>VZRS01004280.1:0-57058 GCA_013398055.1 Ifrita kowaldi
GGCGGGGGATGCGGGGGAGGATGCGCGTTTCGTGTCCGTAAATGAAATCAGTAGCGGGAGGGGGATCAGGCGGCGCGTTTGCCCCGGACCGCGCGTCCATCCCGTGCGGGGATGCCCGTCCTGCTGCCTGCCCTGGCTGTCCCCTCCCGGGGTTACCCTGTCCCGCTCGCCTCCAGCCTCCCGGGTGCCGCATCCATCCCCATCCCGTGCTTTTCCCCCCAAATCTGCTTCTCCGCGGGTGTTTTCCGAGCTTGCTCCGGTTGTTTGCTGAGAGAACGTGACCGTTTTGTTAAAAACATCTTTCGTTCGCCCTTGGCGGCTCCTGCCCGGGCGGTAAATGCTTTTAACGCTAAAAGCCCCATTAGGCAGTGGTGCTGCCGTCCGCCTCGTTAGCAACACCCGGGAGACCACAGAGTGGTCACAGCAGCCCATCAACGGCACGGACACAACGCGAGCCCGTTCTGGGATGCACGGAGGTGCTTCACCCACCGGGAGATGGGATGACGCTGGCCTGGGTCTCGCTTTCTGCTCTGCAGTGCCGCTGATGGTGTTTTGGGGTGTTTTTTGGGGTTTTTTTGCAGCATGGGCTTCCTACATGACCAACTCCCCGACGCTGATCGTGATGATCGGGCTGCCCGCGCGGGGCAAGACCTACATGTCCAAAAAGCTCACCCGCTATCTCAACTGGATCGGCGTGCCCACCAAAGGTGGGTGGGGGTGTGTGGGGACATCCCTGCCCCGTGCCGTGACTCCTGTCCGGGCCACGGCCTCACGCCCTCCTCCCTTGTGTGCGAAGTGTTTAATTTAGGGGTGTACCGGCGCGAGGCGGTGAAGTCCTACAAGTCCTACGACTTCTTCAGGCACGACAACAAAGAGGCCATGGAAATCCGCAAGTGAGTCCCTGCCGGGGGCTGAATCGGTCCGTGGCGGGCTGGGGGCACTCGGGTCTCGGCAGGCTGAGTGTCTGAGGAGCACAGAGGCACACGGAGTGCCCGTGGCAGCAGGAGGGAAGAGCACAGCCTGTGCAGGGATCCTGCCAGGGACGGGCGTGGGAGTTTGGAGCTGGCACAAAGCTCAGGGGCTGCGAGTGCCAGGTCACAGAGCAGGTTAGAGACAGAGGCGCTGTAAGATCTCTGAGGCTCCTAGGACGGTGCAGGGGTGGGATGGAGGTGTTTGAATCCCTCCCTGCTGGCTCAGAAGCTTTGCTGTGGGGATGCTTTCCATCAGCCGTGAGCATCCCTGTTTCTGTCCCGCAGACGCTGCGCCTTGGTGGCTCTGGAAGATGTGAAGTCTTATCTCTTGGAGGAGTGCGGGCAAATAGCTGTAAGATCCTCTGCACTAAAAGCAGTTCTACACCGGGGCAGTTCAAAGCTGCCCGGGGTGTTTGGGGACCTGATTCGGGGCTGGTTTAAAAGTCTTAAGCTAAACTTGCTCAGTGCTCCTTCCTCGTTTTCTGCCAGGTGTTTGACGCGACCAACACGACTCGGGAGCGACGGGACCTGATCTTAAATTTCGCTAAGGAGAACGCTTTCAAGGTAGTGCTGAACTGTGAGTTTAATTTGCAGTCTCTGTGCCGTGGGCATTGCAGCTCCCTGGGGCAGGAGCTCTTGAGTTTTGACTCTGAAATGTGCTTCCCTGCCTTCTCCGTAGGTGTTTTTCGTGGAGTCTGTTTGTGATGATCCAGAGGTCATTGCTGCCAATATCCTGGTGCGTGCTGCCCTTCCCAGGCTCGGCTGCCGTGGGAACTCGGGCGCTCAGTGCAAGGTCACGGGCTCCGGGAGCTCGTGGGGATCTCTGCAAATGCCTCCCTCTCCCATTTCACCTGGGGAATAAGCGGCTGGGATTTGCAGGTTTATTAAAAGCCAGAGATGCCGTTATGTGAGAATGTGGAAATCGAAGGGAGCCGGGGAATGAGTGACCTTGAAGCGCTGTCCTGGCGAGGGAGGGAGGGCAGAGCTCGGAGCCGGCTGTGTCTGTCAGGGCCAAGCACTTCAGAGCCTTAAGAGCCGCCTTTTGTTTCCTCTCCGGGAGCAGGTTTTTCCTCAGGGCAGCGTCAAACAATGTGGATTTGTTTCAGAAGGGGGGGAATAATGTTATTCATCGTTGTTTTTGTTCCCACTTGAGTTTGCTTAACTCTCACAAAGCGCCGCTGTCTGTTGGGCAGGAGGTGAAAGTTTCCAGCCCCGATTACCCAGAGAGGCACCGGGAGAACGTGATGGACGATTTCCTGAAGAGGATCGAGTGCTACAAGGTCACCTACCAGCCTCTGGACCCCGATGCTAATGACAAGTAAGCAAATCCCCGAGGTGCACTTTGTCCTTGGGCACCGGAGCTGCTTTGCTGTCTGGGGCTCAGGATGCTCCAACACCTCTGCTCTGTGACTGTGTGAAGGTGAATCACAGGTCCCAAGCGATTTGATTTGAAGGGATTTTTTCTCTGTGTGCTGCAGTGTGAGCACAGAATACCTTGGGTTGGAAGGCATCTGAAAGCCCATCTCTAAAAGCCGTGGGCAGGGACATCTTCCACTGTCCCAGGCTGCTCCAAGCCCCTTCCAGCCTGGCCTTGGACACTTCCAGGGATGCAGGGGCAGCCACAGCTTCTCTGGGCACCTGTGCCAGGGCCTGCCCACCCTCCCAGGGAAGGAATTTTAAGCACAGCAGTTCAGAGCCTGTCCTGCCTGCTGGAGCAGCCAGGGGCAGAGGAATAGCTGGGTGACACCCGCAGGTGCTCGTGCCTCGTTTTTAAAACCAGTCCTGTGGGTGTTCTTATTTTATGTTGACTCCAGAGATCTTTCCTTCATTAAAGTGATCAATGTGGGCCAGCGGTTCCTGGTCAACAGAGTCCAGGATTACATCCAGAGTAAAATCGTCTATTACCTAATGAACATTCATGTCCAGCCACGCACCATCTACCTCTGCCGACACGGTGAGAGTGAATATAACCTTGTTGGCAAGATTGGTGGGGACTCTGGTCTGTCAGCCCGAGGGAAGCAGGTACGTGCCCGGCTGTGTCTGTGCCGTGTGAGCTCCGCGTGCCCCCCGCAGCCGGATCCTGCCGCGACCGCCGCAGCCCCCAAGGATGCCCTGAGCCCCTGCCCCCTCCTAACCTCCCCGGAGCTTTTCTCCCCAGTTTTCCCAAGCGCTGAAGAAGTTCATCGAGGAGCAGGAGATCGTGGATCTGAAGGTGTGGACGAGCCAGCTGAAGAGGACGATCCAGACGGCCGAGTCCCTGGGGGTGCTGTACGAGCAGTGGAAGATCCTCAACGAGATCGATGCTGTGAGTGAGAGGCTGCTTAAAACCCTCAGCTTTTCTAGGCGGGAAAATAATGTTTAAAGCCAAGTGAATCGCCATAAAATCGGCTGTTTCCTGTTGATTTGTTGGCATGTTCTTGTACCAGGAACCTCAGCCGTCGTGGTGAGGTTTGGGGTGGTTTGGGGTGGTTTGGTACAGGGCTGAGAGTGTTCAGAGCTGCCAGGCCTTGCTGGGGACATTCCAGCTGGTGTGGAGGAGGAGGAGGAGGATAACACCGAACATCCAGACATCTGTCACACCCTCCTGGCTGGGCAAAGGTTGCTGCTCCCACTCTGATTCTCTCAGGAAATTGCAGAGTGGTTGCTGGGGAAGCGAGGGCTCGTTTTTCATCCCTGGCAAACGCAGGTTTTGAGACAGAACCGAAGCCCAGCCTCTTCAAACCACCCTGGTACCCACGCTGGGGGCAGGGCTGGGTCAGATGCGACACCTAAAATTTCCATGCCATAAAGGGATCCCTGATCTCAGCCTCTTGCTTTTCCTTCCCTCCCTGGTGTGTTGGTGGCCCTCTGATGAAATGAGGTTTGTGGTAACCAGTTTTCCTTCCGGCAGGGGGTCTGTGAAGAAATGACCTATGCAGAAATCGAAGCCAAGTATCCGGAGGAGTTTGCCATGAGGGATCAGGAGAAGTACCTTTATCGTTATCCTGGTGGGGAGGTGAGGACCCTAAAGCAAACACAATAATACAGAGTGCAGTGAAACAAGCATTTATGTGTGGGATTGAGAGACTTGACTAAATTTTAACTTTTCCTGCTGTTTGTATGAGAAACTGAAAACATTAGGATGCCCAGTTCCCTTTTGGGGGAAATGCTTCTTGGTTTCCCTCACTGTGGTGTGCAGATGGTGCTTTTCAGTCCATTATTTTGGCCACTTGCTGGATGCTGCCCTCAGACACCGAGGGGGTTCTGCACCCCAGGCCTGAATTGTCATTGAGAAACCATCTGGGAAATGAAATTACCGTGGGTGTGGCCTGGAGTCATTTCTGGATTTACTTCACAACCTGTTTAAATGAATCATTTACTATTTTATTTGGGTTTTTTTCTGACCCTGCTCACTGAGTTACCAGTAATCCGAGCCCTCCCACGGTCTGAGGGTTCTGACACTGCATTTCACCTTCTGCTGTTGGTTTTATTTTGGGGTGGTTTACTATTTTTACCACATCAGCCATAGCCTCCTCCTTTTGCTGCTTTAGCTGATGTTTCCCTGAATGTGACGCTGTTAATTGCCACCTCTGCTTTAACCCCGTGTTTACACAACCCCCTGACAAATTCCTGTTTGGTTTTCCAGTCCTACCAGGACTTGGTCCAGCGCCTGGAGCCGGTAATTATGGAGCTGGAAAGGCAAGGCAACGTCCTCGTTATCTCCCACCAGGCAGTCATGAGGTGCCTCCTGGCTTATTTTCTGGACAAGAGTGCAGGTACAAAAATAAAGGGATGGTGCTGGGGCTGGCTCCTCTCCCTCCTTCCCCTCACAGGGTGTGTGGGAGGGAGGCTTGTAATGACTGGTTGGGTGTTTTTTTTTTTAACGAGGGAAGAGCTGCTTAAAAAAGGAGGGAAGGAAACGTTTCAGCAATGCTTTAACCACTGCGCTGCAGCAGTGCCAGGAGCTCCCTGAGGGAGAAACACAAACATGCTGCTGCTTTTCTGCTCAATTGTCGTTTCTGGAGCTGTTTTCAGCAGCAGCAGTGCTTGCAGAGTGTGTAGGGGACTGGTTTTTAATGTAAAGAAAAGGTTTTCTGATGAATTAAAGAGCCTCAGTGGCCCGGAAGGGCTGGCAGGAGTGCTCTGCTCCATCCCAGGGAAATGCTGATTTCTTGCACAGCACACACACCTGGAAGGTTCCAGTCTGCTGCAAGCTCCAGTGAGTGGCACTGGAGCTTAATAAAACTTTTAATGAAGTTAATAAACTTGTAACAGACTTCATGAACTCTTTAATGCAGTTCTGAATGAATCTCCTGTGGGCCCGTGGCAGCTGTTGCTGCAGTGCTTTCCCAGCCACGTGCCACTGGAGAGGTTTCCTCTGGCTGGAATTATGGAATTGTTTGGGTTGGAAAAGCCCTTTTAGAGGGTTGAGGCCAACCCTTAACCCAGCCCTGCCAAGTGTTGGGGTGCCCTGAGCCAGCTGCCCTCCAGGCTGGCTGGAATCAGCGGGCTCCACTCTCGTTTCCAACTCCTGTATTTTGATTTCTGTGTCTCACTGCTGCCCTGGCTGAATGTTTGGGTGCCACCCGCAGGCTCCCGTTCCCAGAACAATTTCCATGCAATCCCAGAACGGTTTGGGTTGAAGGGACCCTGCAGAGGGTTTATTCCAACCCCTCTGTGGTGGGGCTGGGGAGGGGACAGGGGGGCTGTGGCATCACAGGTGACCCCATAACACCTTTCTCTGTCCCAGATGAGCTGCCCTACCTGCGCTGCCCCCTCCACACCATCCTCAAGCTCACACCTGTTGCCTATGGTAAATAACTGCTTTGTTTTAATTTTTAATTCACATTTCCGGGCTGGTTTGCGTGTGGGATGTGATGGGCAGGTTTGTGTCCANTTGGAAAAGCCCTTTTAGAGGGTTGAGGCCAACCCTTAACCCAGCCCTGCCAAGTGTTGGGGTGCCCTGAGCCAGCTGCCCTCCAGGCTGGCTGGAATCAGCGGGCTCCACTCTCGTTTCCAACTCCTGTATTTTGATTTCTGTGTCTCACTGCTGCCCTGGCTGAATGTTTGGGTGCCACCCGCAGGCTCCCGTTCCCAGAACAATTTCCATGCAATCCCAGAACGGTTTGGGTTGAAGGGACCCTGCAGAGGGTTTATTCCAACCCCTCTGTGGTGGGGCTGGGGAGGGGACAGGGGGGCTGTGGCATCACAGGTGACCCCATAACACCTTTCTCTGTCCCAGATGAGCTGCCCTACCTGCGCTGCCCCCTCCACACCATCCTCAAGCTCACACCTGTTGCCTATGGTAAATAACTGCTTTNCTGCAGAGGGTTTATTCCACCCCCTCTGTGGTGGGGCTGGGGAGGGGACAGGGGGGCTGTGGCATCACAGGTGACCCCATAACACCTTTCTCTGTCCCAGATGAGCTGCCCTACCTGCGCTGCCCCCTCCACACCATCCTCAAGCTCACACCTGTTGCCTATGGTAAATAACTGCTTTGTTTTAATTTTTAATTCACATTTCCGGGCTGGTTTGCGTGTGGGATGTGATGGGCAGGTTTGTGTCCACGTGTGGCAGCACCTGGCCGTGCTGTAAGAGCTTCTGGTGGTGCATAAACAATAACATAAACAGGTTATTTCCTGGTTAACATGTAAAAGGTTAACCTAGGAAAGGGTTCTGGAGGGTTGGGGGGTTCAGGGTGTTCTCCCCTGGCCTCTCTTTTAAACAATTGGATTTTCCCTGTGGGTGAGGGAGGCTGTGCCTCCACACTTGGGCTGCAGTCAGCTAAAAGTGGCTTTTCTGTGCAGCCCAAATACCCCAGGGCTGTGCTCTCACAAGTGGTTTAAAACCACAAAGTGAGGTGGGAAATTCTGCTCGTGGAGTGAACCGTGGATTTATGAGCTGTGTTATTTTTTATGAACAAAATAATAAATGTGTTCCCGTTCACTTTCCGTGCTGTTTTTTAAATAAATTACTTAAATAAAATTCCCTTTCTCTTTGGTGAAGGCTGTAAAGTGGAGACAATTACCCTGAACGTGGAAGCCGTGAACACCCACCGGGACAAACCCTCCCTGAACTCAGTAAGTTTTGCTGCTCCACCTCTGGCTCTGTCCCTTCTCCAAAATAAGTCACAAACCCTGTTAAACACAGAACTGCCTGGTGGCTTTCAGTGAGCACAAGGATTCTCTTCAGAAATAACCCCCAAAAGCAGAATTAACTGTAGGCTGAATTAGTGCTTCCCTGGCTGGGGTGGGGATGTTTTTCAGAGCTGTTGTAGGAAGCAGAGTGGGCAAGTTTAGGACGTAGATTTTAAACTCCAGGTCTCGTTCTCGGTTTTCAATGCGCTGTCTGTCGTCGATGCTTACTGATAATTCCAAAAAGCCTTGGCAGAAGGGTTAAAGTGGATTTTTCTCCTGGTCTTGATGAGTTTTCTCTTTCTGAAATCCTCTCTCTGCCATTATTTAAGTAACTGCTGACCATCCACCTTGGAACCCCGTGCTGAACCCGGGCAAGTTGCTGCTATTGGAGGTCCTTGCTTTTGCAAAGGGACAGTCAGGGACAGCCTCAGTGATTGTCTCTAATTAACTCCCCCAATTAGAGAGCCCTAACCAGCTCTGCTCTGCTGGCTCACAGGAAGTCTGAATGCATCTGGTTTTAGGTGGTGTTTGGTACATTTAGGCTTTTTGTTATATTTCATGAAGAGTTCTTGGGCTGGGATCTGGTTACTCTTTTGTGCCGAGGGACTGGGGGAACTGGGAGCCTGCAGCTGTGGCTGGAGGGTTTGTGGAGCTGTCAAAAGCCAAACTGAGGATATTGGGCATGATTTGTGTGGATCCCCGTGGTTTCCAGCATGGGGTTGGACTGGGTGATGTTTAAAGGTCCTTCCAACCCAAACCACCCCAGGATTTATCACTTTTCCAGCTTCTCTGTGATCCCTGCATGGAAATCATTGCTGCCCACTTGGAGGCTGTTTCTGTTCTTTGCTTTGCTTGGGTAACACGACTGCTTTGGGGCAGAAGAAAACAGGAAGAAGGGAGAGTTTTCTGTTTATTTTTTTTCCCTTCCCAAACTGATCGCGCGGGGAGAAAAAAAAAATAAAAAACAAAATAGAAAACCCCAAACCAAACCCAAACAGAGCCACCTAAGCAAAACAAAAATCCCAAAGGGAAGTAAAACTGCTGAAGAAGCACTTCCCATTCGTCTCCAACGTGGGTGAAGTTGTTTCCCAAGCTGGCGCAGAGCTGGGGAAGGCGCAGCCCGAGGCGGGGACGTTCAGGGTGGGATGCTGGAGCTGTGTGACGTGGCTTTAAACTGTGGTTCCCCCTTTCCATCCCTGGTGATTCCCTCTGTGTGGGATCAGCACGAGCTCCCCAGCAGGCAGAGCCCTGTGAGGATGAGGAGGAACAGCTTTACCCCCCGGGCCAGCGCCGACACCGTAAAGCGCCCGCGGCACCACAGCCTGGGCAGCAAACCCCTCAACCTGCTGGGGCCTCTCCCGTGCCTGGAAGCTCGAGAAGGGGCTGAGCAGCCACAGCTGGAAGTCACTGTCCAGGTGGTACCTTCCCTCTGCTCCCCCTCCCTGCCATCACCCGTGGTCCTTTCTGAAATCCAGCCCATTCCCAGGATTTTGAGCAGGGTCTCTGTTTCTGCATGGGAATCATCCATCCTGGATTGGGTTAAGGAAAAAAACCCAGCCAAAAAAAAAAACCCCACAGAACCAACCCACAACATAAAAATCCCCCCATTCAAGTGGAGTTCTGGTGCCAGTCTTTCAGAATCAGGCAGGTTTCCATCAGTTTTGGCAGGGGGGTTAATTCTGGGTAGGATTTTGCTTCTGGGCTAAAACCTGACCTGAAAAGTTACAAACACCCTCTTTGTCCCAGTTTGTTACTGCAGCCAAGTGATGTCCCTGCCTTGTCTCACCTCCTGCTGCCACACAAACCTGCCCTGGGCTGACACAAAATTTTGGGGCCGCTTCACTCCTTCCCTCATTTGCTTTGCTGCTTTTCCTATTTCAGTCTCCTTTAGGATGCACTTTGAGCCCTGCTGTGCTTCTCTATTTCCTTTGCAGCCTCCAGTGGGAAATGCTTGCCTCTGAGTACCACTGCAAGCAGCTTTGGGTGCTCTCTTTGGGGTTAGTAAATCGAATTTCTCTTGATTCGTGTTGCATGGAAACCACTCTGGGCAAAGAGAAACTCTTGGAGCAGAAGGAAAAAAACCTGAGCTTATGGGGTGCCTCAGTGGGGGCTGAGCCCGCTGATCCAGGGGCTCCAACTGGGCTTACTGGTGCTCATGCTTGTGCTGGCTGCTGCAAATTGTGTTTGGAGCCCAGCTTGCTCCGTCCCTGGATCGGGGCATGGGATGGCTCCACGTGGGGCTGAGCAGGGCAGGGTCCCAGCCATGCCCAGGACAAGGTGTGGTGGTGTTGCTGCTCGCAGGGATTTTGCAGGAGTCACTGGGTCGTGGATCTGTCGTTCACTTTCACTGTCTGAACGTGTTCCTGCTGTCTCTTGGGCCCTGAGTGAGGCAGAGGAAGGAGTTTTATCAAAACTCTGAGTATTTCCTGTGGTTCCTGTGCCAGGTGGTCACTGTGAGGGTTCTTAGGTGGCTCTGGAAGTGTGGTTTTTCACGGAGAAGGTAAATAAAAGTGAGCAACCCCGAGTTACCAACCTGCCTCCTCCTGACTCCTGAGCTTCTGCACCACTCTGAGCTTGTGTGGGCTCAGGCTGCGGTGGGAAAACCCTTCAGGGGGGCCTGGCAGGAGGCTGAAGGGCGATGTAAAGAGTGAAATTGGTCCTTGTGTGCTGGGATGGGAGTGACGAAGGAAATCCTCAGGTGGCTGCTGCCATGTGGAGCAATTCCGTGGAGCTGGAACTCACCTCTCAGTGTGCTGAGCTATCTCCTGCTTTAATCTCTCCTGTTTCTCTTTTCTCTGCAGAGAATGGCCACTTTAGCTGTGTAGGGGTCCCTGCTGTCACCTTGGATCCAGCTGGGAATTCCACGGCCGGGAGGAGCCCGGCAGCTGCGACTGGAGCATCCCTGGAGCACAGTGAGCCACGAGCCACCTCGGCCAGTACTCACCCTGAACTGTTTTTAGAGCCTGTCTGTGTCTTTTCTCTCCAATGTCTGGCCACGAGGCTGGAGAAGATTTGTTGTGGAGATTTTTCCAAGCTGCTTTTAACGCTCGTGAGCCAACGCATCCCCGGGTGTTGAAATAGTGTCCCACGTCTTTCCTGCTGGCCAGATGCCAGAATTAACCACAGTGGGAGGACAAAATAATCACATTCTTACTCACTGAGGCAGCTTTTCTTTGGAAGAGGCGTTACCAGGCCAAATCCCCGAGCTTTCATTCCTCCATTACCATTTCCAAGTTATTTCCAAATTCAAATGCAATCTTTTTCTGTTGTTCAGCCGTCCAGGGAGCTCCAGGTAGAGTTTGACTTTCCCTCCATGAGTGCTGGTGTGAATCCCCCAATCTGAGCCAGTTCCTCTGCCCTGGGGAGGCTTTTCCTTGGGTGTAACACCCTGCACTCGCCAGGTCAGCCCATCCATCCCACGGGGTGCCTCCTGCGAGGGACAGATGGCAACAAACCCTCCTGTCCCTCTCTGGATGCTCCCAGTGCTTTAAATCCCACCTCAAACCCTGTTTTAGCTTCTCATCCCCACCTGAACTTCATCCTCTGCTCATTTTTCCTGCATTTTGGGGATGTTTTATCCGTTCCCCTGGAAGACAGGAGCATGGCTGGGACCAGCAGGGCTCCTGGGCAGGGTTTGCAGGCAGCACAAGGTTTTTACCGGTTTTCCTTTTAATACACCAAATTTTAGGCCCACAACAAGCTTTTAACTTGCCTCTGAATAAGCTGTGAATGTTCCCAATGCTGCCTTTCGTAGTTTTAAGCCGTTTTAGAGTTTAGGGCACAGGTGGTGCAGCTCTGTGTGGCTGTGTCTGACTTCAGTCCTTTCCTTAAATCCCTTAAAACCCCAAATTTTCAGTTCTCTCCCACAAGTCTTGACTTGCATTTTGCCAAACTCCATTTCACCCCACTCCAGCTGTTCTTGCAACAAGGACAGGACCCTCAGGTCGGGTGAAGAAAGGAACATTTGGGTGCAGAGCAGGGGGCTGTTCTGGGCCTGCTGTTCCCAGGATTTCTCTGAGCAGTTCTGGGCCCCAGAAGTTGCTTATTTTAAATGTGTAAATTAACATTGAAAATACCCACAGCAGGGGAACTGTGCCCTGGCTGTGGAGGAGCTCAGCAGCCCCAGAGCTTGAGGCCTACCTGGGCATTTTGAGCTCAAAAGTTGTTTAAAACACTCCCAGAGCTGTAATTTGATAAAACTGAGATAGAGAGGACCAAGGCACTAATCCTGACCCCTCAGGATTTCAGAGGAGCAGAAGAACGTGTTGATCTAAAGCAGTTGTGCCACAGAGGGGTGAAATTTGGTGGTGAAAAATTGCATTTTATTTGTTTTCCTCCTCTGGCTTTTCCCCCCAGGGCGCAGCTGTTGGGTCTTGGGTTTTGAATGTTTTTGTGCTTAGAAATAAACCAGAAAAAAAAAAAAAGATTAAATATTGAAGGAAGAGATTGAGAGCCTGTCCATGGCAGTGCTCACTGTCACACTCCCAAATGCTCTGAATGCACAACCCCATCCTTGTCAGGCCAGCTGCTCCGACCAAACCCCTCCTGCTCTGTGGAAAAAAGGGGTGGAAAATGTACTGTAGGATGTTTACGCACAAAATGCTGGGGTAACTCTCTGAAGAGTTCATTATGTTCATATCACTGAGCAGTAAATGATTGTAAGGAGACAAAAATCTATATTTTTACCTGCTGAGATTCGTGAATGTCGCTGTTGATGTGTTGGTGGTCGTGACTTTTTTTTTATCACTGCTGAAAATCAGGTGTTTTGCAGTTTGGGTCAGTGCCTGGGGGTCCCTTATTCCCATGGAGTGGGTCCCTTTTTGGGCTGTGGGGTGGAATTTTGTCCCTCTCTGCAGGGTTTGTGCCTCAATGCTTTAATTAGAGCTTTTTTCCTCCTGCATTTTAGCCTTGAAAAGGTTTGTGGTTTAAAGCAAACGTGTCTGGAGCAGAGCAGCAGCAGCAGATTTGGGAGCAGATCATTGCCCCCAGGGTGCTGCTGAGCCCTCCGAGGCGCAGCGCTGGGGTGATGCCAGCGGGCATCTCCTGGCAGCTCCCTGTGCCAGGAGTTTCCTTGAAACCACCTGATTTCCTTGGCACTGTGTGGGCAAACACCCCAGAACAAACAAACGTTGCACAATGGGGTTTTTGAGATGGTTTTGGTGGAGCAGGCCCAGCAGCGGCTGGCGCTGTCAGTGGGGTCAGTGCCAAACCATTCTGGGGTGCAGGGGGGTTTGGAGGTGTGGATGTGGGCCTGGCACCTTCCTGAGCGTTTCCCCATGGTTGGGGGTTTCTGTGAGCCCCTGACTTTGTGTCCCTCTGTGTCCAGCAGCAAAGGTGGTGGTGGCCGTGTCACCTCCAGTGGGACCTGTCCCTCTGTGTCGCTGCAGAGAAAAAGGAGCACTCGGGCTAAAACTGCTCCATCTCTGCTGCCAGTGGTGGGAAAAACCAAAAAATGGGGCAGAGGAGTTAAGCCCAGCCTGGCTGGCTGAGCTGTGTACACTGGCTGTGACCTCAGAGCTGCCACCTCTGCCAGGCGTCCCCTTCCCGGCAGCTCGGGTGGGGGACAGGGATCAGCCTGGCCCGGGTGCCCCAGGGGCTGAGGAGCGGCTGAGGGAGGAGAGGCACCTTCACCAGCACGTCCAGCAGCCCCCTGCCCCGGGGGGTGTCCCCAGGCCTCACCCCGTGCCCCTCTGAAGGGCTCTGGGTGGCCACTGCCAGTGCCACCCCCGCTGTCCCCCTGCTCCTGGGCGCTGCTTGCAGGCTGCAGCTCCGTCTGGAGGGTTTGGTGAGAGGGGTCTTGCCCAGCTGCTTGTAAACTTTCCTGCTCTGCTGCCTTCTAATTGGGGTTTTTTTTAGGTTTAAAATGCTGCAGTGTCCGTCAGCTCGTGCTGTGTGTTGTGTGCTCTGTGCACTCGGGCATAAATATCTGTCGGTGTTTATTTACAATAAAGAGACTTAAAAAAATAGAGATCATTTCCTCTGTTCTTTTCCATTGTTTGCTCTAACTCTCCCCTGTGTGCTGGTTTCCTGAGGTGGTGGGGAATTTGGGGAGTCTCTGGGATGTGCTTGGAGGAAGAGGGGCTGCAGGGGCGTCCCTGGGTTTGGGAGTTTGAGTGGAAAATGTGGAATCTCAGACCCTACTGCTGTTCCCCTTCTCTCATCAGTTTTGAGGACGTTTTTATTGGAGCTGCCAGAGTTCAGAATTTCAGGCTTTCCGTGGAACTGAGCTTTAAGGTCCTTTCCAACCAAACCATTCTGGAACTCTCCGCGCGTTCAGCTCCGAGCGATGCTCCCGGGGACCTCCTGTGCTGCTGAGCTCCAGCTGGTGCTGCTTTAATGGGATTAAGTGCAACTGGCTGAAGAAACCCCTTCTTGCGTGCTGGCCATGGGTTTCTGAGGTCAGAGGGGATGAACTCCTGGTGGCCATGGCCTGGGGGGAAGCAGCTCTCCTGAGGACACCCCGCAGTGTGCCCGAGCTCCCTGCGCCGCTGCTGTGGGAGGGGAGCAGCTCAGCAGGGATTATCTCAAAGGCTTGGCACCCCCACACATGAAAACCAAACAATTTCAACATCTGCCTGGGCTGCACTCAGTTCTGTAGCGTTTTGCTCTGTGGCTGGAATAAACTCCTTCCTTCTTGCTCGGGAGGAGTTAATGATTTATGGGTCAACGGGCCAGCTCTGGTTTCTGCAGAACTGGAGCTTCTCACCACGGGGCCACATCTGGGCCTGTGGGTGTTTCCAGACTCCTCCTTTGGCTGGGGCTGGAGCCCGGGGGGCTGCAGGAGAACAGTCCCTGTTTCATCCTGCGAGTGCTGAACACGCCGGGGCTCTGCATCTGCTGCCTCCACGGCTCCAGGTAAGAATTCCCAGCCCTGCAGCTCCAAGTGCTGCTCTGGGGAGCTGGGTTGGAGCTTCTGTGCAGCTCCAGCAGGCACGAAGGGCAGTAAATGAAATCAGATTAAACCAGCAGGTGTGACAAGGATTGAAAGAAAGGCAGAGGAGTGAAACAGCCGTGGGGAGCGTTGGGTTTAGGGCAGGGAGCAGTGAGGGGACCCTCATTTGCAGGAGGAAAGCAGGCACTTGGAGCTTATGGAGCTTATGGAGCTTTGGGAGGGTTCAGGCTCATGAATGACCATGGATAACACAGAGAGGGCTCTTACTGATCCCTAGGGGTGCCAGGTGAGTGCAAATTGCACTTATATTCCATTTTGGAAAGCAATTTGGTTTGATTTGTCAGCTTTACAGCTTGACTCAGGTAATGCTGTTTGCACAGAACTGATGGAAGTTTTTGCTTAGATGCCTCTCTCTCTCCCTGAGGGCAATTCATTGTTAGGGGACTGAACTGGTGACTCCAGCAGGATTTCATCTGACTAGGAATTTACTTCCAAGAGATTTATTACTACAAATAAAGCGTTTTACCCATAAGTTTCCAGAAAAGAAATTCACCTCCTGCCCCTGCTTCCCTCCTGTGACTGTAGGAAGTGCTCAGGGATGGAGAAATCAGACCTGTGCATATGAGCTGTGCTTGCCCCGAGTATAAATACCCCTAAATACCCCTCTGCTGTCTTCACAGACATTGGCCCAGGAAGAGAACGTGGTGACATCTGTGGGATCTCCAGGCAGGAATAAACATGTCAGCCCTGGAGCTGGGGAGGCAGAGGAACTGTGCTGCTGTCCTTGGGTCACTCCTCACTGCTGCTCTCATTGTGACTGTCCACAGTAAGTGAATGAGTCCATCGGGACAAACGAAGATCCCCTGAAGGAAAACCTTCTCCAGGGCTTTACAAGACTTGGATCCTTCTCTTTTCCTCACTGCCTGTGCCTTTCAAGGGTGCTGTAAATCTTTGTGATCAGAATCCATCTTCCTTTGCCCTTTTTTCCCTTTCTGTGGGAAGCAGATACAAAACTATTTTTAGCTGAAAAAGTGCAATAATCTATCCTAAATGGGGACAAGAAATGCTTAATCTTGACTTTGTGCCCAGCCCTTGAATCTGCTGGGTGACGTGTGAGGAGCGGGACTGGAGGGGTGAAGCTCCTCCCGACCCCTGCCAGCCACGGCCATCCCCAGCCCCAGGCTGCGCTTCTCCTCTTTGCTTCTGGCTCCGAGGAGTCTTTGGGCCACTGAGGGCTCCTCCCCTGGACCTCCAGAGTGAATCAGGCCTGAAGCCCCCTGCGTGTGTTCGATGGGGTCTGTGTCCGCAGGTCTCTGCGCCGCCCCGCCGCGCTCCGAGTCGGCAGAGCCCAGGGAGCCGTTCGAGGCCTCTCAGGTGTTCCCCTACGGCTACAGGATGGAATTCGTCTGCCGGCCGGGCTTTGGGAGAAACGCTCGCACTGGAAATGCCCTGGTCTGTGGAGTGAACGGGCAGTGGCGAGGCTCCAGGGACATCTGCATCCGTGAGTGGGCTGTGGGTGGGCTCGGGGTCCCTGCTCCTGCAGGAGGTGTCCCTGCCCTTGGGTTGGACAAGAGGAGCTTTAGGTCCTTTCCAACCCAAAGCATTCTGTGATTCTGTGGCTTTTCTTGCTTGCTGATGCTGTCAGCTCCCTTGGTTGGAGCAGGATCCAAAGTGAGTCCTGGGATGGGGACAATGAGTGACCTGATGGAAAGCACCGGTTTTGTTCCTCTGGGTGCTGGTGGTGATGGCAGGAGCTGAAATCAGCTCTGGTGCTGGCTGTGCCTCACTGCTGACTCAAATCATGTCCTTCTGCTCAGGCATTTTGAACTCCTGGGTCTAGAAAAGCACCTGACCTGCAGAGGGAGAATCCTTTAGCTGGGAACAGGCGCTGTCGTGGGTCACTGCAAACCCCAGAGGCAGCAGCTCACGAGGCAGACCTGGCCAGCACCGTGGATCAGGGAATAACTTTGGGTTGGAGGGGAGATCTGGAGGTCTCTGATCCATCCCCCAGCTCAGAACTGGGGGAGTCTTTGGCTTTCCTGCCAAGAAGCTGAGCTGGGAGCTGACTGGAGCCCTGTTGTCCCCAGCCAAGGCGTGCACCTACCCCGGGGAGCCGGCCAACGGCAGACTGGTCCTGTCTGAAACCTTCGCTTTTGGTTCCACAGTGAGCTTCAGCTGCAACACTGGGTAAGCCAGGGGCACCTGGGCCACAGGGCTTCTTCCTCTCCAGCCATTTTCCCCCAAGTTTTTCCCCTCAAGAGGGAAGCCTGTGCTCTCAGAGCCTCCCCCATGTAGGTAATTGCAGATCCTGACTGAAATACCTTTTAAGATTTCCTTTGGGAGCTTTAAGACTGGCTGAGTGTCTTAATCTCCTGCTTTGAGGCAGTTCTTCCCAAACTCAGGTTCCTCCTCCTGGCTCTTTCCAAACCATTCCCAAAGTTTCAGCATCTTTTTGAAGGAAAGACATGAATACTGAGCTCAGAGCTGTGAGCAGTTGATAAGTAGATGCTTTTCCTTAGAAACATGTCATTTTTTTAAATTTAAAAATTGCTTTTGTCAAAAGGCAACGTGTCCTTGAGAAAATGGCACTGCTGGCCAATTTCTGATCTGCTGGAATTCTGACAAAGGAGCCCAAACCTTCCTGGTGGTGATGTTATGGGTAACACACCAGCACTGAGTTTGTGGAGAAATTCCCTGTCCCCTGCCTCACATAGGTACAGACTGATTGGACACTCTGAGATCGAATGTGTGGTGAGAAATGGGATTGTTACATGGAACAGAGACATCCCCACCTGTCAGGGTAAGCAGAGTGCCTGAATTATCTATTCTTTCAGTATCTGGGATGTGACTGGGGCTGGATAAAGAAGCTGTTGCGTTGCTCTGCTGAGGATTTCGGTGTCTCAGTGCATGGTGGAGCCTGGAGAGACATTTTTAATCTGTGCTTCCCTTCCTGCAGAAATGTTCATTCACTCTCTGGGAGAGATGCAGCTGCATTTGAGCCCAGGATATCCCAAACCCCCTCAGTGCCCAGTCAGAGCTCGGGGCTGGTGCGCAGCTCCTCATGACCTGCCCTGGATTTCTGACCCTTCTGCCACCTCCTGTTTCCACTTCTTTTCTGGCCAGATCTTTGGTTTGAAATGAATTAAATTATTTTTTTTCTCATCTTCTTCCTTCCCATGACCATCTTCCCCTCCTCCCACAGTGATTCCCTGTGCACCCCCTCCAGAGATAGAGAATGGGCAGCACAGTGGGATGGACAAGGAGCATTTTGTGTACGGGGAATCTGTCACCTACTCGTGCCGCAGCCCCAGGAGGGGGCAGAGATCTTTCTCCCTGGTGGGAGAGGCCTCGATTTTCTGCACAACCAGGGATAACCTGAATGGTGTGTGGAGCGGCCCAGCTCCGGAATGCAAAGGTGAGCTGCTCCCACGTCCCTGCACTGCTCCTGCTCTGCTGTTTTCCTCCCTTGGAACCTCCCCTCTGCTTCATCCTGCTGGAATTGAATCACCTCTTGTGGGTGGGACCCTCTGGCTTTGGCAGCTGTGACAGGAATTAGGGTCTCCCCTCACGGTCACTGCGTCAGCAGGGATGTGGGACTGGGACGTTGCTGTGCTCACAGGGTGGGTGATCCACCTCACCTGCAAAGAGTTCCCAGACCTGCTGGGATACCTGCTGCTCCCTTCCCTGTGTTCTCTTCATGCTTTGCCTTAAACCCCGCTGCTGTAACCTGGAGCCGGGTGAACAAACCCACCCGGTACCTGCTGGCTGGCCTGGCCCTTTCCAGCCTTGTCGGAGGCAAAAGGCGACGGGGACATTTCCAACACCCTCATCTCCCCTCTGGAGCCCGACTGCTGATTCCCTGCGTGCTTTCCCCGGCACAGTGGTGACCTGCAAGCAGCCCAGAGTGGAGAACGGGAAGCTGCTGAGCGGGTACCGGCCCGACTACGCCTTCGGGGACACCGTGGTGTTCGACTGCGACTTCCGCCACAGCCTCAGCGGCAGCAGAGCCTCCACCTGCAGGGGCAGCGACCTCTGGGAGCCCCCCCTGCCCCTCTGCCAGCGCAGTGAGTGTGCAGGGACCCGCCCCTGCTCGGAGAGTATCAGCCTGGTTGGAAATTAGACATTGTTGTAACAGTGAAAATTGCCAGGCAGTCCAGAATCACGCAGTCATGGAACGGCTGGGGTTGGAAGGGGCCTTGGAGCTGAGCTTATTCCACCCCCTTGCTGTGGGCAGGGACACCTTCCACTGTCCCAGGTTGCTCCAAGCCCTGTTCTGCCTGGCCCTGGACATTTCCAGGGATGGGGCAGCTACAGCTTCTCTGGGCATCACCCTCACAGGGAAGAATTTCTTCCCAATATCTCATCTAAACCCAACCTCCTTCATTTTAAGGCCCTTACCCCTTTTCCTGTCACCCTTGTGAAAAGTCTCTCTTCAGGGGGGAAAAAAAAATTAAAAATCATGTTTTCATTTGTCTCCCCTGCATTCCCTCTTTACCCTTCCCGAACTCGGATGATTCGGTGCATCCCACAATGAGCAACGTGAGCCCACGGTTGTTACCCACATTCCCTCCACCCCAGGCCCTGTGATGCAGCACTGTCCCTAAACTGGTGTCTCACCCCCAGGCAGCTGCGATGACCCCCCAGATGTGAGGAATGCCGTGAAAGCCAGGCTGGCTGGGAATCTGTTCCCTGTGGACACCGTGGTCACCTACGAGTGCCAGCAGGGCCACCAGTTCAGCGCGGGGGAAACCACCCGGAACGTCAGCTGCCTGCCGGGTTTCGTGTGGAGCCAAGCCCCACCTCCGTGTGAAAGTGAGAGCCCGGGGCTGCTTTGTGACCCGCCAGAATGTGTGAAGGAGCTGCACGTGGGGTGGGCACTGCCTGGGGGACAGGGGGACGCTCCCGGGGCCCAGCTGGGTCTTTGCTGAGTCTGGAATTCCTTTGATTTATTCCCCCAGCCGCAGCGTTTTCTTTGCTGTATTTGCCAGCTCTGCTTTCCAGTCCCTTGAACCTCTGGAAAAATCCATCATGGTGTTGAGGGTGCCTTGTTCTGTCCAAGGGGAGGGTGCACCGCAAACATTTCACCCCCAGGAAAGCCCAGGGATGGCTTTGGGACAGATTTAATGTCATGATGTGTCTGTGTCCTACAAGAAATCCATCCTTGTCTTCACAACAACCCTCCCGTCACCCCGCTGGCCTTGCCGTGGTTTCACCCTTCCTAATGTTTGGCATTTCCCAGGAATTCTTTGCCCAGATCCACACCTCCCGAACGGAGAGCCCATGCACCCATGGCAAGTGAAAGAGGTTTATGAGTACGGGGACAGGCTGGAGGTGGCGTGCAGCGAAGGATTTGCTTTCAAAGGCCGTGACAGCAGCATCACCCTCCGCTGTACCCGCGACGGCAGCTGGGACCCAGCAGTACCAGAGTGCATTCCAGGTGGGACAGAGCGGAGGGGTGATGGTGGTAGAAGCCATGGAGGATTTTTCCCCACTCCAGGTGGTCCCAGACCTACTTCTCCTGGGTTAATTTGGAATGTACAGGCAGCAAAAATCCAGATGGGCCATGGAAAAAGGGCAGGGTTTTGGCAGGGCTGAGCTGGTGTCCGGAGGGGTGATCAGGGTGGTGTGCTGGATGCTTCTAGAGGCTTGGGAGGTTCCTGAGAAGCCTGGGAGACATTTACCCAGCTGGAAGGGGCTGTGGTTTGTGTCTGGGGCTGCTTTGCTGACACGAGGCTGGGGAGCAGAGGATGTTCCCAAGGCATTTCCCCTCCCCGCAGAAAATGCAACAGCATAAACAACTGACACTGCTCCAACTCCTGACACAGCAATGAGGCACCGCAGCAACATCCACAAAAGCTCAGGAGAACCTTGCCAGGAGGGAAAAACCTGCTCCACCTCCCAGGGCAGCCAGCATTAGAGCAGGGACAATTGCCTGTGCTGAGCCTTTAGGGTCACAGAGGAAGCCTGAGCCCTGCACCTGGGTCACTTTTCTTCTCAGGGTTCAGATTTGTTGGCAGCTCTTCTCCGTAGAAAGCGTGACTGCAGTCCCCTCTGGAAACACACAACATCCTTCATTTTCCATTCTTTCTAGAACCACATTGCCCAAAGCCAGAGATCCCTCACGGGAAAGAGGTTTATAAAAGCAGGAGTGACTACGCGGTGGGGGCCCAGGTGAGGCTGGCGTGTGACGAGGGCTACGCCCTGTGGGGCTCGGCGTCCGTCGCCTGTGGGGCCGACCTGAGCTGGGAGCCTGAGCTGCCCTTCTGTGACAAAGGTACGTGTGACACGCAGGGGACACGGCATCTCCTGCCTCGGTGCTGAGGAGCAGCCACCCGTGGGTGATCTGCCTGCAGCACCCGGGGACACGAGCTGAGCCACGTGCCCCCTCCCTGGGGGTGGAATCGGAATCATTAAGGTTGGAAAACACCTCCAACATCAGCAGGCGCAGGCTTTGAGTGAATGCCACCATGCCCTAACCCACAGTGCCACATCCACGTGTTTCCTGAACACTTCCAGGAGTGGGGAGTCCACCAATCCCAATATTTCTGGAGCCCTGAGCTGGTGTAAGAGGCCAGAATCCAGGCAGCAGCTTCTTGTGAATTTGCCTCACACCAACCACAAAGTGAACTTTGCACTGATTCCCCAGAAATGGTTTTGATTCTCACCTGAAGATGATAACTGCACATTTCTTTCCTTCTCAACTCCCTTTATTCTGCAGTCTGTGGGCCCCCTCCGCAAATCTCCTTCGGGCAGCACTCGGGCAGAAGCGACAGGGAGTTCCCCTACGGCACCAAGGTCACCTACAAATGTGCACAGGGGCTGTCCCTCGTGGGGGACGAGTCCATCTACTGCACCTCAGACGATGGGAAGAGCCTGGCGTGGAGTGGACCTGCCCCGGAGTGCAAGGGTGAGTGTGGGATCAGGTTAAGCCCTGCTCCAGGGGCTCCAAACCCGGAGTGGATGATCCCATGCAGCTCCTGTGTGACACCAGGACGCCTCAGGGTGTCCTCGAGGGCTGCTGCCGGTGGCTGAGGCTCAGTTATTGCGTTTGAGTACGAAGCTGCTGCAGGGAGCAGCAGGAGGAGCAGCTCTGCCCCGGCTCCTCTGTCCCCAGACCCCACTCCCAGCTCTGCTCTGTCCCACAGTGGTTCGGTGCCCCAAGCCCGTGGTGGAGAGGGGAAGGATGGCCCCGCAGAGCTTCACCTTTCCCTACGGGCTGCTCCTGCACTTCTCCTGTGACGAAGGCTTCAGGCTGCGCGGCGCTGCCCAGAGCCGCTGCCTGGCCGATGGCACCTGGGACCCTCCCGTGCCCACCTGCCAGCCCGGTGAGTGCCAGCCCTGCCTGCACAGCCCGGGGCAGTTTGCAGGGTGTTTTCTCCTCCATCTCCTCCTGTTATTGGACTCGTTGTGTGCATTTCCCCTTTCAGTTCAGTGCCCCGGGCTCCCGAGGCAGGAGGACACTGTGGCTCACTTCAGCAAGCTCTGGTACGAGGTGAATGAAACCGTATCCTTCACCTGCAAACGCGATGCGCTTTTAGGGACACTTTCAAAAACCACCTGCTCAGCTGATGGCACCTGGACACCACCCCCCACGTGTGTAAGTACCACCAGCTGCCCCATTTCTCCTGTTTCTTGCCCCACTTCCAGCCTGGAATTGCTTTGGTCCAGCTTCACGAGGGCGGTTGCTTTGTCACCCTGCTCTGGAGNCCTCCAACATCAGCAGGCGCAGGCTTTGAGTGAATGCCACCATGCCCTAACCCACAGTGCCACATCCACGTGTTTCCTGAACACTTCCAGGAGTGGGGAGTCCACCAATCCCAATATTTCTGGAGCCCTGAGCTGGTGTAAGAGGCCAGAATCCAGGCAGCAGCTTCTTGTGAATTTGCCTCACACCAACCACAAAGTGAACTTTGCACTGATTCCCCAGAAATGGTTTTGATTCTCACCTGAAGATGATAACTGCACATTTCTTTCCTTCTCAACTCCCTTTATTCTGCAGTCTGTGGGCCCCCTCCGCAAATCTCCTTCGGGCAGCACTCGGGCAGAAGCGACAGGGAGTTCCCCTACGGCACCAAGGTCACCTACAAATGTGCACAGGGGCTGTCCCTCGTGGGGGACGAGTCCATCTACTGCACCTCAGACGATGGGAAGAGCCTGGCGTGGAGTGGACCTGCCCCGGAGTGCAAGGGTGAGTGTGGGATCAGGTTAAGCCCTGCTCCAGGGGCTCCAAACCCGGAGTGGATGATCCCATGCAGCTCCTGTGTGACACCAGGACGCCTCAGGGTGTCCTCGAGGGCTGCTGCCGGTGGCTGAGGCTCAGTTATTGCGTTTGAGTACGAAGCTGCTGCAGGGAGCAGCAGGAGGAGCAGCTCTGCCCCGGCTCCTCTGTCCCCAGACCCCACTCCCAGCTCTGCTCTGTCCCGCAGTGGTTCGGTGCCCCAAGCCCGTGGTGGAGAGGGGAAGGATGGCCCCGCAGAGCTTCACCTTTCCCTACGGGCTGCTCCTGCACTTCTCCTGTGACGAAGGCTTCAGGCTGCGCGGCGCTGCCCAGAGCCGCTGCCTGGCCGATGGCACCTGGGACCCTCCCGTGCCCACCTGCCAGCCCGGTGAGTGCCAGCCCTGCCTGCACAGCCCGGGGCAGTTTGCAGGGTGTTTTCTCCTCCATCTCCTCCTGTTATTGGACTCGTTGTGTGCATTTCCCCTTTCAGTTCAGTGCCCCGGGCTCCCGAGGCAGGAGGACACTGTGGCTCACTTCAGCAAGCTCTGGTACGAGGTGAACGAAACCGTGTCCTTCACCTGCAAACGCGATGCGCTTTTAGGGACACTTTCAAAAACCACCTGCTCAGCTGATGGCACCTGGACACCACCCCCCACGTGTGTAAGTACCACCAGCTGCCCCATTTCTCCTGTTTCTTGCCCCACTTCCAGCCTGGAATAGCTTTGGTCCAGCTTCACGAGGGCGGTTGCTTTGTCACCCTGCTCTGGAGTCTCACCCTGCCTTTGCTTTTGTTCTTTTAAAGAAGAAGCGCGATACCTGTGAGAGGATTCTGCGAAACAAAGAAGCTTTCCAGTGTGGAATTCCTCTGTCAGACCTGAAAACCCTGCTGGAAGTCCAGAAGCTCTACCTGGAGATCCAGAAACTTGAAAAGGAGCTAGAAACCTCCACCTACAGCTGACGGGTGGCTCTGGGATTGTAAGAACCATTCCCTGTGTGTTGAATCATGATCTGACTGAGGATTTTTTATGACTTTGTAATTCGTGCTAATGCTAAAGTAGCCAGGGCAGAATTTAGCAATTGGCCACAGATTCGGTCACGTGAGGAGTCAAAGTGACTTGTGAGTGAAGTTTTCAGAGCTCACCAGGCTAAGTTTGTAGATCACTTCATGATTTTTAAAGCTTCACATTTAGACCTGGTTGCTGCACTCTCGGTGCACAGTTGGGAAGGAACTGAGTGGAAAGTGAATTTTTGAGGTACAAAGAGGAATGTGGTGAGAGCCACTCACCTCCCAGCTGCTGCACCTCTCCAGGCTCTCCCAGTGCTGCCCAGTTCACCCCCACTGCACTCATTAGTGGGAACAACCCCTGCACTGCCTAATTCCTTTTCTCGTGGCCAAGAAAACCCCAAAGCCTCTCTTCTAGCACAGCAAAAATGCCAGGTTCCCAAGCAGGAATTCCTTCCCAAGCAGGACGGACAGACCTGCGGCAGGGCCACATCTCTGTGTGTGCACCAAGGACAGATCAAAATGTACAGAAAGAAAGGAATGGCTGATTTTTAATTTTTTCTTTTTTTCTGCAACATCCAGTGAAGGGGAAGCGCTGTGTTGGCCACGTGCCTTGTGATGGGACCAGAGATTATAATAAACCTGCAATTGTAGTGGCAGCCCTGTCTGGGTTTCGATAATCTGTCCTATCCCTCGCAGAGGGAAGTATTTATATAACACAAATGAAGTATATATAATATATACAGTGTACGTAATAAATACTGCTCGATGAGGTGCTGTTCCATGAGCGCAGGGGGGTGTGGGGGATGTTTTCACAGCAGCCTGAGCCCCCACCCCGCCTGCCCTGGGGGTAAATGTGCTTCACACACGAGGCCAGGCTGCTGCCGAGCGGTTTCAGCCGTAGGACGCCTTCGCTGCCCGTGTGCCCAGCAGGGCAGGGGCAGCGCAGCCTCCCCGGCCGTGCCCATCCCTGCTGCGGAGCTCAGCGCTGCCCGGGGCAGGTCAGCAGGGCTGGGGGAGGTGTCAGTGGCGTGCCTGGGCTGTCCCCAGCTTCCCACTGCTGCTTCCCCTTCCCTGGCAGCCTCTGGAGGGAGAGGATCTCTCCTTCCCAGGGCAGCTCCCGTCCCGCACCATGCCCGGGCTCCTCGGGCCGGGCCAGCTCCTGGCACTGACGATTCTCGTTCTGCAGCCCGCGGGGACTCTGGGTGAGTGTCCTCCCCTCCCTCCTCGGCTTCTCGGCTTCTGGGGCTCTGATTTTCTCTCACGAGGGCTTGGGGAAGAGCTCACAGAGCCTTGCAGTGCCTGAAGGGGCTCCACGAAGGCTGGACAGGGGCTTTTCACCGGGAATGGAGTGACAGGGGAAAGGGGGAATGGGTTTAAGGTGGAGAAGGGCGGGTTTAGATTGGGCGTTGGGAAGGAATTCCTCCCTGTGAGGGTGGGCAGGCCCTGGCACAGGGTGCCCAGAGCAGCTGTGGCTGCCCCTGGATCCCTGGAATTCTTCAGGGTTGGATGGGGCTTGGCGCAGCCTGGGATGGTGGGAGGTGTCCCTGCCCGTGGCAGGGGTGGCACTGGATGGGCTTTAATGTCCCTTCCATCATTCTCTGATTGATTCTGTGATGCCTCAGCCCTGGGGCACCCTCCAGACCTGCCCAAGGCAGCAGGGGCACTGCCGGGCATCCCCCGGGCTGACCTGAGAACTGGAGAAGTGCAAATTGCTGAGCAATGAATGTCTCTGGGAAGGGGAATAAGCAGCAGTTTCTGTCTGGAGGTTGGGGGTTCAGTTAAAACCAAACCTTTCTAGAAGCTTCTCCAGCGTGCACAGCCCATCCCAGCACCTCCTGCACCAGCACCGCCTGTGCACACTGGTTTTATTCTTAATATTTATTGCTTTTACTTCCTGATGCTTCTCAGTCCATTTCCCAAAGCCAAACATTACTAATGAGGTGCCAATAATTAATCTGGGGCCTGGAGGAGACACGTACAGGGTATTTTCCACGGGGATGGCACCAAAGGCGGCATCGCTGGCACTGCCCTGGTGCGGTGCGGGTGTGGGATGCTGCTGCACCTGGACGTGAGCCAGGATGTCCTAACATGTTTTTAACTCTGCCTTGGTGACCTGCCAGCACTGCCAGGCATGAAGAAATCCCAGTTAGAGCTGCTGGAGTTTCGTTTTCTCTGTTATTTGTGATAAGCCCCAAATATTTCTCATGGGAGACATGGAAAGAGGAGTTTTTTTGGGGACATCAGTGATGTGCAGGTGTGATAGAGGTTATGCAGTTGTTGTAGAGCCTCTGGTTTTTGTAAGGCTGGAGGGGGCTGCTGCACCCTGGAGTCACCCACCTGAACGTGCAGGTGAGTTCTCGGTGCCCTGCCTGAGCAAGGGCTCCAAGGGGAGGGCAGAAAAGGTGTTTGATTGTGTGGGAAGGAAACCCTACAGCTTTGGGGTTCTACCGGTGGCTCCTCAGGCTGTTGATTAACCCCCAAACCCTCTGCCTCAATCCCTGCAGTCATTAAACAGCTTTGTCTCCTCTCAGCCCCCAGACAGAGCTGCCGTGGCTCTTGGTCATTGTGGTGGGGTTGTGTAAGGACACCCCTGAAAATCCCCTTTTTTTTTGGTGATCCCCAGGGGCTCAGTGTCCCATCCCTTACATTGCAAACGGGCAGCTGAGATCTGCAGAGAACTTCACCTACGGCAGCACGGCCACGCTGGAGTGTGACCCCGGCTTCACGGCCCTGGGCAGCGGCACCACGGCGCGATGCACGTTCAACGGCCGCTGGTACCCACGGGTGCCCTCCTGCGTCCCAGGTACGCTCAGATTCCCTCTCCCGACCTTTGCCAGGTGCGATCGGCTGCTCCCGTTTCCCCAAAAGCACCCGGAGGGGGGCTGGAGGGCGGGCATCACCAGGAGCGGTGCTGGCTGGCAGGACTCCCTCTGGGATCGCCCTGGGAAGCGTGGCAGGGCTGGCCCTTCCTGCAGGGCGCGCCCGCGCGGTGCAAAAGTGCACGACAATGAAGATTCCCGCTCGGTTCACATCCTCTGGTGAATTTTCCCCATCGTTTTTCCCTTTCCCTTCACCCCACACAGGGTGCTGCTGTCCCTCACTTATTTTTGGGGTTTTCCACCAAGGGAAAGTTCCCAGTGCTGAGGGTCAGTGCTGTCCCTGCTCTGTCACCAGGGCAGTGCTGAGGGTCAGTGCTGTCCCTGTCCTGGCCCCAGGGCAGTGCTGAGGGTCAGTGCTGTCCCTTGCCCTGACCCAGGGCAGTTCTGAGGGTCAGTGCTGTCCCTGCTCTGTCACCAGGGCAGTGCTGAGGGTCAGTGCTGTCCCTGGCCCTGGCATGGGGGCAGTGCTGAGGGTCAGCGCTGTCCCTGCTCTGGCCCCAGGGCAGTGTTCCCACCCTCCCACTGTGGAGCACGCCGATCTCCAGCACCGGCACGAGTTCCTCGTTGGGACCACCCTGACCTACTCGTGCAGACCCGGCTTCTCTCTGATCCCCGGAGTGTCCCCAACAATCACCTGCCTTCAAAACCTCACGTGGTCCTCGGTCCCAAAGCTCTGCCAGAGTGAGTACAACGCTTCCTTTGCTTTGCCAACAAAGCATCGATTTAATAACGCCGTTCTCAAAGCCCTGCTCGTGCTGCTGGGCCAGCAGGGCTTTGTTGAGCAGCTTTGGCTCTCCCTGGCAATAATTTCGCTGCTCAAAGGGTGGCGTGGCTGGAAAGGAAAAGCTGCAGCTCCCCCTGGTTATTTAGCGGCTCAGACAAGGATTCGGGGATGCAGCCGTGACACGCCATCCCCTCAGCGCAATTTACGGCTGATCACAGGGCTCTCACAGCCTTCTGCCTTCCAAGAGGGATGGTTGTTATCCTGTAATTACCGCCCCTGAGCCTGCCAGCTCTGGTCGGAGGTGTCTGGCAGCGCTATCAGGCTGCCTGGCAGCTGTGCTGGGTCGGTGAAGCGCCGCTGCTGGGAATCCCCCTGTGCAAATCTCTCCTCTCGGGTGCTGCTGTTCCTCAGAGGTGCAGTGTCCCACGCCGGTCATCCCCCACGGGAGAGAAGCCGGCCCCAGGAGGGCGGGATACACCTTCGGGCAGCAGGTGGAGTTCCGCTGTGACCACGGCTTCGTGCTCAAGGGCAGCGAGAGGGTCCAGTGCTTGTCCGACGGGATGTGGAGACCCCCCGTGCCCTACTGTGACAGGGGTGAGTGGGAGCAGCAGGAGCAGGGCTGGGAATTCCATCCGTGGGGAGGCACAGCAGGGAGAAAATCCGATTTTCTCGTGTGAGGTGTGAGGAGAAGGTGCCCAAGGCACAGCACTGAAGGGCTGCAGTATTTCCATCTTCTGCCAGAACTGGAATTGATTAAATGCATTGGTTACTGGGACTTGCAGCCGTTTCTCAAAGGACTCTTGAAGGGGTTTCTGATGTTCACCATTCCCTGACCTTGTTTAGGAGCAGGATCGTTTCTCTTGGAAAAGAGGGGATAAGGAAGGGGAAGGGGCTGAAGGGGAGGGCACAGATGCTGCAGTGCTGGGGCCGTGCTGGGGGTTGGGTTCAGACTGGGAACACGGGCAGAGCTAGGGCCAGAGCTGGCCAGAGGCATGGAGGACTGTGAGGAGAGCAGCAATTGGCATGAAAATCGAGAACCAGCCTCTCCCGTTACCTCCCTGCGTTCTGCCTCCCTCATGGAATGAGGAAAACCTGACTTTTTCCTTTCCTCTCACCCAGTCTGTGATCCCCCTCCCAAAATCACCCGCGGGCAGCACTCTGGCATGGGGGTTAAGCAGTTCCCCTACGGCTCTGAAGTCAAGTACAGCTGTGCAGAGGGGCTGTCCCTCATCGGGGACGAGTCCCTCCACTGCACCTCCGAGGATGGGGAGAACCTGACCTGGAGCGGACCTGCCCCGGAGTGCAGGGGTGAGTGGTTTGTCCTGTGTGGGATCAGGGTATGGGGTCAGGCCCTGGGCGCAGTGTTAGCACTCAGCTCAGTGGGTTAAAGCCACCAGGGCTGCCTGGAGATGCTGCTTCCTCCATCTGGAAGCGACAGACTCTGCTTCTCCCAACTGGGCGCCGTCAGGGGGTCGGGAGGAGCAGCTCTGCCCGGGTCCCCGCTGTCCCTGGGGCAGGGCGGCAGCCAGACCCCATTCCAGAGCTCTGCTCTGTCCCGCAGTGGTTCGGTGCCCCAAGCCCGTGGTGGAGAGGGGAAGGATGGCCCCGCAGAGCTTCACCTTTCCCTACGGGCTGCTCCTGCACTTCTCCTGTGACGAAGGCTTCAGGCTGCGCGGCGCTGCCCAGAGCCGCTGCCTGGCCGATGGCACCTGGGACCCTCCCGTGCCCACCTGCCAGCCCGGTGAGTGAACATTTTCTCCTCCATCTCCTCCCATTCCTTGATTTTTTAATGTGCATTTCCCTTTCAGTTCAGCGTCCCAAACCCCCACGGCAGGAGGATGTAGGGATTTGCTAACAAACTGTGGTTTGGGGTGAATGCAACTGTGCTCTTCACCTGCAAACGTGATGGGCATTTAGGGGTGCTCCCAAAAACTCCCTGCTCAGCCTGTGCTCCCTGGGGCAGAGCAGAGGGTTTGGGGTGCAGCACTGCCTGGCTCTGTCCGTCCTTGAACTCCCTGAGTCCTTCCCCTCTTTGCAGAAGAAACAACCTTCCCAAACCTGATGTTTCCCAGGTTTTTATCGACAGCTGTGTGTAAAGGAGGCTCTAAGACAGGTCAGGAGCTCCCTGACTTTCCCTTCCCTTCTTGCCAAATGTCCACCCCCATCGTGTGGATGCCTGAGCTGAGGCACTGCCAGAAAACAGCAAATCCAGAACAAACTCACAGCACCTCTGAGGGGCTGCTCTGACCTCACGCTCTTGAAGAGAGGTATTTTTGCTTTAGCATTAGATTTCACAGCTCCACAGATTTAAGCTCCTCTGCAGCTGCTCAGCCTTCCCAACCCTCCCAGGTTTTTTCTGCCCCTGTGCCACTGACCCCTGGCTGAGCTGCCTTCTAATGTGGGTTTTCCTTTCAGTCGTGTGTCCACAACCAGGAATTCCCTACGGAAGGCTGAAAAGCCCTTTGGATGGTAGAAGGTGGTACCAGACCAACGAGACTGTCACTTTCGAGTGCCTTCACGGGTACCAGTTCTCAGACAATGGAATGATGCCTTTGGGAGACGCTGGGACAGCCACGTGCTTGCCTGATGGCAGCTGGACACCGCTGCCCAAGTGTGTGAGTACCACAGAATTATGGAATGGTTTGGGGTGGGGGGGACCCTAAAGATCATCCAGTTCCACCCCTGCCATGGTTCAACCTTTGCAGTGCCCAGAGCCCCGGGTTGCTGAGCCTGGCTGAGTCCCTGGTGGGTGCTGCCTGATTTCTAACATGAAAGCTGCTTAAACTTCTCAAAAGCTTTTCATTTCTGGTCCTAAGGAGGATGCAGCCCCTGCTGGGACAGGGCAGCCTTGGAGCTGAGGGGTGGGTGGCTCTCCCTCTGCTCCAGTCCATTCTCACAGGCTTCTCTGGGGTTTGTGCTCCTGTTCAACAGATCGAGGAAGGTGATGCTGATGTGTGTCAAGAGGTTCATTACATGAAATCGACCTTTGAATGCGGTGTGCCTGTAGAAGAAGTGAAAACTCTGATGGAAATACAGAAACTGTTCCTGGAGATTAAAAAACTGGAGATGGAACTAAAAAACTGAAACAAAACTGGACCCCTGTAACGCTCACATTTCCTTCGGTGAACCCACAGTTTGTGCAGTCACGGCATCTCTAAGAAGGCTCTGGGTGATTTCGTGGTTTATGTTTACATGCCTGGAGCCGGAAAAATAATCACCAGTACATGGGAGGCTGCTTTTGCTGCGCTAGATGCCAGAGCAGGGAGTGGGTTTTGCTCTAATCTACAAGCTTGATTTGCTCTTTAACTAATAAGTTGTTTCACATTTCATATCGGGAAGCATAGAAAGAGATTAAATTTAGCTTTTTAAAGTCACTGCCTTAGCTGTGGTAAGCTGAGACTAATGGGAGTGGAGTCCAGAGAAGCTGAGACGAGTCCAGAGGTTGGCTCTGAAGGTGCTTCTGCTGCCATGGTCCAGCTGGGGTTTGTGTACATTTGCACCCTGCTGGAAACAGTGGTGCAGCAAGTGTTTAACCTCCTGGTTTCCTGCTCATCAATCAGCTCCTGATTTGTGTTCATCTGGGTAAGGGCAGTGCATGAGAAGTGCATTTGTAAAGGCTGCTGTTACCTCATCCCTGGATTTAAAATGGGGAACAGGTTCCTGGCCTCGCCAAATGTCCGAGCTGGTCTCGTCTTCCACGTCCCTATTTCTGGTCAGCAAATGCTGAGAATAGATGTTGGAATTCAACCAGTTGTAAGTGCAGAGAATCAGGCAGCAAATCCCTGTTCCTCAGTAAACGCTGATCAGGTCCTGTGGCTCTGGTGCAGTGGTTATTCCCAGGGGGTTTATCCCAGGGGGGAAATCGTGATCTGTCGTGTTTGTTGTAAACTGGGCAAAATTCCAGCATGATCCAGTGCTGGTTCTGGGGGAAAGCTGAGCCCTGGCAGCTGGGTGAGTCCTGGGGTGCTCGGGGAGCTGCATCAGCCCAGGCTGGGTGGGAGAAGGAGGAGCCTTCAGGTCCTGCACGAGCATCACTGCCAGATGTGAGCTTTTAGAAGTCACTGAAACTGCTTCGCTTGTTACCAGAGCCTAAACAGCAGCCAGGGAAGAGGTGGTGCCTCTGATTTGGCACAGAAAGGTGCTTGGGGATGCATCCTGAGCTTCTCCACCCCCAGGTGAGGAGCTCTGCCACGAGAGGAGCTCCCAGCCCTGCTCCAGTGCTCCCTGACCAGCGGACGAGCAGGGCTGCACCCTCTCAGTGTGGCACCTCGGTCCCCTCCACCCTGAGCTCACCTGGGACTGTAGACAGGGCTTTTATCTCCCTGTGCAAGGCTTGGCACCCACGAGTGTGGATAAAACCTGGGTGTTGCATCCTGGGTGTATCCGAGGGTGTTTGAGCAGCCCTGGCTGATGTCACACGGGACATGTCACAGGGTTAATCAGGACACAGACGTGCTGCTCACACCCGTTCCTCATTACTAATGAGTCAGGCAATAAACAAAAAGGAAAATGCTTTTCTTTGCTTCACTGGCTCTGCTGACAGCAGATCTGTGGTTCAATACCTGCCAGCAAATAACTAAGGAGGTGTTTTCCGACCCTGGACACAGCTTGGGGCTGGAACGGGGTCCTTTCTCCTCCAGGAACATAGTTTTGGAAAAACTGTGCTGGTCACTGCTCACTGCCAGCCTCAGGACAAATAAAAGGCTTGAGCCTGAGGGGGCAGGAGGACCAGGAGGCTCTCCCCGAGCCGGTGAGTGACCGTTGTCCCCACCCTGGCTGCTCTCCATGTTCCCGAGGGAGATTTCAGCTCTGTGTGTGTTCTGGGCAGGTTTCCACACTCCAGAGGTTTGGTGGAGCCTGCTGCAGAGCATCCCCTCCCAGCTCTGCACTCAGCCCTCGCTCGGCAGAGGAGCACAGGAACTGCTGCAATGAGGGCTGCAGCACCACGATGGGGGGGACACCCCGACCCCCCCAGCTGTGGGGCAGCCTCAGGTCACCCTGTGCTGCTCCGGGCCGTGCTGGGGCTCCTCAGCATTCCTGTGGCTCGTGGTGAGTATGGGGCCGTGGGAAGGACCAGAGACACCTGCCTGGATCCCACCTGGCTGCTCAGGGGCTGGGTGATGCCACCCCCCAGCCTGGGGACCACCACAGGGGATGCCTGGGCCATCCCAACCACCCTCCTGGGGTGGGGAAGGGGCCAGGGGAGGGGGACCTCACCTGAGGAGGTGTTCTCCTGCCACAGGTGACTGTGGGCCCCCTCCTGCCATGACCCACTCCAGGCCATCCAGCGATGAGCCCTTCAGCAGCTTCCCGGTGGGGTCCAGGGTGACGTTCTCCTGCGCCGAGGGCGCCCGCAAGATCCCGGGGCTGCCGGACACCATGGAATGCCTGCCCGGCAGCCTCTGGTCCAGGCTGCTGGACCCCTGCGGCCGTAAATACCCTCCTTTCTCTGAAACACAGCCCCGGCTCGACATCCCTGCCCCTCCTGGTGCCAGCAGTCCCTGTCCCAAGGGACAAACCCCAAACCCGCTGCCTCGCGCCGCTGCCCCTCGGAGCCGCTGGTGGCCGCAGGGAGAGGGGTCAGTCGGGGGGTGGGGCTGGGGTCCTGTGCTCCTCAGCCTGTGCATGTGCTCCCCATGTCCTACTAACCCCTTCCCCCAGCTCCTAACTCTGCTCCATCCCCGCTCTGGTGCCTGCAGCAGTTTGGCAGCCTGGTAAGGAACCCGAATTAACCTGCCACGAGCACCAGGAGCTTTCCAGCAGCATTCCCGTGATCCCAGGGTGTGTTTGGCACGCTCCTGGTGGGCAGCTCTTTCAGGCCAGCTTTCCTGGGTCGCCAGGGAGCTGCGCTGCCCCGACCAGGCTGAGGTTTGCTGCCCTGTCCAAGGAGGATGGGAGGAGGAATTTCTTCCCTGTTGGTACCAACGTGAGCTACGTCTGCTGGCCTGGCTACGAGAACACCTCGGAGAGTTCCCCCTCCAGCACTTGCCTCGAGGACTTGACATGGTCAGAAGCTGCTGAGCTGTGCAGGAGTGAGTATTTCTGCTCCACCCTATGCCCCAAAAAAGCAGCCTTGGCTGCTCCCAACCTACATCCCAAACTGCAGCCTGGTTGTCATCATCCCAACAGCTCCACTAACTCAAAATTGGGTGGATATTCCTTGCCATCCCTATTCAAGGCTGAACAGCAGAAGTGTCAGTGATGTTCATTCTTTATTCTTCTGCTGGCAGAAACAGATCTGGTTTGATTTCCCTGTCAGGGAATGTTTGGTTGGATTCGATGAGCTTAGAGGTCTTTTCCAACCTTTTTGCCATCCTAAAGGCGTTTTCACTGGGACATGGCACACGCAGGGGACAAATCCCAGTTTGCTGTTCTAGCACTGAACTTCAAAATGAAGGCAAAGCATCCTCTTGGTGACCCCCATGGAATATTAAGACTGGTGATGTGACAGGAATAATTTTTCACAGTCAAGCACCTTCTTCCTAATCCACTGAGATGGAAACACCTCTGTGAGTGTGGAGCCTTTTGGGATCCCCACCTTCCCCTGCAGCTGAGTCTGGCTTCTGCCAGTCCGGCTGTGATGCCCACGGAGTAAAATGCTTTGGAACCTTTGGGAATAACCCTCCAAGCCTGTGTCTCACGTCTCATTCAGCCTTGTGTCCCTCAGGGAAGTCCTGCAGCGCCCCGGGAGCGCTGCCCGGGGGCAGGACGGGGCCCCTCACTGACCTGCAGCTGGGAGCACGGGTGGATGTGTTCTGTGAGGATGGGTGAGTGCTGGGGCTGGGCTGGGACACAGCTGCAGAGTGGCACACGGCTGGAGGGAGGGGACCAGGGCCAGGATTCACCTTTTTCCTTCAAGTGCCACCCAGAGGAGCTTGAAGTGTCCATCCCAACAGGACCAGCTGGCTGCACTCTCAGCTGATAACTCCAGACTTCAGCACAAGTTATTTAAAATATTTCAGCGTAAGATAGTTGAGATACATTGAATAAAAAGAGCTACATGGGGATTTTTAAAATCCAGTTAAGTTCAGCTGGAAAAGTGCAGTGAAGCACAGTTTCCATCAGTCAGGAGCTGACTCACGGCTGCTGCCTGCTTTCAGTCAGGGCCCAAATGCAGTGGACTGAGCTGAAATTTTAAGCTCTTGCCACTCCAGCCAGTGTTCCTCCCTCCCAAGCAGGAAGCACCTGGCATCACCTGGCTTGTGCTGCCCAGCTCCAAATATAAGAGGGGGTTTTTCTCTCCCTCGGGATGTAATTGGAGAAAACGACAGCGTGTCCCACCCTGCTGGGGCTGGGAGAAACTTTGGAAATCCACAGCAGGGTGGAGGGATAATGTTGCTCATGTAATTTAGATCAGATCATTTCCACCATGTCCAGATGTCCAGATTTAGCACAGGAGAGTAATTCAGAGAGGGGGAAGGTGTCAGCTGTGAGAACAACACCCACGAGCTTCCAGCAAGCCAATGCAGAAACCACTTTAATTCGATGTGGATCGATCATTTGACCAGCTGAGAAGGTGCCCCCGCAATGTGCAGGTGTTTGATTTTCTGGCAAAACTTCAGCAAAACAGCTGCACCTGCCCCCCCAAAGGAGGTGTTGGGCAGGAGGTGGCACTGGGGGGCACTGGGGGGCACTGGGGGGCACTGGGGACCCTGCCCTGCCCCACCAGCGCCGGGGGGTTCAGCAGATCCTGCTCAGTGACCCCTGGAGCAGTGAGCTCCAGCCCCCGGAGGTGCTGTGTGTGCCCGGCAGGGAGCTCCGCCCTTGTCCCCGCATCCCGGAGGTGGCAGCGGCGTGGGAAAGGCCCTGGACGGCGGCAGAATGGATCAATCCCAGCGCTGCCGTGCTGGGAACCGGCGGGGAGAAAGAGTCTCTGATTCAGCAAATCCGTGTGGGAATCCACACCTCAGCTCGGCGCCGTCTGGCATTCCCGGAGAGCTCTGCCAGCCCCAGCTTCTCCCATTCCTGCCACGGAAAATGCAGAGTCAGAGCCGAGAAGCGCCTAAAATAGATTAACACAGATCCTGGAAGGAGCTCTGCTGGTGACCGGCAGTGTCAGCATCGCTGCTGGCTTTACACTCCTGATCATGCTCCTGCTGGGGATGGATGGGAAATACTCGCTGATTTTGGATCGTTACACTGAATTTTTCCTCGTGTATTTTAGGTACAAATTAGTTGGGAATGATTTCATCCAGTGCCAGCTGAAAGGAAACGATGTTGAATGGAGCAAGCTTCCAACTTGTGAATGTGAGATTCATCTTTAATTGTGAGATTAAACTTTTTTCCTTCACTCCAGCAGGTCCTGCATCCCGATGTCCAGTCCAAACCTCTCTTTGGATTCTGTTGTTATTCTGTGGCTGACCTGTCCCCAACACTGCAGCTGGGAAATGCCCAGTCTGCTGCTGACACTGTTTCAGCGGTTTTGTTCCCACAAAATCAACATTTTTATCATGACTGAAGGTGCTGGGGTGAGATTTCCAGGAATCTGAGCCCGGGCATGGCAAGCTGCTGTTTATTTGTTGTGGCCGTGTTGTGGGAGGGAGAAAGATGTGAGAAGAGAAACACTTCAGGGTCAAACGAGAGAGGATTGGGACAGGCAGCAGTGCTTTACCCATCCGGTGCTGGTTACCCACCTTCACTGCCCAAAGTTTATCCCCAGGAATCTTAGGTAGCCTCAAACGTTTTGTATTTTCATTCAAACCAAAGCTTTTAGCACACACGCACTGTCCCTCTGTCCCGCAGTGATTACCTGCCCTCCGCCTTCTCCAATCAGCCACGGGACACACGATGGGGAAGGCGTTGAAATTTTTGCTTTTAACTCCACGGTGACCTACAGCTGTGAGCCCAACTTCCAGCTGGTCGGGAATGGGAGCATCCGTTGTACGAGCAGGGACAGAACCAGCGGAGCCTGGAGCGGAGCCGCGCCCGAGTGCAAAGGTGGTTTCATCCCAGTTCAGTCTTTGATATTATTTATTGTTATTTATTAATTATTATTATTTATCTATTTTAAATTATTATTTATTGTTATTTATTATCTACTGTTATGTAATATTCAATATTTAATATTTAACATTTAATAGTTATTACTTAATAGTTATTATTTATTATTTGTTATTAGTTCAGTATTTAGGATGAATCAGCTTAAAATATTGCGGTTATGAGGTGCAGGAGGTGTCAGATGTCAGTGGTAAGGAAATTTTAAAGGGGGAGAAGGCAGTGCTGGAGCAAGGACGGAGCTGTCTCTGCCAGGGAGGCAGAGTGCCCCAAGCAATGCTCACTCTTTGTCCCCCAGAGAAAAGCTCAGCTGTCAGACTCGGAGCACAGGACACGGAGAGGACAGTTCCTCCCAAAAGTGAGTTGAAATGACTCGACATTGAATCAAGTCCCATTTATTTTTCTCCTTTATAGCGTTCCTACGAAAGGCCACCTGGTGAAGGTCACCCCGTGAATTTCATTTTCTCAGGTCCCCAGGGAAATGAAATCCAGCCCTCTAAGAAAACTCTCCTGTGGGCCATGAAGCTCAGGCTCTATCAAAAGGCACTCCAAAATACCAATTCCTTCTCCCAGTCTTCCTCTTTCTTCAGGAAACCAGGTCAGTCATGGAGGAACAACGACATCAATGGCACTTCCTGGTTACTCCCAGCCCTAAAACCCAGAGTTTTCTTCTTTTCCCCTCCATTTTTCTGTTCAGTGAGCAGGAGCTGGGCTGCCTCAGAGTTCAGATTTGTTCTACCTTTGTACAAATCTCCAAAATCCTATTCTGGGACCAGCAAAGGATCCATGTGTCCTCCAAAGTACATGGGGATCCTCCCCCAACCTGGCTGCTTTCAAAACTTGAAACGATCCAAAGTTGCATCATTTCATGGAAGTGAGTGGGGTTTTTGTCCTGTTCTTTTCTCCTGTAAGTTTTCTCTGTATAATTCATATTTTTTGCTGGTTGGGCATCTGGTTCACAGCTCAGCTTTGATTGCACCGACCTCCCATTCTAAGAAAGCTTTGCTTCATCTGAAATATATTTTAATTCATCTATTATTTCCTTGCCCTCGTGTTATTACAGCTGGGGTTTTTTTTGTTTTTTTTTTTAAACTCAATTTCTGGGCATTTTGAAAAGCAAGAGATAACTTTGTACCACGCAGCCCTGAGAGTGCCAGGGCTCCTGTCCTTGCCCCGAGGTGCTGATGCCAACCTTGTTCCACACAGGGAGGTCGTGGGCAGCCAGGAGGAGCTGGACACGGTGGAAGTGCTGCTCCTCCAGATTCCTCACCCGCTGCAAAGGATAATTCCCTCCACGGAAAGGGTGAGTGTTGGCTTTGTGGGACGTGCTGGGAGCTGTAACTCTGTCACTGTAAGCAGGGAAGACACAACACCCGCTCAAGGGTCTCAACACCCAGCTGGGGGATGGTGAAAAGAGTTTCTCTGGTGTCAGGGTCAAGCTGAGTTTGCCCATCCCTGAGTTTTGTCTCTTGGGTCAAAGCCAGAAAATCTTTAACTGCTCCTGATCTGTTCCAAAAGTGCCCCATGCAATGGTCACACTTATTAGGACTCTTACACTTTGCTTTGAGATGAAGGATGACCTAAATCAGGTCTGTCCCACAAATAAAATGTAATTTTTTAATGGTGATGTTTTAGCATTCCAAGAAATCCATTGGAAGTTACTCCTGCAAGCATTGGCTGATTTCCATATTTGCTCCTCCCGTCTGCGTTGTTCTTTCAGCAATTCCCTTCCAGCACCCCGACTCCAGCTGTGATTCCTGCTCATCCCACCAGAGTTTCAGAGGCTGCGTTGTCCCAGAAACCCCCAGACCTCCGGCAGAAGTTCCTCCAGAGCCCGGTTATGTCACGCCCAGCCCGATGCCGTGTTTCCAGGGCCGCAGGTTTGCTGCTCACTGGCAACGCCACAACAAACCCTAAACACAGCCCCAGCCTCCCTGGGGAGCTGAGCTGCCCCCGTAACTTCCCAGGAATTCCTGGCTGCAGCTGATCCAGCCGTGGATCCGGCTGCCCGTGGGGCTGGAAAGCAAAGCACGGATCTCTCCGTCCTGCAGAGTTATGAGCTGATTTCTTTCAGGAAACCGTGGTACTCTGGTTATTAAATTGTTTGATCTTTACATCTTGAGTGGTTTAAGCCCTTCCTTTAGCAACAGCTTCTTCTTGTATCTGCCCAAAGTTCCTTGCAGCTTTTGTTTCTACCACAGGAAGATAAAGCCACGTGTGGGCCGGGCATCCCTAATCTCGTAACGTAAAGGAGCCACTTCTGCTTTCCAGAGGGAGGGAGGCAGCTCAGTCGTGCTGTGAGCACATCAAGCACGCACAGACACAGAAATACAGCTCCGGAATATCCTCCCCAGTGTTGTCACCCTGCAACAAAGTCACGCTCATTCTTTTGGCTGCTTACCTCAATTTTGTCCTTAAAGACCTAAAACTCCCAAAGCCTTTCTGGGTTTTTATTTATGTTTAGTAACAAATGGTAATTGTTTATAAAGGACAGCCTGCAAATTCAGCTCCCTGCTGTTCCCTTGTCATATTTTATTCTTTTTCAGGATGGAATCAGCTTTTAGGTATATCCTGGCAATGTTCAGATCCGTTGCTCAGTCAGTTCTTTATCAGCACTCTGAACATTTATTTTCTAAATGCCATCCAGGGCAAGTTAAACTCAGTTACACACACACAAAAAAAAAAGTAGTAAAGGAGGAAATCCAATCCATGCAGGAATGTGTGGGAATGTGTTTCTGGGAAGTGGTCTGGAAAAGGAAGCTGGAGTTACGCCTCCCTTAATCCCATTCAGCCACCCCGGGCCTGAGCCCTGCAGCCCCTGAGCTGTGGCTCAGCCCAGGCAGACCCAGGGCTCAGTCCCGGAGGGCTTTGGGAGCTGAGGCTGAGTTTCTGCGGGAAGCCTGGAGCAGCTCCAGCGCTGTTCTTGCTGGCAGCTTTTGCCGGACACCTCCCGCTGCCCCGGCCCCGCACCAGCCCGGCTCGGGCTGCTCCCTGTGCGCGTCCTTCTGCCACCAGCAGCTGCTTGGCCGATTCCTGCCGGGCAGGGAGGGATGTCAGGGCCAGATAAAGCCAGCGGCCCTGGGTGGCTGGGCAGGCACAGAGCTGCTATCGTGGGGCTCAGCTGCTGCGTGGGAGGAGCCGGTGCTCCCCCGGTTCCTGGGGCAAAACGGGGCAGCAAATGTGGGTGCAGAGGGGCAGGGCTGAGCCTGGCGCTCAGGCCGGTGGTGCAGATGTCTCCTGTTTCCTCCCCAAGCAGGAAAACAGCCCGGCTCAGGGGTTCAGCCTGTTAGCAAGGGGATTTTACTGAGCTGAAGCTGCAGCTCCGGGTTCTGTGAGCGGAGCCGCTCCCTGCGGGGGCTCGGCATCACGCGAAGCTTTTGCCAAATACTTTTCAGCTTCTTCCTGCCCCGTGCCAAAGTCACTGCCCTGAGCTAATACAGGAGAATTCCCCAGAATTCAAAGTGTGTTTTTTTTCCTGTTAACAGGTTTCTTCCGCATGATGCAGCCACCATCCCCGTCCGGGCCTGTGACCTGTGAAACGCAGCCAAAGTATCTCCACGTGATTTGTCATCGAGTTTACAAGGAAGTATTTTAAAGGAATACGTTATCCAAGGTGCTGGATTCCTCCCTTAGGGAAACATCTCTCCGTCTCATTGCAAACGCCTTTGTTACATCTGCTGATGATTAAATTGTACTGGAAAGGAAAATAAAGTGGAAATTAAAAAAAAAAAGTAAAAGAGGTAAGTTTGAGCTTCTCAGTGGAAACATTACTGTTTGCTGGATAACAAAGGGAGGCAGGAAGGTGCAGGTCGGCTGCTGCTGGCTGCCCTTTCCTCGGGGTGGCAAGACATTCCCCTTCCTGCCGTTTTTGCTTTGGGTCTTTTCCTTTGGCACTTGACAGCTTTGGAAGGAGGGGGGCCTTTACCTTTAGGAGGTGCAGAGTAACGCTGAGAAGCAGCTGCTGAGGCAGCGGGATCCCGGAGAGCCGCTCCTTGGGATGCCAGGCGTGACCGGCGCAGCGGGCACCGCGGACACCGCGTTTTCCACACCCAGCCCCGCTCCCCACCGCACACGCGGCTTTCGTCAGAGATTTCCCGGAGCTGAGCTGGCCGGGAGGGGCGGGCGGGGGCTCCGGCCGCGGAGCTCGGACCAGCCCCGCGGGAGTGGCTCCGCTGCCCGGGCACTGCCGGGGGACCCGCGATGGGCTCCGGCCGCCGCCGCTCGCTCCCGCTGCTGCTGCCGGTGCTGCTGGTGCTGCTGGTGCTGCCCGCGGCGTGGGGTGAGCCCCTGGGGAGGGGTGGGGTGTGCGGGGAGCCCGGCACGCCGGGGGTGGGTGTTCCGTGGCTGCGGGAGCGTTCTCCGCGTCCGCGGGCGTGCGCTCAGGCGTGCGAGTGTGTGCTCCGTGTGTTCTCCATGTAATTGTGTGTTATCTTTGTGTGTGTGTGTGTGTGTGTTCCGTGTGTTATCCATGGGAGCGTGTGTTACCCATGGGAGTGTGTGTTATCCATGGGTGTGTGTGTTCCGTGTGTTATCCATGGGAGCGTGTATTATCTTTTTGTGTGTGTATGCTCCGTGTGTTATCCATGTGACTGTGTGTTATCCATGTGTGTGTGCTCTGTGTGTTATCCATGACTGTGTGTTATCCATGTGACTGTGTGCGATCCTTGTGTGTGTGCTCCATGTGCTCCCTGTGCTCCCTGTGCTCCCTGTGCTCCCTGTGCTCCACGTGTGTTTTCTGTGTGCTCCGTGGGTGTGTGTGTGCCCCGTACCCACATCCGTGTGTGCCCTCTGTGGGTTTGTGTGCTCTGTTCCCACGTACCCCGAGTCTGTGCACCCCGTGTCCCTGTCCCTGGGTGTGCTCCAAGTGCCCTGCTCCGTGGGCCACCCTTTCCCACAGGCTCTGTGTGTGCCCTGCCCGGGGTACAAAAGCAGCAGAAGAAGTCCCGCTAAATCCCCGTTTGTTTTCCCCCAGGGGACTGCGGGCCGCTGCCGAATATCAGCCACGCTGAGCCCCAGGGGAACACCAAACACCAGGAAAGCTTCAGTGTGGGCTCCACAGTGACCTACAGCTGCGTCCCGGGTTACACCAAGCTCCCCCTTCTCTCCAACATTATCCAGTGTCTGCCAAATTCCCAGTGGTCCAGCCTGCTGGAGTTCTGTGGCCGTGAGTGTTTCCCTTTCTCTGACACAAGGAGGGTGCGGGCTGCTTGTGAAAACATCCACGGCTTTGGCAATCGCTGCCTCAGGGGTTTCCTCATCTGCAGTAACACAGGATGAAGTGGTTTGGCCACTTCTCTTGCTGCTCTTTTTTCCTACACTCCACCGAGGCTGTTGGAGCCCCGTGCTGGCACTTGTGTGTTGATAAAAACAGAGGAACAGCTTGGGAAGTGCATGGAAAAGGGGAAGGACTGCAGGGGTGAAGCACTGAGTGACCAAAGGGTTAAACAAGGGTGGAGGTTTGGCTTTGGGAACTTGGAAACTTCTATGGTGAGAACTGGCTGCACTTTCCCACCTCAGAGAATTCCCTGGTGGACGTGGCCAGGGAGGAGGGCACTGTTTGGGGTACCCATGCTCTCAGTGAGGCTCGTGCGTTATTGCTTGGATTCATGTTTATAGCTGAAAGCACAATATTGTTATTTTTGCTCTGTAACCGGGCATTTCGGCTGTCTGTGGTTGCCAGGCAGCTGTCCCCAAACACCATCTGTGCCATTTGCGCGGATATCACCACAAGACCAAACGCGGAACTTCTACGCCGTTAATACCACGGTGAGGTACATTTGTCGCCCGGGCTATGAAAACACCACAGACCAGCCCCCCACCAGCACCTGTCTGGACAACTTAACGTGGACAAAAGTTCCTGAGCTGTGTCGGAGTGAGTGTCTCCGTGTCATTTCATTTTCCCCAGCGCTGTGTTCCCAGTGCCACATCTGTATTTTAAAATTGCTCTTTTCTAATGCCATGTAACATGAAATACCATTAACTGCCTGCTTTGGCATTGCCGTACTGCCGTGGAAATTAAATATGTGGGGGTTTTCCTGGCCTCATAGTGTCTTAAGGATAATCTTACTATTTTTTAGAGAAATCTTGTGGTGTTCCAGCCAATCCAGAACATGGCCAAGTTATCACAGACGATCATCTGCTGGGTGCAAGAGCCAATGTGGTTTGTGACCGTGGGTGAGTGTGAAGCCGCTGCCCACTGCATCCCAGTTGCCTGGCCAGAGTCACTGGGGTGTGAACTGGGACGGGGCCTCTGCCCATACCGAGTCCTCAGCACCCCTTGGTGACACACTCTTGGCTGGTGACAACAAGCTGATTTTGGGATGTGCCTTTTGCCCCCGCAGGTACAGGTTGAAGGGAGTGTCACCTTCCATCAGGTGTTTCCTACAGGGAGACAAAGCTGTCTGGAGTCCTCTTCCAACTTGTCAGGGTAAGCGAAGTTGCCCAGTGCTTGACTGGAAATACCAAATATTCCAACCCAGAAATGCTCATTTTTTGGTTTATTTCACTAAGTGAAGTCAGGACAGCATCCCTGCAAGGGGAGAGCTGCTGTCACAAAGCAGGGACTCCTCAGGAGCATCACTGGTGCCTTCTGCCTGTGAAAGCCTGACAGAAACAGCGTCCCCTCAGGCTGCCGAGAAGAGCATCCCAGGAACTCTTTTCTCTTTCTCCCACAGCTATTTCCTGTCCCCCTCCTCCAGCCATCCCCCACGGGCAGCACAGTGGCAACAGCTCGGAGGAGTTTGTGTTCGGCTCCCTCACAACCTACACGTGTGAGCCGGGGCTGCAGCTCGTGGGACAGGACACCCTGCGCTGCACCGCGGGGAACGGCACCGACGGCACCTGGAGCGGGGCCCCTCCCGAGTGCCGGGGTGAGCGCTCATCCCTCTCCTCACAACCATCCCGTTCCCCAGCAGCTTTTCTTGCACAATCAGACATGGTTTTACATTTTCCCTTCAAGAGGAACAGGCAGAAATGTAATTAACCGTGTGTGAAATGTACCAGTGACTGCAAAGCTGGTGGAGTGAACTTAGAAGGGATTTATATCTCGTGTCCAGCAACACCCAGGCAATAAAGCCAGGTGGAACAGCAGAATCCCCTCTGTTCATAAGGCCTGGAGTGCCACAAGAGGTCCCTGTCCCTGCCCATGTTATGTTGACTCTGCACTGAACTATTACATACATTACGTGCAAGTCGAGCACCACATAAAATAACATTTTGAGTGCTTTTCCTTTGTCTCTCTCTAGTTAAAACCACAGCAGAGACAAACCAAACCAAACCCTCGGAAGAGAACCCTTACTGGCTGGGTAAGAGCTCCATTTCTTAGAAGTCCTGTTAATTGCTGTAATTGTACCACATTTTGGGCTTCATATTTTTAACACCCATTTCATTATTTCCCTCCCCAGCGAGCATCCTCATTCCGAGTTGCATTCGTAAGTAGCTTAAAACTGAAAGAACATTTTCCTACCCCAAAGCTGTTTGCTATTAAATACCTGGAATCAGTGGTTGATTTCACTCTTCCTTTGCCTTCTTTGTCAGTTCCCCCAGTAGTCCTTGGAATTGTAGCTGGGATCATCATGAGACGGAAAGAGAGTGAAAAGCAGTAAGCGACACTAAGCTGCCCCTTGTAAATCATAACTTTCCCTAGGGATAAGTGGCTATTTCCTTTCAAGCCCTACACCTTCGTTATATTTGCATGGTTAGCACTATCTTTCCGTGTTGCCAAGTTTCTTTTTATTCTGCAAATTTTCTCCTCTCTGTCTCTTCAGCTCTTATGATGTGAGTTTACAAAAGCACGAGACGAAGGGAAGGGATGCAGTGATGCGCCCGGAGGTAACGCATGAGAAGGAGCAGCCCAAGCCCTGCAATTACTATTTTTGGTAGGTTTGCTTGTTCACCTGCCCAAAAACTTGTGCCAGACTTCTGACGATGGCCAGGGGTCTCACTGGTGCTGAGCACACCCATGCAGAACATCTTTGAGCAGTTTTTGACTTTCAAACGCCACGATGAACATCCCGCTGTCCAAAGGGCGCCGGCTGCCTCACAGGAGGGTTTGGGGTTTGCTGGCTGCTCTCTGCATGGATTTCCCCTGTATCTCTCATCCACAGCCACACAGGGAATTGCCACGTGTGTCCCAGCTGTGAGGAGCAGCTCCACGGTGACCTGGCCCCACTGTCGGAGCCTGCGCGCCGCGGCTGCGCCGCCTGCCAGGACTGGCTGAGCTCCCAAAAACCCCGCACCTACTCGGTCCCCAGCATTGGGGACGGGGACAGACCAAGCCCAGCAGGCACCAGGTACAGCACCCAACAGGAGCTTGCTCCTGCTCCCCTGGCACGGGCCCGTGGAAAGCAAAACAAGGGGAAAGGGGGAGAAAGCATCTTTGTGCGGGGAGAGCGAGTTTTGCAGTTGGAATTCCTGTGGTTGCTGTTTTAGAGGGAGCGAGTATTTGATATTTAGAAAGCAGTGGCTCTGTGGGGCAGTAGGTGATTTTGGAAAGCCACACACTCAGGTTGTCCTCTCTCTCTCTCTCTGCATTCAGCTCTCCTGCCAAAGCTGTGGATGTGCTGAGGGGAGAAGGCACAGGAGAAGCTGCTCCATGGTGGAGTGAGGCAGAGCAGCCCACGGACAACAAAAGGTCAGTCTTCCACCTAAAAATACCCCAATGCCACGGTGGGCCTGGACAAAAAGCATTCCAGAACAGAGCAGAACTGTGCTTATCAGAGAATCCTGGAATGGTTTGGGTTGGAAGGGACATTAAAACTCACCTCGTTCCCACCCTCTACCATGGGCAGGGACATCTTCCCCTATCCCAGGTTGCTCCAAGCCCCAGAAACACGGCTTGGAAGGCACATCCATGCTCTCAGTGCACATCCTCAATGGTTCTTCTCCACAGTGACCACATCTGTCCCGTCTGTGAGAGCTGGCTCCGTGCCCACACTGGCCAGGGTGGCAGCAGTGCTGTGACACCGGGGGAGTGGCGGGACAAGGGGTGAGTGTGGCCAGCGCAGGCAGCTCCTGCCCAGCTCCTCTCAGCAGCGGCACTGCAGCGTGTGCCCAGTGCCCTCAAAACTGAGAGTTCACTGCTTAACTCAAAATAAAAATAGGTGGCAGTGTGTGAATGCTGGTGGCACTTGCTCCCAGCCCTGTGTCAGGGTGGAAGTGTGGTGTCTGCTCGAGCAGAGAGATGTGAAACTGGGTGAGGTTTATTCAGATGATGCTTGTGGGGTTTCCTGGGGTGTCTCTGAAGCAGCCTGTGCTCCTCAGCTGTGCTCACCTGGCTCGGCCTTGTGTTCTTTGGAGCTCTGGTTTTGGTTAAGCAGCAAAGAGCCCAAGTGAGACTCTGCAGTGGGAGTCTCTTTTCACCCACTGCTTTTCCCACCTGTGGGTGTGGTTCATTTGCCTGTGGCAAGATCAGGTTTTGGGCCAGAGCAGTGATGAGGTGAGCAAGGTAAAGCTGTTTGCTCAGTTTATTTATTTGCCCATGCGAGGCTGGTGCTCTCAGGCTCACAAAGCTTCCTTAACAGAGCCACCACTGACAGAGGCAAATTCATATGAAAAACCAGATAAACATGGTTTGACACGTGCATCTGCTTGCTTTGGCTTTAGGGAGTGTGAACTCCTTGTTGCTGTGNTGGGCCTGGACAAAAAGCATTCCAGAACAGAGCAGAACTGTGCTTATCAGAGAATCCTGGAATGGTTTGGGTTGGAAGGGACATTAAAACTCACCTCGTTCCCACCCTCTACCATGGGCAGGGACATCTTCCCCTATCCCAGGTTGCTCCAAGCACCAGAAACACGGCTTGGAAGGCACATCCATGCTCTCAGTGCACATCCTCAATGGTTCTTCTCCACAGTGACCACATCTGTCCCGTCTGTGAGAGCTGGCTCCGTGCCCACACTGGCCAGGGTGGCAGCAGTGCTGTGACACCGGGGGAGTGGCGGGACAAGGGGTGAGTGTGGCCAGCGCAGGCAGCTCCTGCCCAGCTCCTCTCAGCAGCGGCACTGCAGCGTGTGCCCAGTGCCCTCAAAACTGAGAGTTCACTGCTTAACTCAAAATAAAAATAGGTGGCAGTGTGTGAATGCTGGTGGCACTTGCTCCCAGCCCTGTGTCAGGGTGGAAGTGTGGTGTCTGCTCGAGCAGAGAGATGTGAAACTGGGTGTGGTTTATTCAGATGATGCTTGTGGGGTTTCCTGGGGTGTCTCTGAAGCAGCCTGTGCTCCTCAGCTGTGCTCACCTGGCTCGGCCTTGTGTTCTTTGGAGCTCTGGTTTTGGTTAAGCAGCAAAGAGCCCAAGTGAGACTCTGCAGTGGGAGTCTCTTTTCACCCACTGCTTTTCCCACCTGTGGGTGTGGTTCATTTGCCTGTGGCAAGATCAGGTTTTGGGCCAGAGCAGTGATGAGGTGAGCAAGGTAAAGCTGTTTGCTCAGTTTATTTATTTGCCCATGCGAGGCTGGTGCTCTCAGGCTCACAAAGCTTCCTTAACAGAGCCACCACTGACAGAGGCAAATTCATATGAAAAACCAGATAAACATGGTTTGACACGTGCATCTGCTTGCTTTGGCTTTAGGGAGTGTGAACTCCTTGTTGCTGTGTTTGTTTGGGGTTTTTTCATTTATTCTTGTGAGTGCCTGGCTGTGGGCCCCAATCCTGGCGGAGCCGTTCCAGTTCTGCATTGTTGAATCGCTGCTTATTTGAGTTTAAAAAGTGAAACCGTGAAGGAAATCAGCTTTTGTGGGTGCTGGAGCCTGTGCAGGGTGCTTTGGAGAGGGGCAGGTTCTGTCACGATCCCGCTGGGACTCACCCTCACCTCTCTCCCCGCACAGCCCGTGGGGCACCGTCTGCCCTCCCTGCACGGACCGGCAGCTCCTGTCCCTCGTCCACGGGGACACATCCAGCAGCCCCGTGTGTCCCCTGGCCGGGGAGGGGACCCTGCTCCACCTGGTCCCTCTGCAGAGCCCCGGCTGCCACGTCTGCCCCGTGTGCGCGGTGCCCACCCACGCTCACCTGTGCCAGCCCAGCGCCCGGCACCCGACGGTAGGAGCTGCACGGGGCACCCCAAACACCCCGGGGTCACTGGGGAGGGGGCCAGGGCTCCACAAACCCTCCCTGGGCCGAGGGACTCCCCCTGATCACCGCTTGTTTCCCTTTGCAGGATAAATCCAGCGGCTGAGGAGGGAAGGGGAGTTCTGACGTCGATCCCTGGCGCTGTCAGGGATTCGGTTCTTTGTGCAATAAAGTGACCTGAAGTCAAGGGTCTGACTTCACCTGACTTGGCAAAGAAGCAGAAAAATCAAACATACTTAAAACCCAGCTCCGTGTTGGTTTAGTACTTACTTTTTTGTTTATTTTTGTATGAACAAAGTATTTTTGCAGCTCTTAAAGCGAGATTAAAAAGTCAGTAAACGTTTCTTTCCACTAGGAAAATAATTTCCTCTTTGCACAATCTTATGTGATTTATTTGTATTTTTAAACTACATTTTTTAACTGAGGTTCTTTTCCTAGTGTGCAGATAAAAGTGCAAGATTTACAGTATTTATAGTAAAACTGTTTTGTAAATAAAAGGAATGTAAAATCAGGAATACTGGTATCCTGGCTCTGGGGTTTATTTCGTATTTAATAATCAAGCCTTCCCATAGAGTGCTTTCCTTTTGCAGACTCATTCTTTGCCGGATGCAATCAAGTTCATTAATTATTTCTGCTCAGTTAATTGCTGTTGTTGCACTGGTGTCCCGTGCCCGGCCTTTCCTGGGGATTGTGATGATGGATGTGGGGCAACGCTGCTGGGTGGGAGCCCGTGTCCACTCTGGGCAGCACCTGGGCAGTGCCAGGGAAGGTGTGAGCTCCCCCCAGGTAGAACCTTCCCCGGGTGAACCCTAAATATTTCTGCACTGGTTTTATATTCTCTACCCAAAAAACCAGGCTGATGCTGCAGCGGGGTGCTCAGAGAATTAAACTACGTGTTCCATGCTCAGCTTGTGCTTCCCTTTTTGCTTTGCTATGGGGACAAAATATTGATAAAGCAGAAGCTGAAACATTTGCCTTTCTGCTTTATCAGTGTTTGCAGGAGATTGGGTTGGGGTTTTGGTCGTTGTGGAGAAGAGGGGCAGTGCCACAGGGAAACAAAAGTGCCAAACCCTTATCAGACTCTGCTGTCGCGTTCGTTATCGTACTGGGGCACGGAGCATTCCCGTTGTGCTGGCAGGTGGGACCCTGCAGAGAGGAGAGGAGAGGCAATGCCCACCCGGCTTTTCCGAGCGTGGCCGGGTTTACCGTGCACAGACCATCCCCGTACCGGCCTTACATGCTTTGCTACACGTGCGTGTGGTGCAGCTCCGTGGCAGGAGGACGAGGGCTCTTCCAAGGAAACCTGGGGTGACCTCACGCTGCCCTCGCGTTGAATTCCGAGGGTAGGACGAAGACCGGGCAACTTTCCCGAGGCGGGCACTGCCCGTGTTTACCGCACCGATTACGGTAAGGCGTACGCTCTCCACGCTGGTTTATGCATCCTGGAGGTAAATTCCTTCCCTGGAACCGGGCGGGTGCGGCAGGAGGGGGCGGGGGGAAGGAACCCTGACCCCAGCGCCAGCCGCCTCTGGCTCTCCGTTCCTCGTTCGTTGAGCGCTGTCATTCCCGAATGATATAAAGGGGCAGCGCCGCGGGAACGGCCAGAGCCGGTGTGGGAACGGCCAGAGCCGGTGTGGGAAAGGCCGCGGCAACCGGCGGAGGAGCCGCTGCGCCCGCTGACCGTCCCGGGGACCCTGCCCGCAGCCCCGGGGGCTCAGCCGACCCAAAGCCCCTGCTTCCCTCCGCAGCCGGAGAAAAAAACGCCTCTTGGTGCAACAGCCGTGAGAAGAATCCGTGGCTGACCCGCCCGTCCCGGAACGAGCCGCGCTCCGCATCCCTGCGCATCCCGCGGAGCGGGCACCGGCCCCGGCCATGGCGCTGCTCTGGCTCTGCGCGCTGCTGCTGGCGCTGCCCGGAGCCGCGGGTGAGCGGAGACACGGGGGGACATGGGCTGGACACGGGGGGACTTGGGGATGGGGCTCCGCGGGATGGACCCGCGGGGAAACGGGGATGGGGCAGCGGCTGCGCGGCCCCGCCGTCATCACCTTTGTGCCCGCAGGTGTCTGCTCGCAGCCGCCCAGGTTCGTCTTTGCGGAGCCGATCACGGAGCCCCAGCAATCCTACCCCGAGGATGCCGTGGTGAGGTACAGGTGCCGCCCGGGCTACGTGAGGAACGGCGACGAGTCCCTCGAAGTCACCTGTCTCGCCAACTCCACCTGGTCGAGGAAGTCCACCTTCTGCATCGGTGGGTTCTGGGGCTGGGGAGGGCACATCCCTTGCAGCACCCCGTGCCCCTTCGCGGCTCAGAATTGGGTGGGTGGGTCTCTTCCTGTCCCCATCCCCTTCACGCTATTTTCCCATGCACCAAGACCTTTGTCCCGAGCCCACGGGTTCTCTGTCTGTGTCCTTTCTTGGTAAGTGCAGAAACCCCAGCTTTTTTCTCACTCGTCCTTAGCTCTGTCTGTGCTGTTACTCGCTTTTCTTTCAGTTCCTTATAAGTTAACGTGGATCTTGTATCTCTTCGGCAAGTGCTGGCACTTGCTCTGAGGGCAGTCGGGTGCCTGATAATCAGGTCAACTCTTCTGCAATGACACTGAACAGCTGCTGTCACCTGCATTCCGCTCTGATCCCATAAAACAAAGCCAATGCCGAGCACTTGTCCTTTCAGGAAAGTCCTGCGGGCAACCGAGCATTAAGAATGGCAACTTTCACACCGAGACCGACCTGCTCTTTGGGGCCACCGTGACCTTCACCTGTCAGACTGGGTGAGTGTCACCCCGGGCTGCCGCTGAGTCCAGGCTGGGTGACAGCAGCCAGGGGACACTCAGAGGCTTTGAACAGCCGGGGGCTGCTCCCTGGCTCTCAGGTGTTCAGATCAGGGACCACGGGGGTCGGGCTGTACACCTGACTTGCTGTCAAACCAATTCATTTTCTGGGCCCCTGTGTGGACTTTGCAGGTTGTTTTTTTAGCTGCTTTGCAAAGAATTGTGCTCATTTCCTGTAGCTGCTCATTAGTAATTGAGGGGTGTGGCAGGGTGAGTCAGGCTGCCTGTGTGGTAGCCAAGGGCTTTAGGAAAAAAGGGCTGTGGTGTCCTGGAGATGCCTGGAGCAGGGCGAGAAGGAAGGAGAGGCCTTCAGGAAGAGCAGTGACACCTGAATCTGCCCAGAAGATAAATTCCTGTTTGGATTTGCCGCTGCACAGACGGGACTGAACAGACTCAGGGTGAGAGGAGGTCCTGCTCGTGGGCCTGTGAGTTTGTATCCACCCATTGCAAGTATTTCCTTCAACTTTGTCATATATTACATTTCTTTAGGTGTTGAGAAAATCATATTTTATAGGAGAGCCAGCTGATTACACCCTAGGGTTCAGCTCCTCCAGAGAATACAATTGGAAACTCTTCAACTTCCTCAAGCTCCCGAGGGTTTTTTCACTTTTTTTCAGAGTGATTGCACCTTTTCTTTCTTCAGGTACCGACTGGTTGGGTCGCCCACTGCCCAGTGTGTGGTGAAAAATGGGCAAGTTTCTTGGAGTGCTGTTCCATCCTGTGACAGTAAGCAGATCTTAACTGGTTTATGGACATCTCTTCCTCAAAGTTAAACCTACACGATGGAAATGTTCTTTCATTTCTTACTGTTTCCTTCCTCTGCAGTTATTCCCTGCCCACCACCGCCTGCAGTTCAGAACGGGCACTTCTTCAGTGAGAGTAAAGAGTTCGCCTTTGGCTCGTCTGTAAGATACAGCTGCAACAAAGGTTTATCTCTTATTGGAGAAGCCTTACTTTTCTGTAACATTGGAAGTGGCTTCAAGGGAGTCTGGAGCAGTCCAGCCCCTGAATGCAAAGGTAAATAAATGTTAAATGTGCTTTCCTGATGGGCTGCCAAATAGGAGAAGGTGGATTTGACCCAGCAGTGGGCTGCCAAGTCGTGGTCAGAGGCAGGGCTTGGTTTAAGGTCTTCAGCCCACAGAAAGCTCCCTCTCCCTGCCCATGCCCCAGGGCTTCTTGCAAATGAGAAATGAAGTGCTCAGAGTTTCTTAATGATGTTCCCTCGCTCCTCTGGGGACTTGCCTGTGTCAAAGTGACAGTTCTGATCTAGTAGGTGACATCCTGCCCATGGCAGGGGGCTGGAACCAGAAGATCTTTAAGGTCCCTTGCAACCCAAACCATTCTGTGATTCTCTCAGCAAGCTTCTCATGTCACATCTCTGGTGTCACCGCAGCGCTTTTTCTTGTAATAAATATTCTTATTGTCTTATCTGCATTTCCAGAGGTCAAATGTGAAAATCCACAAGTGAAAAATGGGAAAAAGTTATCTGGCTTCAGCACTGAGTACACGTATAAAGATAAAGTGAGCTTTGAGTGCAATCCTGGCTATACCATGAAAGGCAGCAGCGCCGTTACCTGTGAAGCAAACAGCACCTGGACACCACCTCTGCCAACCTGTGACCAAAGTGAGCACAGACAAATTTATTTCTGTGCTCCAAAGCTGCAGTTCACTGTTGTTAGTCCAGGCCTTTGGGCATCTTCTGTAACCAGCCCTGTGTTTGTCTCCCTTTAGTCCTCTGTGGTCACCCCCCAGAACTCCCTTTTGCCTCCCTAACAACGGCTGTGGGTGGCAGCTCTCCTCTCGGGACTAATGTGACGTATCGCTGCAACCCGGGCTACAAGCAACCACCTGGAAGTTCCTCTGTCATGACCTGTCAGAGAAATTCAAGCTGGTCAGCTACAAACCAGACCTTCTGTGTCCGTGAGTATCTCCACTTCGTCCTGACCGTCGGAGGGATCTGGACATGCTTGGGACGTCCCTCTGAAATTTGGGTCGTGCCCATCTCTGGGTTTGAAGTAATTCCTGTGCTGCTTTCTTCTCCCCTAGGACAGCAGTGCCCTGCTCCCAGGGTAGAGCACGGGAATGTGGTTGGAAATGCCAAGACCTTCCCGTACGAAGCAGTCGTGAAATTCACCTGCAACCCTCCGTGAGTGGATCTCTGCTCAGTAGGGGCCAGCTCGGGGGGCTGGGGTTGGGATCACAGGCAGCACCATCCCTCCTGTGCAATTCTCCAGTGAAACCCCGTATTTTGCCCTCAGTGTGGCAACACTCGTGTGCTGGGTGACCAATGGCAGTGAACTGCTCCAGCCTGGCTCCGATCAGTGCCCTCATTTCGTGGCTTTGCTGTGGCCAGATCCCATTTCACAGTGGGACAATTCCGCTTAATCCCTTGCCTGTGTGCGGTGGTGGGGAGTGTGGGGGAAAACCCTGCTGGGTCATCTTCTGCAAAGTACTAAACTTCTTCTCTTTCCTTAGGTATCAATTGAAGCAGTCTTCTGCCAAATGTGTGGTAAAAGGAGATGGAGTCGATTGGGATCCAGCACCTCCATACTGTAAGAGGGAAAAACCCTGCACAGAGTCCTTAAATAACAGCTGGCACTGCTCTGGTGGAGCTGCCTTGGGCTGCTCCTACCTGTACTTCCTTGTCAACCAGCTGTAAAAATCAGGATTTCAATCCTAACTCAGGCTGTGAGGCCTCAGGTGCAATATTCTTGTGAAATTCAGGAATCATTCTGACAAAAGAGAAGGAGCAAGGGAAGAGCAGAAATTAGGGGGAAAACCTTCACAAGAGGAAAGTTTTCTGTCTCCAATACCAGGGAGAGATGAAGATAATCAGATGTTAGAACTGTTCACTCAGTTTGGTATAATGCTGAAATTGGGTGTTATGAAATCAATGTGTGGTGAAACATTTCTTCTGGCCTGAGTGGGCACCTCAGTGATTTATTCCATGGGGAGATCCTGCAATAAATCCATCTGGCTTTTAACCTGTGGAGTTGGGCTGTGCAGGGGTCCCGTTCTGTGTGTTGCTGATTGTTTTCCACGTGCATTGGCTCCAGTTTGAGACACTGCACGTTGTGTAGTTCATGAATTGCTGTGCTGGATGGGTGCAGAGTTTCATGTTTTGTCTCACTTCCTTTCCAGGTGGAGCGAACGCGATCATTGTTGGTGAGTAATGGAGGGCCAGGGCTTGGGCTTGATCTTTGTGGGTCCTTCCAACTCGACACATTCTGACATTCTGGATTCCTGAGCCCCTCCGTTACCCAGCTCCTGCCTGCCTTTGTTATTGTGCCCTGTGTGTTCTGCTTGAAATCGGCGTAAAAGCTACAGTCTGTGCTCATCTTGGTATTGCTGGTGCTTTAAATCAGGACGTGACAGGGAAGGGGGAGCTAAAGGGCGCCAGAGAGGGAAAAGAAAGCTGATTGTGTTTAAAGACTGAAACTTCTTCTTTGTATCTTGTAGGAATCCTCCCCCTCCTCCTGGCAATGCTGGTTATGAGCATCTAGGTGAGGGAAGGGGCGCAGTGAGAAGGCACCTGTAGACACGTTGGACTTGATCCCAGTGCTCCCAGTGCTCTGCTTTTCCCTCCTGTGAAAGTGGCCTTGAAGCAGCAACCATCAGCCCTCGGCTGGCAAAGCCCAGCCTGGAAACCCTGTCAGTGCTGTGTGGGGCTGGAGTGGTTTGGAAGCTCCCTGCCACCTGGCTGGGATGCTGCCCAGAAATCAAGGGCCCTTATCCCTGTGTGAAGTCACAGAGACGCCAAAGACCTGCACGCTGCAAGAGAGGAAGCTCGAGAAATCCCTGCGCTTCGGGTGCCCCACGCGTTGGGTTCCTCAGCACCACTGAGGGCACGCTGGGCCTGGGCCTGGTCAGGACTCGGGGGTCCCTGAAGTGTCCTGAGGTGGGAAGTGCAGCCCCTGCTGAGAGGATCAGCAGGGAACGTCCTCCTGAGAGCGACCTGTGCTTGCATTGTTCCATCCAAGGAGGGTGTGCGAGTCCTGCCTTATCTCTGAGTACTGACAGCACCGAAAGCCACGCAGCGCTCAAGGTTGGGAAAAGACCTCCAGGATCATCGAGTCCAACCTCTGACCGAACACCACCTCGTCCAGCAGGACTTTGGGCTCTTTGGCAGGGCTGGGGGACAGCTCTTGCTCTGATCCCAAGTAGGTGCAGATGGACATCAAGCCAAACCCCTGATGGGATCCCCTGTCCTCCGTGGGGAGCAGGACACCAACCCCACAGCTCTTGGACACTTCGTTTTCATCTTGCCTGACTTGACCCAGTCATGGTTGTGCTGAGGACGGCGTGTGAGCACGGAGAGAGGTGAGGGAGGAACCATGTGGGGAAAACGCCCAGGACTTGTGTGGCAGATGGAGAGGCCATGCTGAGGCGTTGGGGTCCTTTCCTGGTTGTAACTCAGCCTGGTTAAAGGACCACTGGATAAGCTGAAGAGGTGTCATAAACTGGAGTTAAGATTGGAAGGTTTCCTGTTTAGAAGGGAAACAGCACTGTGGTGGAATTTTGACTGGTTAAGCCTGAGACACTCAGAATTTTAGCTGCTGGTAAAGCAAAATGTTGAGGTTTGGGGTTTTGTCTGCTGCAGAGGTAAATCACCCATCTGCGAGCTTCTCATGAGGCGCACTTGGGAACAGGAACCATCCAAATTGTGTCTACTACAGGCCTTTGGTTTCTCCATTTTCCCCGGTGCCTTCCTGCTAGCAGGAACATTCCTCTGATAAGGAGGAAACCCACAAATAACCATTTCCATCCACACTTGTTCCACAGAGACCCCAAAGTTCTCCCTTCCCAGCAGAGCACTGTCCTGTTCAGCTGTCACAGGGCCACTGCAGATCCTGTTTCTTCAGCCTTGCAGAACAAGCACTTGCACATTGCTGGTTATTTTTATTTCTCTCTTACCGTAAACCATGTGAGTGACTAAACGGACCAAACACAACCTAAAGCCTCACAGCTCTGGGTTGTGTTTGGTTTTGCTATTTTAATCCCAGAACGTTTATTCTTACTGCATAGTCCAAAGTGATTTTTTTTTTTTTCCAAATGATTTAGCATGTGATTTGGGGATCAGCTTGGAATTATCTCCCCACAACCAAATGAAAGGAATTGTGAATGCTGTGACAGAGTTTTACAGGTGTCGTCACCAAGATTTACCATGGAGATGGTTTATTTACTGTACTTGTAATCAATTGTACATAATTTTACTTTATAATCCGAGTGCAAACAACCCAGTGCAATTCTGAAGTGTGAATGCTGGATTTGTAAGCATTGGAAGCTCTCTGTCAATAAAAGGGATAAAAGGACTTGGGCAGTTCTTGTCTGCTGTTTGTTTTAGGCTCAGAAAGTGTCACCTGTGTGAGGTGTGGAGCTGGAGCTGCTGGGGCTGCTCCTTCAGCTGCTCCTGTCTGGGGGGGTTTATTCTTCCTGCCAGTGGTGAGGGATGAGCCCAGCGTCGGGTCAGGAGGATTTGGGTCCACAACTGGTCCCATTTTTATGGGAGGAGGGAATGCCCCGCTCTGCCCATCCCATACCTGGGCGGCTGAACTGGGGACTTGGGACAGAGCCTGGGCCAGTTCTCCTAAGGGAGGACGCTCTGCACCGTGGGCACAGTGCAGCGACAGCGTCTCTGCCTGCACTCACCCCTTTCTCACCCCTCTTTCCACATCCTCCCCTGTCAACAGCAGCAGCAGCAGCGTGAGGCACCTGCAGCCTCCCCGGAGGTGCTGGCTGTGCCTGCGTGTGCTGGGGAGCCCACAGGTTCCTGTCCCACAGCCCTGGGAAGTCCCTCAGCAGCGTCTCCTTCTGCACACGGGGACAGTGGGGGGAACTGGGGTGCCCATATCTGCCCCGTGCCCCCGGGAGCCGCCGTCCGTGCCGGGGATGGTGCCCACCCTCACCCTCTGCCTGCTGGGCAGCTCCGCTCTGCTCCTCGGCACCGCGCCCGGGGCTCAAGGTAAGGCGGACCAGCAGCTCTGCTCCTCTGGGGCCTTCCTCCCACAGCCCTCCTCTTCTTCATCGCCGCTCCTCTCCTCGCTGATCCCTGTGCTTTTCCCCGTGGGGGAAAATGGGAACCCTGCGCCGGTGCCAGGTGGGCCTTGGCATCACAGAGCCCCCGAGCTCCTCTGCTGATGACAGAGACCCTCTGGGACAGCACCAGAGCCACACGTCTGTGGCCTGGGAATGGCACCCCCAGCCCGGGCTGGGCACCCCCAGCCAGCTCCCTGGCACAGCCGTGCGCTCCTGGCAGCGCAGATCCCTGCCCTGCTGCTGGGTCTGTCCTGGACTGCCCTGCCAGTGCTTTCCTGGGTCGGATTGGACCCTTAGGATGGGCTTCAGAGCCTGCAGAAAGGCCAGGAAAGGCTCTTGGCCTCGCTGGGTGGTTGACACGAGATCCTGGACACGCAGATTTTGGCAGCTGAGGAAGCAGCGGGGTCCCCCAGGAGCACAGGGAGGGTCCTGCAGCCCCAGGGACCCCGCCGCAGCTGCAGCCTGCAGCGCAGCCCGCTGCTCCCGGACACCAGGCTGCACGGACACCTCCATCGCGGCAGGAGCTGTGTCCGTGAACATTTCCTTTCCCTTTCCCAGCTGCCGTGTGCCCATCCCCGCGTGTCCAGCACGGGAGGGTGTCCCCGTACCGCTATTACTACAGGATATGGGACACCGTGACCTTCGCCTGCAACCCGGGGTACGCCCTGCAGGGCCCCCGCAGCAGCACCTGCGGAGCTGACTCCAGGTGGAACCCCCCTCTGCCACGGTGCAAAAAGGGTGAGCGTCCCGGCGGTGTGAGCAGCGCCGGCCGCGGGAAAGCTCCCTCTTGTGTCCTCTCAAATTCAGCGGGAAGGCAAAGCCGGGATGGATCTGTCCTGGCTTCCCTTCCCAACCAAAGCGCTGCCAGCGTGGCTGGCAGAGACAAAAACACGCTGGGGTGGGACATGGGGATGGCAGTGTCCTGTCTGGGGCTCCGAGAGGGATGGGGAGAAGTTAACCTCGTGGGATGGCAGGATCTGAGTCCCGGCGGGATTCCTGTCGCTCTGCTCCTGGGCAGATGTGGGGCATTTCCACCTTCACTGCGGAAAGGGAAGTAATCACAGCTTCTCACTGCTCTTGCTGCTTCCACGTCCGTGTGGATCCCTGCCAAACCCTGTGATGTGCCCGTTGTCCTGTCGGGACTGCCATTACTGCCAGCAATTTCTTCCAGGTGCAGCTGCACCTTTAGAGAACTAAAGCCTTGATCCAGCAAATGGAACACAGAGCAGAATTCGGGATATCACCCTGACTTTACCCAGGCTGTCCCAGCAGCACCCGAACACGCACAGAGCTCGCCCACAGGACTCCTTCTTTCCCTCTGCAGAGGTGACATGTC
>VZRS01004292.1:0-26501 GCA_013398055.1 Ifrita kowaldi
AACCCCCAACCCCTCCCACCTCCCACCATGACCAAACACCACCGTAACCCCCAGATTCCCGTGGTTTTTTCCCAGGAAAACCGTGGTGTGTCCCATCATCGACGTGATCAGCGACGACACCTTCGAGTACATGGCGGGCTCGGACATGACCTACGGAGGCTTCAACTGGAAGCTGAACTTCCGCTGGTATCCCGTGCCCCAGAGGGAGATGGAGCGCAGGAAAGGGGACAGGACCTTGCCTGTCAGGTCAGTGCCCCTCTTTTCCCACAGAATCCCCCCCAGTTCCCAAAATCCTGCTGCAGGATCTCGGTCAGAAAGGCAGGGAGAGCCCAATCCTGGTGTGTCCTTGCTGCTGCAGTGCTGGGCTCGGAGCTGGCAGCCCCCATTCCATCTTTTCCCAGCGTTCAGGAATTGCAAATATTCCTGCTTGTGCAGCTCCCTCTTTTAATTTGCTGCAAGCGGGTTTTTATTCCTGGTTTTTGGGAATTTAAGGCAGGTATTCCAAAGGATTTTGGGGCATTTTTGAGCGTTGAACCCCAGTGATTTGCACTTAAATTCCTGGTTTATTGCTTGGAAAATAGGATTGATAACGGAGCACCCTGAGGGAAAAATGATCCCAGAGCATGTCCTGACCTCTTCCATTTAATTGCTGAAATCACAGAGTGGAACAAAACCTCTTCCAGAATTGGAAATGGAGCTGAAAGGGAAAAAATGGAATAAATTCCTGGCCATGGGATGTTTGCTCAGCTCCAACGGCTGCTGGGGCTTCCTGCAGAGTTCCAGAAAGGATAAAAAAAGGTTTCCCGAGTGGATGGAATGGTTTTGAATCTGGGAATTGGGCGGAATTCCTGTCCTGCAGATCCCCAGAGCGGGCAGGTGGAGGGAGGGGCAGCTCAGGGATCAGTGTGTCCAGGCAAGGAAGGGATGGAAGGGCAGGAAAAACCTTTCCAAATTCAGATTTGTGTCCCTGATTGTCCTGGAAAGGCTGGAATCAGGGAAAAGCTGGTCTGGGGTTTATTCCCAGGAAAAGCAAGCAGGCCCTGGCTGCCAGAGGCTGCTTTGGAGTCACAGGAATTGTTTTCCTCCTGATCCAAAATCTCCCCCCTGGGCTGTGGATCAGTCCAGCAGCTCTTGATTAAAGCTCAGGTGTGCATGGGAATTGGGAAGATTAATTATCCTAACGAGCTGCAGAGCCCTGCTGAGCTCCATCCATCCTGGCTCTCTGGAACCCATTCCCAGGCACAGGGAATTTTCAAAGGAATGCAATCCCACTTTTCACTTCCTTACCTTGGAATGGAGCAGGGCTCAAAATTAATCCCGACTCAGACACAGAATTGACTCTTCAAATTGATAAATCAACCAAAAAAAGGGGCTTTTAAAAAATTCCTTTTAATTCATTTTTTTTCCCCATCAGGTTTTTCCCTGGAATTTTGGGGGATTCTCTGGATAAAATAGGTGTTGGGAAGCAGAGTGTGGGTGAAAGGGACAGAGGGACAAGTGTCACCTGTGCCACAGTTGTCACTGAGAGCTGAGAGTGAAGGGTTGGCGCTTTAGGCTGGATTAAATCCAAAGTCTCGGGCTTAAGTCCAGGAATTTCAGTCTTTGGTGTCAGAGAATCCCAGAATCATGGAATTATCAGGGTGGAAAAAGCCATCAAGTCCAACCCAACACCTCCACCACATTCATCAGCCCTGAGGTGTGGGGAACAATCCCAAATTCCACATCCATAGAGTTGAGTTCCACACTCAGGCTGTGCCAGGGAGGCTCAGGTTGGATATCAGGAGGAATTTCCCCATGGAAAAGGTGCTCAGGCATTGGAGCTGCCCAGGGAGGTTTGGAGTGCCCGTCCCTGGAGGTGGGGATCAGGAATAGGTTGAACTCAATGACCTTGGAAGGTTTTTCCAACCTCAACAACTCCATGAAAAAATAATATTTCACCCCAGTCACAAAGAGTTTTGGCAGCTGCCACTGAATATTCCGGGAAAAAGAGGGATGAAATAAAGCCCAACCTGACCCCACGACTTAGAAGCAAATTCCTGAGTTCAGTTTTTATTCCATGTTGCTTTCCCTGTCCTGTAACGTCATCCCAGCCTTGCTTTTATCCACCTTTTTTGCTTTGGAATCAGTGGAACCGGTAGGATATAGGAATATCCCTGGATTCCCCTTTGTCCGTGTCTGTTCTGGAATTGCTGCACCCAAAGTCTGCTTTTGGATCATCTCAAATCCATGTAATCCACAGAAATTCCACTCCAAAGAATTTTTCTTCCGTAAGAACAGGGCTAAATCCTGGCCTTTGCTCCCTACATTTTAGATTGTTGCTCTTAAATTATCCAACCATGGAATGTTTTAGATAGGATTTCTTACTTATATGGGATTTGTGTTACTGGAGAAGGATTTTTATGGAAAACAATGAGGATGGATTCCTAAAAAGAGCTGGTGGTGGGGCTGGAGAGAGCTGAGCCATCACATTCCCTGAATTATCCCGTTAACCCTGCTGGAATTAAAGGCAGGAAGGGCTGAACTCCCGGGAAGGGATCCCTGACTCCTTTTGATCCATGGATTTGAGTAGTGCCTCAAGGTTTGCCAAGGGAACTACAGGAGCTGATCAATCCTGAGTCATGGATCTGCCTTCCCTGGAATCTCCAGCTTTAGTGGGAAAGGGGAATGAATTCCATGGCTCTGCTGTGCAGGTCCCGGGGCTCGCTGTGCTGCAGCACAGCTGGGAAGGAGCTCCAGCATCCCTTGGAAAAGAGGGGTTGTTTGCCGTGCTTTTGGCAAAGGGAATGGCTGTGCTGAGCTGGGATACCTTGGACAGCTCCATGCTGATCCCGATTCCACCCTGGAATGCTGTTCCTGCTTTTCACACTCGCAGTTTCTGCCACTCTGCCCCTGTTCCTTCTCCTGGGTTTTAATCCCGGCCGAAAATCCCTTTGCTCCTCACTTTCTTCTCCCTCGCCCACCAGAAACACCACGTGGGAGTGGCCTTTCCCAAAAATAATCTAAGATGGGATTCTATCCCAAGGAATCCCAGGATCTGTGAGGCAGCTGGAGCCTTTCCCAACACTCAGAGGAGCTGCATGGAGGTGGGAAGTTTTTGGGATGGGGCCTGGCCCAGGCACTGGATTCAGGTCAGGGCATCCATGGGGATGAGGCCATGGAAGTTGCTGCTGGTCAGATCCTGGAATTCCTTGGAGGATTTTGGAAGTATTTCTAATTTTTTACCGCCTACAACAGGCTGGAATGCCATCCCTGGAAGGTCCAAGGCCAGGTTGGAGCAACCTGGGATGATGGAAGGTGTCCCTTCCCATGGATAGAGGAGCCCTTTGATCCCAAACTATTCCATGATTCCATAATTCCATACAATGATCAGGAGCAGAAGGAACATCGGAACCTTGCAAGCTCCTGAGGAGTCTTTGCTGAAATTCCAAACTGAGGGGCCATCCAGGAGAAACCCTGGAATTAAAGATTCTTCTGGAGACAGAGCTGCTCTGGGCAAATATTCCATTCTCTGACTTCCACTGGGATCACTTGGAATGTGTTTTTTCCAGAAATTCAGGAGGAGCTGTGCTTGGAGTGCAGATATTCCCTGAGCCTTGGGGCATGCAGAATTCCAGGGATTGATGTCATGCTCCAAAGGTCCAGCAGGGGTTTGCAGCAGTGGCTTTTTAGGGATTTTTTGTCTGGATAACAAAGACTATTCCCTGCTTTTGGCTGCACCTCAGGATTTTATCTGATTCCATGTGAATGCTGCAAATTCCAGTGTCACTGGGATCTCTGGAGATGTTACAGATCCTTAGGCCCTGTCCCAGTGGGATGTCCCTGTCCGGGTGAATTCACTGAGCTGTGGTGCTGAGGGCAGGGGAGGAAGGTGAGCGCAGGGGACACGGCGGCTTTTCCTTGAAAAACTGTGGGAATTCTTAGGAGGAATGATGGGCAGCTGCTGTGGAAGAGGAAATGCACAGCAGGCAAAATCCCTGGATTTGTGGCGTTGGAGAAGAGATAAGGACTCCTCCTTGGTGGCAGGGCTGTGTCCGGAGGCACCGCTGGGCTCTGTGTGCAGGGAATTCTGCAGCCAATCCCTGTTCCCTGTGGGACACACGGGACCTTCTGAAGGGAGAGCTGATCCATGCTCGGGCAGTTCCTTGGATGGCACCTCCCATGGAGCCCCTCTGGCAGCTCTTTGCTCCGTTTCTCAGGAAGCCTTTGCTGCTGGGAGTTTGTTGTGCAGTCAGCGTTTGCTCAGGGCAGTCTCGGAGGAGTTCCCCTGGGAGCTGAGGGAATGTGGGCAGGATTGCTGGTGGGAATGCTGTGTTTCTGGCATTCCCACTGCCTTCCCAAGCAGGCTGCTGAATTCCTGGAGGGATCAGCTCGTCCTTGGCACGCAGGCTGCCCTTCCTGGTCCTGCTGTGGTGGCACTGGGATGGGCTGGGCTGGGCTGGAGTCACGCTCCCAAATCCAGGGTCACCCACTTGGCCTTGGTTTGGAAGCTGAGGGTGGGAATGTGGCTGATCCCTGATCCATCCCTGGGAGGGTGGGGAGGCCCTGGCACAGATTCCCAGAGAAGCTGTGGCTGCCCCTGGATCCCTGGCAGTGTTCCCGGCCAGGTTGGAATAACCTGGGATAGTGGAAGGCGTCCATGCTCATGGCAGGGATGGAATGGGAACTTAAGGTCCCTTCCAACCCAAACCATTCCAGGATTCTGTGACACCTCAGTATTCCCAGAGGTCCTCACCAGCAAATTCCACAGGTTTAGGGATGCTGGGACCTCAGGAGATGGGGCTGGGATGAGCCAAGCCCCCAGCCCCTTTGGCTGTGCTGGGACATCTCAGAGGAAAGCTGGGATTTGGGATTGAGTTGTTCCCTCCCAAATCCCTGTGCTCCCACCAGCTGGGCTGGGCACTCCTGTGTCATGTAGGCTTTGGGTGCTGGAAAACAGGGAGCAGACATTTCCAGGGAAATAGGCCATCCCCACACAAAGCACTGGGGATTTGCCTGTTGTAAGGATTTCTAATCCTGTTAGGAGAGATTTTCCTGGGAATTTGCTGCCTTTTTGGGCTCCCTCTGAGGCAAAGCCAAGCCATTAAACTCCTCCCAAGCATTCTCGATTGGATTTGAACTGCTGCTCACTCAGGAGGCCCCAAATTCCACCCACTTTACCCTCACAATTCTCCTGAAATAATCCATGGAAATGTGATTTGGTGGGCAGGGAGCGACCCTGGAGTGTGGACAGCTCTGTGCATTTTGGGGAAGAGCAGGAAAAGTCCAGTCAAATTTGTCTTTTTTAGCTCCTGTTGAAGCTGTTTTCCATAGAATTCCTGTATGGTGAAATGTGCTGTAAATTCCATAGTGTCCCATAAAAGGTCTTTTCCCTTTTTCCTTTCCATCCAACTCTTCCCAAACATTCCTGATTGGATTTGAACTGCTGCTCACTCAGGAGGCCCCAAATTCCACCCACTTTACCCTCACAATTCTCCTGAAATGATCCATGGAAATGGGAGCAGCCCTGGACTGTGGCTGGGCCTGAGCCCTGTGAATTTTGGGGAAGAGCAGGAAAAATCCATTCAAAATTGTCTTTATTGCTCCTTGGAGTGTGGCTGGGCCTGAGCTTCATGAATTCTGGGGAGGAGCAGGAAAAATCCAGTTAAAATTGTCTTTATTGCTCCTTGGCGTGTGGCTGGGCCCAAGTTCCGTAGATTTTGGGGAAAGAGCAGGAAAAATCCAGTTAAAATTCTCATTTTCTCGTTATTTTCCCTAGAACTGCTGTGTGGTGCAACGTGTGAGGCAGTGAAATGTGCTGTCAATTCCAGAGTTTCCTTTAAAAGGTCTTTTTCCTTTCCATCCAACTCCTCCCAAGCATTCCTGATTGGATTTGAACTGCTGCTCACTCAGGAGGCCCCAGATTCCACCCACTTTACCCTCACAATGTTCCTGAAATAATCCATGGAAATGGGAGCAGCCCTGGNCTCCTGAAATGATCCATGGAAATGGGAGCAGCCCTGGACTGTGGCTGGGCCTGAGCCCTGTGAATTTTGGGGAAGAGCAGGAAAAATCCATTCAAAATTGTCTTTATTGCTCCTTGGAGTGTGGCTGGGCCTGAGCTTCATGAATTCTGGGGAGGAGCAGGAAAAATCCAGTTAAAATTGTCTTTATTGCTCCTTGGCGTGTGGCTGGGCCCAAGTTCCGTAGATTTTGGGGAAAGAGCAGGAAAAATCCAGTTAAAATTCTCATTTTCTCGTTATTTTCCCTAGAACTGCTGTGTGGTGCAACGTGTGAGGCAGTGAAATGTGCTGTCAATTCCAGAGTTTCCTTTAAAAGGTCTTTTTCCTTTCCATCCAACTCCTCCCAAGCATTCCTGATTGGATTTGAACTGCTGCTCACTCAGGAGGCCCCAGATTCCACCCACTTTACCCTCACAATGTTCCTGAAATAATCCATGGAAATGGGAGCAGCCCTGGACTGTGGCTGGGCCTGAGCTCTGAGGGNTGTCCTTATTGACCCTCTTGCGTGGCTGGGCCCAAGTTCCGTAGATTTTGGGGAAAGAGCAGGAAAAATCCAGTTAAAATTCGTGTGGCTGGGCCCAAGTTCCGTAGATTTTGGGGAAAGAGCAGGAAAAATCCAGTTAAAATTCTCATTTTCTCGTTATTTTCCCTAGAATTGCTGTGTGGTGCAATGTGTGAGGCAGTGAAACGTGCTGTCAATTCCAGAGTTTCCTTTAAAAGGTCTTTTTTCTTTTTTCTTTCCTTTCTCCCTTTTTTTTTTTTCCCCCCCTGTTTTCCTTTGTTTTTTTCCCTGTTTGTTTCCCACCCAGGACCCCAACTATGGCTGGTGGCCTGTTTTCTATTGACAGGAGCTACTTTGAAGAGATAGGAACTTACGATGCAGGAATGGATATCTGGGGTGGCAAGAATCTTGAAATGTCCTTTAGGGTAATTCCTGTTTTCCTTCCTTTTCTCTTCCCAAAAAAAAAAAAAATTCCCCCCACCCAGTTTGTGCTGTCATTCCTTCAGGGAGCTCCTGCTTTAGCTGGCCTGCAAGTCACAGCTTAAATGGAATTCTTAAAATCTGGGGAAGCCTCGTTGGGGTGTTTTGGGACTTTTTGCTGTGTGAAATGTTTTCATTTTTGGGGGGCTTTTATCCCTCCAAAATACTGGATATTTTAGTCATTCCTTCATGGAAGAAACGAGGTGCCCAGTGGGAATTTGATGTAAATTTGTGTTTAAAAACGAAATTAAAAATAGGTTTTAAAGACGTTTTGGGAATGGTGACATCATGGACTTGCAAGTTCTGGCTGGAATTCTGGGTCTGTGCCAGGGGAATTCTGTATCCTGCAGGAAAAGCTGATATTCCTGCTGGGATAGGTGTGTGCCCCACCTCAGAGGGAAATCCATTCGGTCACTGCCCTTGGGATAGGAAGGAAAAGTGGGAAATCGAGGCTTTGCTAAGGAATGGTTGGAAAGGATGTTGGGAATGGGAATGTTTGAACTCCTCTGATGTGTCACAGTTTCTGGATTTAATTCTGGGATTAACCCCCAGGATCCCTGCCTGGTACCCACAGCACATCCTGGGAATGCCCTTTCCCCCTTTTTCCTGTCTTTTCCATTTAACCAGGACCGTTTGCCATGCCAGGAACCCCTCTGAAGGTTATTAGGAAGCAGATTTTTCCAGGGAAGACCAGCTGGGAATTTGAAACCTTTTCCAGGCCATTCCTCTGGACTTTAGTTGTTCCCTTTGCAGGAAAATCAAAGGGTTGAGTTCCCCTCCTGAGCCTGGATGCTTCAAATGAGGAGATTCCCACATTTTTTGGTGCTTTAACCCCTAAAATTCCTCCTTGGATGTGCCTAGGCCCCTGTGTAGGAATTATTTTCCCAGGTTTTCCATGTTTTAGAGGAGATCCCTGGAGCAGAGAGTGCAGGCACTGCGAAAGCATTAAAAATGTGCCTTTCCCACCCTAAAGCAGTGAATTAATGGGGTCAGGAATGGAAATAAATCGGGATATTGCCATGGGAAGGCCAGAGAATCACCTGCTGCTGTTCACTGGGATTTAGAGCCTCTGGAAGGAAAACCAACCAAAAATCCAGGGATATTTTGTGTGACTTTATCAGGGACAGCAAAGGGCTTCAAATCCCAGCTGAGGGAACAAATCTGTGGGAAGCTGGGAGCCGGGAGAGCCAAAGGATGGGGGAGGTTCCTCCAGCTCCAAAGCTACCGTTATCCAGTGGGATTTGGGAATATCTCCTGGCAGGAAAACACCGGGAGCAGGTCATGGTGTGGGAGCTGACTGGGACTGGAGTGAGGCACAGGGATGTTCCTGGAGCTGTTCTTGCATCCAGGATTTTATCACCAAGTGGGAGGGAGGAGATTTGGGATTGGTCCAGAATAATGAAAACAACCCCCAAAAAATAAATCCCAAAAAATAAAACCCCCCAAAATAAACCCAAACCCCCCCTAATTCCCGAATCCTCAAAAACGTTATCCAGTGCCTTTGTTTTCCCTGGATCATGTCTGACTGTCTCACCTGCATCCAGCTCCAGCATTATCCCAAAGAATAATGAAAAGGATTTCCAGCGTTTTTGCTCTCAGAGGCTTTTCCAGGAGGAGCATCCATGGGGTATCATCTGATTATTTTGGGAAAATCCATGTTTTTTCTTCTGGCTGCTTCTCGTTGCTGATGGGTCTTTAATGACTCCTTTTAGGAATGTCTTCTAATTAGGGAAAAATAATAATAATTCCTGGCGGGAATCTCTTACAGCTGCAAGGGTTTGCTTTAGTCAAGGAAAACCTGAGTTGTTCCTAAGCCTTATTTTTATTTATGGAATTACTGAAAATTTTAGTTTCCTGTTAAATTCTCCAAGTGGTTTTTTCCCACTTGGAAAATGCCCTGAAAACTGGATGCTCCGAAAGAAATTCCTGTGGCTTTGGAAAGGGAATTAAAAATAACCCGTCCATCAGAACAAAAATAAGATTATTCCTTAGGATAATGCAGGCAGGGCTGGGAAAGGGAATGTGAGCTCTGAGAGGGGTAGGATGGGGTTTATTTGGGATTTCTGGCACTGCTGGAAGTGCAGCAGGGCCAGGGAAAAGGGGATTTCCCCATGGATGTGGCAGTGCCGAGTTGTTCTGATCTCTGGAACTCCTGCTTTGGCCGTTGTGGGAATTGTGACAGGAAATGGATACGGAGCAGGAAGGGTTAATTCCTGTAGGATCCAATCAGAATCCTGGCTCTGGAGCCAGGCTGGGAGAGCTGGGGGTGCTCACCTGGAGAAGGGAAGGAGCCAGGGAGAGCTCAGAGCCCCTTGCAGGGCCTAAAGGGGCGCCAGGAGAGCTGGAGAGGGACTGGGGACAAGGGACGGAGGGACAGGACACAGGGAATGGCTTCCCACTGCCAGAGGGCAGGGATGGATGGGATATTGGGATGGAATTCCTGGCTGGGAGGGTGGGCAGGCCCTGGCACAGGGTGCCCAGAGCAGCTGTGGCTGCCCCTGGATCCCTGGCAGTGCCCAAGGCCAGGCTGGACATTGGGGCTTGGAGCAGCCTGGGACAGTGGGAGGTGTCCCTGCCATGGAATGGGATGGATTGGGATGGGATTTAATGCCCCTTCCATTCCAAACCATTCCCTGACTCCCTGGAGTCACAGCAGCGAGGGATGAATGCATCCCACAGTCTGTGCAGGGACCACAATCCCTGTGTAGGGAATCCCTGCAATCCCGTAATCCTTAGCCATGATGGGATCTTTGGAAAGCAGTCACATTCCCAGGGAGTATCCCAGAAGTTTGATTTGTTCGGGATTTTTAAATAATACTGAAAAATCCCTTTTCCTAAGGAGAAGGGTGCAGGTTCCCCCACATCCAATCCCAGCTGGCACAGGGATTGCTCCAAGGAGAGCCAAAAATGGGCTGGAAAAGTGTCCAGGAACAGATATTTTTAAAAATGGTGGCGTGGGAGGAATTTCCTGGCAGCCGGAATGGGAAAACAGCAGGGGAATGCTGGGAGTTGGGATGGAGGGCACCTAAAACTGGGTGTCCTCCTTCCTGGCTTACCCAGTTATTCCCAGATTGCTCCATGACACATCCATGGTGAATATTTGGGATTTACTCCATGCTCCCGGGTCACTCTGGGAACACATCCCTGGGCTGTATTTGGGATTTATTCCATGGACACATCCCTGGGGTATATTTGGGATTTATTCCATGGACACATCCCTGGGCTATATTTGGGATTTATTCCTTGGACACATCCCTGGGGTATATTTGGGATTTATTCCATGCTCCCAGGATGCTCCATGAGCACATCCTTGGTGAATATTTGGGATTTATTCCCTGGTGTATATTTGGGGTTATTCCATGCTCCCAGGTTGCTCCATGGACACGTCCCTGGTAAATATTTTGGGATTTATTCCATGCTCCCTCTGGTGTTCCCTTCATCCCAAAGTTCCCCCGGAGTCACTGAGCAGTTTAACTCTGGAATATTTTGCTGCTGATCCCACAGAACCCATCCCTCCTCATTCTCCTGGAATTCTGGGAAAGGAGGGAGCCCTAATTAACTAAATCTGCCGTGGTTGCCATGGTAACTCAGGTCCGTCTCAAGGAGCTCTAATTCCAAGATTCCACCAGAGCTCCTGTTTAAAACTCCCCAAAAACTCAGGGTTTTAACACCAGGAGGGGCCTGGAAATAAAAGAATTGAAATGAAATAATTGAAATAAAATAATTAAAATTTTAAAATGAAATAAAATAATTGCAATAAATAATTTAAGTAACTGAAATAAAATAATTGAAATAAAATACTGAAATAAATAATCAAAATAAAAAATTGAAATTAGAAACAAAAGAATGGCAATAAAAGAATGGCAATAAAAGAATTGCAATTAAAAATGAAATAAAAGAATTTAAATAAATAATTGAAGTAATTCCTAAATAATTCCTGAAATAAAATATTGAAATAAATAATGAAATAAAGAATTTAAATAATTGAAATTTAAAAATTGAAATAAAAGAATTTAAATAAATAATTGAAATAAATAATTAAAATAAAGTAATGAAAATAATTGAAATAAAATAATTAAAATAATTGAAATAAATCATTTGGATCCTTCTGGCTGCTTAGGAGGGGACTAAAGCCTAGGGCACTGGTGGAGTCCCATCTCAGAGGATTTAAAAGCCATGGATTGAGGACATGGATCAGTGGTGGATGTGGTTAACGGTGGACTCTGTGATCTTGGAGCTCTTTTCCAACCTAAATAATTCCAGGATTCCCTGCCTCTCTCACTCCGTAGTGATCCAGCAGCAAAATTTGTTATTTTACTTAAACCAAAATTCTGAATTCCAGGATTCCATCACGTTTTTATTTGGGCATCACACCGAGGGCACGGAGCTTATCCCGGGCATGGATTTTGGCTCCAGCACTGAAAGGGAAAATTTCCATCTGGGAAAAGTTCCCCACATTGTCTTCTTCATTTATGATGGAGTTTTTGGGGTCTCACCAGCACATGAGGCAGAGAACACACCTGGTATTCCTGGGTTCCACCTCTGAGGGCCTGGGATGTGCTGCTTTGTGTCCCTGGGTGTGACAATATCCCGGGAATGCTGGGGCTTTCCTCGGGGTGGCCATGGACAGCATTCTGCTTGGAAAAATGTATATAAAAATAAATGTAAATATAAATAATTGTATATCAAAATACATGAAATATATACATATGTGAATATGTGGGTAGAAGTTCTGCTCTGTTGCTTTAAATATTGTGGAATCCTGGAAAATCCATGCCCTCCATGAATCCACTAAAAGATGGCACCTTTCCCGGTGGGATGGGGCCTTGTTTGTGCTCCAGGGACACAAATCCAAGTGACCCTTTCCCAGCACTTCCACTCTGGGCACGTTTGTTGCCATCCAGAGCTGTATCCCTGAGTTTTCCCTTCACATTCCCTTGAAATCCCAGATAAATGGTGTGGGGAAACAAAGGGGGACACAGCTCCCAACCCAGAGCTGTATCCCTGAGTTTTCCCCTCACATTCCATTCAAATCCCAGATAAATGGTGTGGGGAAACAAAGTGGGGCGCAGCTCCTAACCCAGAGCCATATCCCTGAGTTTTCCTCTCACATTCCCTTGAAATCCCAGGTAAATGATGTGGGGAAACAAAGGGGGACACAGCTCCCAACCCAGAGCTGTCTCCCTGAGTTTTCCCCTCACATTCCCTTGAAATCCCAGGTAAATGATGTGGGGAAACAAAGGGGGACACAGCTCCCAACCCAGAGCTGTCTCCCTGAGTTTTCCCCTCACATTCCCTTGAAATCCCAGGTAAATGATGTGGGGAAACAAAGGGGGACACAGCTCCCAACCCAGAGCTGTATCCCTGAGTTTTCCCTTTCAATTCCCTTCAAATCCCAGATAAATGATGTGGGGAAACAAAGGGGGATGCAGCTCCCAACCCAGAGCTGTATCCCTGAGTTTTCCCTTTCAATTCCCTTCAAATCCCAGATAAATGATGTGGGGAAACAAAGGGGGGCACAGTTCCCAACCCAGAGCTGTCTCCCTGAGTTTTCCCCTCACATTCCCTTGAAATTCCAGGTAAATGCTGTGGAGAAACAAAGGGGGGCACAGCTCCCAACCCAGAGCTGTATCCCTGAGTTTTCCCTTTCAATTCCCTTGAAATCCCAGGTAAACACTGTGGGGAAGCACAGGGGTCGCAGCTCCCAACCCAGAGCTGTATCCCTGAGTTTTCCCTTTCAATTCCCTTGAAATCCCAGGTAAACGCTGTGGGGAAGCACAGGGGGCCGCAGCTCCCACGCTGTCAGCCCCTGCTGCGTTCGGGGCTGTTTTCTCCATGTTTTCCGTGTTCCCATTGCAGATCTGGCAGTGTGGGGGCTCCCTGGAGATCGTCACCTGCTCCCATGTGGGACACGTTTTCCGCAAGGCCACTCCCTACACGTTCCCGGGAGGCACCGGCCACGTCATCAACAAGAACAACCGGAGGCTGGCCGAGGTCTGGATGGACGAGTTCAAGGATTTCTTCTACATCATCTCCCCGGGTAAGGCTGGATTTGGGATTGTCTCATGGTGTGGAAAGCTTCATGGAAAAAGGGAACTGGAAATGTGAGGTGCCATGGAGTCGTGGAATTGTTTAGGTTGGAAAAGTTCTCCAGGATCATGGAGTCCAGCCATTCCCAGCGATGCCGAGGCCAGCACTGCCCCACGTCCCCAAGTGCCACATCCACAGGGTTTTAAATCCCTCCAGGGATGGGGATTCCACCTGAGCACCTTTTCCATGAAGGAATTCCCCCAATATCCACCCTGCCCCTCCCCTGGCCCAGCCTGAGGCCGTTCCCTCTCCTCCTGTCCCTGTTCCCTGCGAGCAGAGCCCGACCCCCCCCGGCTGCCCCCTCCTGTCAGGGAGTTGTGCAGAGCCACAAGGTCCCCCCTGAGCCTCCTTTGCTCCAGGCTGAGCCCCTTTCCCAGCTCCCTCAGGAATTCTCCAGCCCCTTCCCAGCTCCGTTCCCTGCCCTGGACTCGCTCCAGCCCCTCAGGGTCTCCCTTGCTGTGAGGGGAAAATCAAAAAGTGGGAGAAAACGTGAGGGGAAAAGAAAGTGAGGGAAGTTTGGGGAGGGCTCTGCTGCAGAGCTTTTCCCTTCTGGATCCACCTTTTCTCCAGGCTGAGCCCCTTTCCAGTTCCCTCAGGAATTCCCCAGACCCTCCCCAGCTCCATTCCCTTCCCTGGACATGCTCCAGCCCCTCAATGTCTTCCTTTTCCTGAGGGGCCCAGGTTATCCCTAAAATCCCCGGATTTCCTAGAGAAGACATCAGTGGGAGGGACAGCAGAGGTGCTCTGGATCATGGCCTGCAGAGCAGGAACCCTTTGGAGCACAACGCCGGGAATCATCTTCCCCACGTGGGGTGGAGAGAGGCCACGGACTTAGGAATTTATCGTTGTGGGATAATTTTCCCATTTTGCCATCTTCAAACTTCCTTCCCATTGGAATTCCATGGCAGCAGAGTCAGCTTCAGTTTTCCCTGGAAAGTCAATAAGAGCCCGTGTGAGTTTTGTGCTTCCACTCCTGCACGATTTCCTGGTGTCATCCCTCAGCCTGTTCCAGCTGAATTCCTGCTGTTTTCCACAAGCTGCTCCGGGACTTTGGTTTTTCCAGGGGTTCAGGACATCAGGAACCAGCATTTAATCCCAGCTGGAAAGTTGGAGCTCTGGGATTCTACTCATGGTATCCCACTTCTCCTGTGGCTGCACGGGATGTGCCCATAGAATATTCCCAATCTTGGAAATCCCTTAATGAGCCAGGAAATTTAAATTTTCAAAAGTCTGTGCTCATTTTAAGTGCCCAATAATGGTGTGAAAAAAAGATATTTATGCATCTCTCCCTCATGGATTTTGTCCCAACAATTTTTAAGGAAACTGTTCCTTTTAAACAGAAAAATTAGGATGAAATGCCAAACTGCTTTTTGTATTTTTTGTGGGGGTATTCCTTGTTTTTCCATGAGGAAAAACTGCCTTTCCCTTCTGGAATGAGCCCAAGTCAGCTGGAATTTAGTGCTCCAAAGTGTTCCCTCTCTTCTTCCCAGTTACTCATTCCCAGGATTTGATACAAAATTCCGACAGAGAACCCTTGGAGAAAATGGGTTTGCAGGGAAAGGGTGGAATTAGGTCACTGCCAGTGACAAGGTTTGTGTAATCCAAAATTTCAGTCGTGTGGAAGAATTTGGGAATAGGTGCTCTTTGTATTCCCTAATCTCTTCTCAAGTTATTCATTAATATCTGTATTAATTAATAGATAAATTGTAATGAGGTTGTTCCCCAGCATTAAGAAGCAAATGGGGGGAGAAAGGAAAATAAAAGAAACATTTTAATGGAAATTCTCCATAAAAAAGGGAAATAAAAGGAACCTTTCAATGGAAATTCTCCATTAAAATAAGTAGGAAATAATTGATTTCTTTTTTAATAGGGCATCCCTAAGTATCAGAAATATTCCTAAGTATTTTTAATCTGCTTTTTGATCCTTTTCCCTTCGTACTAATGAGGAAAATGGAGATCTCTGGATAATTCTCCGGGAGAACAAAGGAATTTGCCTGTTGGTAATGAGGGCTCTGTTATCCATGGGCCCAGCCTCATCCCCCAGCTCCTCTGGGAGCTGATTCATCCCATTCCCGAGCCGAGATCCTGGGAGAGAGAGGAGCTCCGAGTGTGAGACAGAACTCTCAGCATAACGGGGGGCACACCTCGTGATTATATCCCAAATTAAAAGTCAGGAGCAATCCCAATCCCTGTGAAAATAGAATTCTGCTGGAAGAGAGCCCAGCTCTATTTTTTGGGATCTTGAGCACATTTTTAATGGGTGCCTTCTCCTGCTTTTGTGTGGATAACAAGAACACCTTTATTTGTGCTGAGGTGAGTCGGGAGCCAGAGGTTGTAATAAATCCAACGTGGATTTAAAAAACCAGGGAAAAGATCCCAAAGCAGCGAGGAAAACTCCCCTTTTGGGATTAGTGTAACTCTGCATTACCAAGGAATTGGAATTTTCCTTTACTAGTTTGGAATATGAAGAAATCAAGGAATTCTGCGGTCCTGCCTTTCCAGATCGATAAACGGCCTGGAAAGCAAAAAGCTCGTTTTCCAAGCATTTCACTTGGCTCCATTAATTAACTCCTTAATTAATTACCCCGTGCGCAGCTCCACGGAGAGGCAGCTGCTCATCCTTTACATCCTGCAGCTCCCAGTCCCAGCACATGGATCTGGATCAAGGGGAGCTGGAGGCGGCTCCGGGATTTTCCCAGGATACTGATGTTTGATGGGCTCTTCTCTCCCGTTCCAGGGGTGGTGAAGGTGGATTACAGAGATGTATCCATCAGGAAAGCCCTGTGGGGGAGCTGTAGGTGGCTCTGAGATTTCCCCAAACTCTGATGTCTGACAGCTCTTCTCTCCCATTGCAGGGGTGGTGAAGGTGGATTACAGAGATGTATCCATCAGGAAAGCCCTGTGGGGGAGCTGTAGGTGGCTCTGAGATTTCCCCAAACTCTGATGTTTGATGGGCTCTTCTCTCCCGTTCCAGGGGTGGTGAAGGTGGATTACAGAGATGTATCCATCAGGAAAGCCCTGTGGGAGAGCTGTAGGTGGCTCTGAGATTTCCCCAAACTCTGATGTTTGATGGGCTCTTCTCTCCCATTGCAGGGGTGGTGAAGGTGGATTACAGAGATGTATCCATTGGGAAAGCCCTGCAGGGGAGCTGGAGGCAGTTCTGGGATTTTCCCCAAACTCTGATGTCTGACAGCTCTTCTCTCCCATTCCAGGGGTGGTGAAGGGGGATTATGGAGATGTATCCATTGGGAAAGCCCTGCAGGGGAGCTGGAGGCAGCTCTGGGATTTTCCCTGGATACTGATGTTTGATGGGCTCTTCTCTCCCATTCCAGGGGTGGTGAAGGTGGATTATGGAGACGTTTCTGCCAGGAAGGCCCTGCGGGAGAGCCTCCACTGCAAACCCTTCTCCTGGTACCTGGAGAACGTCTACCCCGACTCGCAGATCCCGCGGCGCTACTACTCCCTGGGAGAGGTACGGGCCCTGCCCTGGGCTGGAATGAACAGGGAAGTGTGGGAAAACAGAAAGGGCAGCACTGTGGGAGTGCAGGAAAGCAGGAAGGAAAGGAAAGCAGGAAGTGAAGGAAATCAATCTGTGCAGGAAACCAGCAGTACCACAAACCAGTAAGTAAAGAAAGGACTGGAAACCAGTAAGTAAAGAACACCAGTAAGTCCAGGAAACCAGTTACTACAGCAAACCAGTGAAGTCTAGGAAACCAGGAAAAGCAATAAATAAAGGAAACCAGTAAGTCAGAGAAAACCAGGAACTACAATAGACCAGGAAGTAAAGAAAACCAGTAAGAACTGGAAACCAATAGTACAGGAAACCAGTAAGTAAAGAATACCAGTAAGTCCAGGAAACCAGTTACTACAGCAAACCAGTAAAGTCTAGGAAACCAGGAAAAGCAATAAATAAAGGAAACCAGTAGTACAAGGAACCAGTAAGAACTGGAAACCAGTAAGCAAAGGAAACCAATCTTACAGGTAACCAGTGACTACAACAAACCAGCAAGTAGAGAAAACCAGTAAGAACTGGAAACCAATAGTACAGGAAACCAGTAACTACAACAAACCAGTAGTACAGGAAACCAGTAAGTGCAGCAAACCAGTAAGTCCAGGAAACCAGGAAAACCAATAAATAAAGGAAACCAGTAAATACCAGGAAACCTGTAAGTAAAGGAAGCCAGTAAGTACAACAAACCAGTAACTACAACAAACTGACAAGCACAAGAAACCAGTAAGAACTGGAAGCCCATAAGTAAAGAAAACCAGTGAATAAAGGAAACCAGTAGTACAGAAAACCAGTGAGTGCAGGAAACCAGTGAGTGCAGGAAACCAGGAGGTGTCCAGAGACAGTGGAGCCGTTCCCAAGGGGATGAGGTGGCTTTGGAGCCAGGACTCAGGTGCTGGAGCTCCCTCCTTGTCTCTTATTTCTCTTTATTTCTGTGTTGCTTTAAGTCCTTTTCGAGGGGAAGTTGCTGTTCCAAACGTGTTCCCTCTCCTTAAAAATCCCCCTTTGAGTCGAGTGTCTGCTCCAAAGGCTCCCCAGCCAGATTGATCTCCCAAATGGAGCAGGAGATGGGAAGAGTGAAGTTTGGGATTAATATTTTGACACGAGGAATATGCAGCTGCTGAGGGGAGCCTTCCATCATCATTTATTGCTTAGAAAGAGACTAAAAATGGCTTTTTGGGGTTTTTTTTAAGGAAATGTTTGTTCACCGAGTGTTTTCCAGCCTGGAGCTGAGGATCACGGACAGTCCTGGTAATCCCAAGGTTCTGGGACCACCAGGAGCTGGAATTTCTTTCAAATCCAACAAATTCACAGTTAAAAATATTCCACTGGGTCGTTCCTACGCTGCCTTTTAAAAGCTCTGGAATGGGTTGATTTGATGATGATGGAATGACAATCAAAGGATTGGATGCTGAAATGACACTCCAAGGAACAAATGGCTTTTTTTTGACATCCAGGGAAGCGATTTCCCATTGAAATTTGCCGTTGTAGGCAGGGATAAAAGGCACTGGAGGATTCCCAGTTTAATCCTGCCAAAACAAAGGGAAGCGTGGCTTTCCAGCGAGGAAAGGACTTGTCTAAGGAATGTCAAATAAAGTGGGATTGTGCCACGTTGGCAGGCTGGAAAATGGGATGAGGAAGGCAGAAAATAGTGATTAAAACACCTGATTTGTGCAGTGGGGCCTCAGTTTCCATGGAAACAGCAGCTCAGGCAGGAGCTGGGAATGAAACCCCTGCTTGGCTGTTCCAGTGGAGAGGGAAGAGGGAATTTTAGCCTTAAAGCAGAGAAATGGGGGAGTTTCAAGGCATTGGAAGAGCATTTTTGGGACATTTTCCTGCCTTTCAGCAGAGATTTGGGCAGGATTTGATCCATCCAAGCTGGAGCAGCAGCATTGGGCCACAAATGATCCGTGCCCTGCCCTGGATGGGCTTGGCCAGGCTCCTCCTCAGCCCAAATCCAAGGAAAAACGGTGTAAATCAAATGGGATCAGCACCAGGCTTCAAAGTGCATCTCCCAAGTGAGGATTTTGTTCCTTTCTGGGATAAACAGGGAGAAAAAGAGTGGAGATTTGGGCAGATTTGGGATAATCATCCTGGATTCGCTCATGGCTTGGCATGGAATGGAGCTGGGACGGTGAGAGGTGTCCCTGGCCATGGATGAGCCTTGAGGCCACTCCCACCCCAGAGCATTCCACGGCTCTTTGGGAATGTGATCTGTTTGCAAAGCACAACTTCCTGCTCAAATGTGACAGGCCCAGGAAGTTCTTTAGGGAATATTTCACCTCTTTTCCTTCTCCAGATCAGGAATGTTGAAACCAACCAGTGCTTGGACAACATGGGCCGCAAGGAGAATGAAAAAGTGGGATTTTTCAACTGCCACGGCATGGGAGGGAACCAGGTAAACAAAACCAGGGAAAAGTGGCTTATCTGGCCAAGAATTCCTTTGGAATATTTTAAACATCCATCTTAATTCTGGTTTAGATTTTGTGTGAAAATAATGTAAAAATAATCAATGAAATTTCCGAAATATTCAGGATTTTAAGGATTTTACTCAGCCATTTTCTTCCACTTCAGCTCCAAATTTTTTGGGAATATCGGTGCATATCCATAGGAAGTATCCCAGGGAATATATTGAATATAATCCTGCTGTCATTTGATGATCAATTCAACATTCCAGACACAAGCATTAGGGAATTTGATCATGAATTTGAGTTTATTTCCATGCAGATGAAAGGGGCAGGATTCTCCATTAATGTGGCTGGATCCATCTGTTCCAAGCATGTGTAGGGAAGATAAATATCCAGGATATTCATGGAAGTGGAGTTCTTTAGGAATTCCAGTACTGGGAGCCTGGGGTGTTCCATTTGGAGGGGCTGGAAAGGGAGTGGGAAAGTGGATGGAATTCATTGTGCCCAATGACTCTGGGTTAATTAGAATAGAATTTGCATATCCCACTGGGTATTCAGATTAGCAGGGCTGCTTCACATGGGGTTTGGGGTATAAGTTATAATTAAGGGGCTTTTAAATGAATGAAATGAATTCTATTTTAACTCATTACAAGTTTTAATTAATTCTGTATCTCATTTTCCGGGGGGCGGGGCCAGCGTGGCACGGTCACCGTTCCCTGGGGGCTCCGGCATTCCAGCCCCCTGCTCCTGGCCACCTTCCTGCTGGGGAAGGCTGGGATGCTCCATGTTCCCATCCCTGATTCCTCCTGGAGGTTCATCCCAACTCCTGCCATTCCTCCTGCCCCTTCCTCCATCCTCACCGGAGCTTGGCCTCGTTTCGCTGCTTCTGGGTTGGAAAACCTTTCCCTTCCCCTGAATGCCGACGGATTTCTCCGAGGAAAGGCTCCTTCAGCTGCTGAGACGCCCCGGGGTGGCTCCCAGGGCTGGCTGGGGAGCTTGCAGCCCTTTTCCAGCCCTGCTCTGCGTTCCAGGTGTTCTCCTACACGGCGGACAAGGAGATCCGCACGGACGACCTGTGCCTGGACGTGTCGCGGCTCAACGGCCCCGTGCTCATGCTCAAGTGCCACCACCTGAGGGGCAACCAGCTCTGGGAGTACGATGCCGAGGTATCCCGGGGCTGGGGGTGGGTTTGGGACAATCCCAGCATCCCTGAGCCTGGAAAAGCTCTGACATCGCCAGATGTTCGTTTGAACCCCTCTTCTCTTTAATAAGAAGTTTCTTTTTCTCCCTGCACGTTCTCCAAAGTTTGGGTGGTTTTGGGGATGTTCATTCCAGCAGGAAATCCCTGGGATTTCAGATCTTCCTTCTTTTCATACCTGAGGAAATGAGGATGAAAATTGATTTTTAATCCGTGTTTTATTGGTTTTGATGGATATTGAGGAACAGCCAGAGGTCCAGGACATGGATTTGGTGTCCCAGGCTCCTGATCCGTCTCCAAACCCAACATTCCCTTGCTCCCAGTTGCCCACAGAAGATCCAGACTGGGATCTGCTGGGATCCAGGGTGGTTTTGTTTGGAGAATTCCGGGGGATCCTGCTGAATGCAGCATTCCTGATGCAGCAGGATCACGGGATCTGCCCTCTGCCACTGGCTCAAAGTGCAGCACCTGAAAATATCAGATTTTCCCACCGTAGAATTGGGATATTCCATGTTTGGCTCAGCAATTCCTCAAGGGATAAATGGAAAAATATCAGTGTAAAAAATAAATTCTGTTGGATTTTTCCATGGCTGCAAAGGTGGGAAAACACTGATGGATTTGCCGTTGGATTTGTAAAAGTATTTCCAACATTTCCCAGGAATTTGTTTCACCTTTCTGCCTGGAAAGCTGGAATTCTTCCAATGAAATACACACAGGGAATGTGCCGGGTTTTCCCTGAACCTGAGCAGGATTTCCCAGGCATTGTGTAAATCCCGGCTCTGCCATGAGATGGAGCTCCTAGAACAGGAATACTCCAGGTTTTCATGGCATCTCCAAGGGTTGGCCGCTTGTTCTCCTGAAAAACATCCCACTGCATTCCCTATCCCTGGATTTCTTGACCAAATCCTTTTATTATCAATTTTCCTTGCAATATTCAGATTCCAGCTGCCCGTTTTCCCTTGAATTGCTTTTTTACCATTAATTACATATTTATTAGTGTATTATTAGCCTCCAAACATGCCTAATATCCAGGATTGTTTTCCCAAGGAAACAATCAGTTATGATATTCCAGGTTTTTTTTCCCAGAGAAACAGTTATGGGATATTGTCTGGATCCCTTGCTTGGATTAATTTGGTTTTCCAGTGGGATTACAGTGATTTTTCCTTTCATTGCTTATTCAGGAATTGCACGGAGGGATTTGGGGTAGTTTTTAGGAATTTTTAGGAATTCTGGCTTGGCACTGGACAACAAAAGCTGGACATGGAATAATCCTGAAAAGGGATTTCCCAAAAGGATTTTCAGGGAATTTTCTATGATTTCCTGCCGTTATTAATTTTTTATAGTCTTCTAACTGAGTTTAATTTGTGGTGTTTAAATATTGCACCAATTCCCAGCTCCCACACCCGGGGTGATTCCTGTTGGGACATCCAGGGAAACCTCTGGATGTGGAGAGGGATGAAATCTTGGCATGTGACACACAGGAAGGAATCCAGGGAAAAAATAAGGCTGGAAATGTGTGACAGGTGGCAGGAAGGAGTTGAATTCCTTCTGGATGGATTGTGATGTCAGGGTTTGTTCCCAACAGATTCCTCAGGATTTACTCCTGGCAGATTCCTCAGGGGTTATTCCTGACAGATTCCTCAGGATTTACTCCTGGCAGATTCCTCAGGGTTTATTCCTGGCATATCCCTCAGGATTTACTCCTGGCAGATTCCTCAGGGTTTATTCCTGACGGATCCCTCAGGATTTATCCCAGGGCTGCCAGAGCTCCAGGAATGTTTGGACAATGCTCTCAGGGACTGGATGGGATTGTTGGGATATCCTGGCAGGGCCTGGGGTTGGATCAGTGATCCCAATGGATCCCTTCCTGCTCAGAATTCCATGGTTTTTTCCTGTGTAATTGCCACTGTGTGTCCCTAATCGCGGTGTCCGTGCAAAGCTGTGGGGTTTCCATCCAGGGAGAGCTGGGGGGCTGCACAAACGATGGATCTGGGATCTCTGACTCCACTTCCCTTTTGTCTTCCCTTCCCTCAGTATTTTGGGAAATGGGAATATAGCTTCGAGGTAAGTGGTGCCATCCCTGTGCCACATCCCAGTCCCTGGAGCAGCTCCTCCAGCCGTGCCTGTAGCAGTGCCCTCACTCCCTGCTTCTCCACAGCTGCTGCTCCACCATTCCAGAGCTTCCCGCTCCCTCAGCCAGGCTGGGAGAGCTGGGCATGTTCACCTGGAGAAGGGATGATTCCAGGGAGAGCTCAGAGCCCCTTGCAGGGCCTAAAGGGGCTCCAGGAGAGCTGGAGAGGGACTGGGGACAAGGGCTGGAGGGACAGGACACAGGGAATGGCTTCCCACTGCCAGAGGGCAGGGATGGATGGGATATTGGGAAGGAATTCCTGCCTGGGAGGGTGGGGAGGGGCTGGGATGGAATTCCCAGAGAAGCTGTGGCTGCCCCTGGATCCCTGGAAGTGCCCAAGGCCAGGTTGGACATTGGGGCTGGGAGCAGCCTGGGACAGTGGGATGTGTCCCTGCCCATGGAATGGGATGGGATTGGGATGGGATTTAATGTCCTTCCATCCCAAACCAGACCATGAATCCGTATACCAGGAAAAGCCTGCTCGGATTCCCACCATCACGTTCATCCTCGTGTGAGGAATCTGCTACCTTTGGATATTTCATATCCTGTAAACACCCGAGAGAGAATTCCAAGTCCTTTATTCATGGACCTCTGCTTTCCCTGGAAAGACTCACGGACAGGAGGGCACAGGGAGTGCTGATCCCGAGTGATCCAGCCCTGATGTCCCTGGGAGTGACTCCAAGTGACATTTTAGGGACACTTGGCCTTGGTATTTTAGTGGCTCCTTTATCCTCACGTCACTTTTTCCATTCCCAAGCCAGAAGCATGGAAAAGGAGAGGGTGAGGGCTGGGATGTGGGAAGAGCATTCCAGCTGCTCCAGCCCTGGTGCCACAGTGCTGGGGGGACAGTGGGAAGGGTTCAGGGAAGTGGAAGCTCCCCTTCATCTCACCCCACCTGGAATTGGCACTGGGAGGGAGGAGCTGGAATCGTAGTTGGGAAAAGAAGTCAGAAATGGTTAATTAATGCTATTTTTAATTGGGTCATTCCCAAATGGGATTCAGGGTGGTTTGTGCAGGAAAAACCCCATCCGTGCCCAAGTCTTTCCAGTGGGGAATTGCAGCAATCCAAGGGATTGGAAAGGCAGGATTGGGAGCCACAATCCACTCTGGATCATGGGAATGGTGCAAAGAGCAGGGAGAAGGTTTTGGGATATTTGTACAGGAGAAAAACATTTGTGCCTGGATCTTTTTCGTGGGGAATCGCAGCAATCCAAGGGGTCAGAGAAGCAGGATTGGGAGCTACCCTTGACTTTGGATCATGGGAATGGTCTCAAGAGCAGGATGGAGGTTTTGGGATATTTCTACTGGAAAAACCCCATCTCTGCCTGGATTGTTCCAGTGGGGAATCGCAGCAATCCAAGGGGTCAGAGGAGCAGGATTGGGAGCTACCCTTGACTTTGGATCATGGGAATGGTCTCAAGAGCAGGGAGAAGGTTTTGGAGTATTTGTACAGGAGAAAAACATTTGTGCCTGGATCTTTTTCGTGGGGAATCGCAGCAATCCAAGAGGTTGGAGAGGAAGGATTGGGAGCCACAATCTGCCCTGGATCATGGGAATGGTCCCAAGAGCAGGATGGAGGTTTTGGGATATTTCTATTGGAAAAACCCCATCTCTGCCTGGATCTTTCCAGTGGGGAATTGCAGCAATCCAAGGGGTTGGAGAAGCGGGATTGGGAGCCACAATCCATGCTGGATCATGGGAATGGTCCCAAGAGCAGGGAGAAGGTTTTGTGTGGAGCTAAACCCCAATCCATGAATTCCCCTGGGGATATTTCCTGTTTATCCCCGGAGCATTCCCAGCCCGCTGTCCATTAGCAATTCCCAGTTTGTCCCTGCTGACCCCCGGCACGTTTTCCCTGCTCCTCCCGCCGCCATTCCCGCTTTTCCAGAGGCGCACGTTCCTGCACATCATCACACAGTCCTGCCTGACCCTGGGCACCATCGAGGACGGCTCCCAGGGCCCCACGGTGGAGGCCTGCGATGGGAGCCCCCTGCAGACCTGGATCCTCAGGAATTACTCCCGCCTGGAAGTCTTTAGGAAGATTTACTACAGCCCCACTGACTATTTCCTGTAGGGCCGTTGGCATTGGAAGGAAATCTGGGATGTGGTGGGGTAAGGAATTCCCGGGGGAGCTTCCCGCTCCGCTCTCTGCTGGAGGAGCTGCGCGGGGTTTCTGTCTTGTTTTATTTTGGGGTGAAATGGTGGTGGGTTTTTAACTTTTTATATCTTTTGGACGGTCTAAAAAAAAGTTCATTTTTCTGGAATTGATAGATTTTCGTGGAATTTTTCGTGGAATTTTCATGGATTTTTATTTTTCATGGATTTTTATTTTTCATGGAATTTTTATTTTTCATGGAATTTTTCATTGAATTTTATAGAATTTTTCGTGGAATTTTCATAGAACTTTCTTAAAATGTTTCGGAGAATTTTCACAGAACTTTCCTAGAATTTTCTTACCATTTTTCCTAGAATTTTCTTACATTTTTCCTAGAATTTTCTTACATTTTTCCTAGAATTTTCTTACATTTTTCCTAGAATTTTCTTACATTTTTCCTAGAATTTTCTTACATTTTTCCTAGAATTTTCTTACATTTTTCCTAGAATTTTCTTACATTTTTCCTAGAATTTTCTTACATTTTTCCTAGAATTTTCTTACATTTTTCCTAGAATTTTCTTACATTTTTCCTAGAATTTTCTTACATTTTTCCTAGAATTTTCTTAAATTTTTCATATAATTTTACAGAATTTAATAGAATTTTCCATCGAATTTTCTTAAAATGTTTCGGAGAATTTTCACAGAACTTTCCTAGAATTTTCTTACCATTTTTCCTAGAATTTTCTTAAATTTTTCCTAGAATTTTCTTAAATTTTTCATATAATTTTACAGAATTTAATAGAATTTTTCATCGAATTTTCGTAGCATTTTCTTAGAATTTTAATAGGATTTTCATCAAATTGAGTAGTTCTTCCTAGAATTTTTCATGGAACTTTCATCGAATTTGATCTAATTTTTCATAGAATTTGATATCATTTTAAATATCATTTCCTTCGAATTTTCTTATAACTTTTCATGCAATTTCCATGGAATTAGATGGAATTTTTCCCATCTTTTTCATATCATTTAATAAAATTTTTCATTTCAAATTCTTCTATAAAACAAGACAGAAGGTGATTTTCTAGCTTTAGGATAGAACAGATGTTTAATGTTGGTTCTAATTAGTTCTCCTTAGTAATTATTAGTTACTAGCAATTATTAGTGTTAATTATGAGTAGTTTTAATTCATTTTACATTAATTAAGCTCCCTTGATCTCTTGCTGTCACAGTGATTGTTCCACCCTGCAGAGGTGAAGGTTTGGTTCCTATTCTGAGACATAAAAATCCTTCCAGCTGCAAAATATTTTCTCAGAAAGGGTCAGCTTTTCCTGGAATTCTCCATGGAATTCTCCATAGGATTTTAATGGGATTTTCATGGGATATTCACAGGATTTTCACAGGATTTTAATAGAATTTTCATGGGATTTTAGTAGAATTTTCATGGGATATTCATATAATTTTCATAGGATTTTCATGGGATTTTCATGGGATTTTTCAGAGATTTTCATAGAATTTGATACATGTTTTCATAGAATTTTTATATAATCGTTCACAGAATTTTCATCGAATTTTTCATGGAATTTCATCAAATTTTTCATGGAATTCAGAGAGAATTTTTCATACTCAGTGGAGGAGCACAAGGAGTGAAACCAAATTCCTTGTAGGAATTTTCCAGCAGTTCAGTTGGAACACCAGAAAAAAGTATTTTAAAATTTATTTTTAAAATTTCTAGATATCTATATAGGTATTTATTTTATATTTTTAATTGCTATATAGAAATAAAAATTATAAAAACACATAAACTCTAACAGATACAAATTTATCCCAGTGAGCACTGATCTGTGTTTATTAGGTAATCTATGAATATAAACTACATTAATAAATATAATATTCTATAGAAAGATTACAAATGATGAACATAAATGGTGTTTGTGAGCCCTGAGAGCATCAGACACTCATTAAAATGATTCCTGATTCTCCTTCAGTCATAGTATTATATTATTTGATAGTAATTTATATTCGGTATTATTTTCTGCTACATTATTTTTCTATTATTTTTCTATTATTTTATTTTATTTTATATTATTTTA
>VZRS01004293.1:0-16162 GCA_013398055.1 Ifrita kowaldi
GGCCGTGCCCCGCCTGCCCCGGTGTCCCCAGCGTCACCCCGGGTACCGCAGCCCTCCGCCCCCTAGCTCCACCCGGCTAACCCAGCCCTCCACGCCCCGTATCACCCGGGGTGATCCATCCCTCTATCCCAACAGCAGCCCGGGGTGCCCCAGCCCACCCTCATCATCACCCGGGCTGAGCCATCCCTCTGTCCCCTCCACGGCGCCGCGGCTTTCCCGGCAGTCCCATCCCTGCTCCACGAGCGCTGCCCTGCTGCCCTCGGCATCACCTCAGGGTGTCACGGCATCGCTGTGAGATGCCCCAATTCTGCCGCCCCTGGGTGCTCTGAGCTGGAACAGTGGGACAATGGTCACCTCTGAGCTGGGACAATGGTCACCTCTGCACCTTCTACACTGAGGTTTGGGGACCTGACAGTTCGTTCGCACAGAGTCACAAATGGGGGTTTCAACCCAGTGCTGGCAGAGTCCAGAGCCTTCGGCCACCTCCTGCCCTACCCGCGCTGTTTGGCACCACACCCTGGTGTCTGTTTGGGGGCTGGCAGAGCCTGTCTGGGAGGGGATGATGCCTCCTGAGCCCTCCCTGTGGGTTGGGGGCTTCAGGATGTCCGAGGCCACCAGCTCAGCTCCCTGCTGTCCACCTGCAGCACCTTCAGCAGAGGAAGCCCACTGTGGGTTTTACAGGCGGTTTTCAGGATTGGTGCCCTGCTCCAGCTGGATTTGTCCCACGGCACCACGCTGGCACAAGGATGGGGACAGCAGTGGCCTCACCTCCAGCCAGCCCCAGTGCAGTGGCAGCACCATTGTTCTTCCAGCAGCTGTGGGGGGCTCGAACCCCCCAGCCCAGTTCGGCCACACGGTGCTGGGACCTGAACTCCTGTGCCAGCAGCCCCGGGCTTAGCTCTCACCCAGGAATGCTCTGACGGATCCCACCAAGCCGCTGGAACCACAGCCTGGAGCGGAGCTGGGAGGCGGCAGAGCCGCCCTGTGCCAAGGAACTGGCACATCCCGGCAGCCGCTGTCCCTGTCCAGGAGGAACAGACTGGGAAGGAGGTTCCTTTGCCAGGCAGGAGTGCCGCTGTGTCACCTTGCTGCAGGGCCGAGGGTGGCAGTGCCTGGGCCGGGTGTGAGCTCAGGGGGAGGTGACAGGATGGTGACTTCCCTGGGGGATGCCAGGCTGGCAGCCAGCGCTGTGGTGGGCACGGACAGGGCACAGGGCCGTGTGCTGCCCCTGGAGTGATGTCAGGCTAAATCCATCCCGCGCTGCCGCTGCTGAGCAGATGGAGGGGATCAGCTGCCCTGGGTCCCCAGGGACGGCTCCACCGCGAGTGGCCCCGGGCTCAGGAGCTGCTTATCCAGAGAGGAGAGAGGATTGAGCCCAGCCCAAGTTTCCTCCCGCCTGCAGCCAACCCTGATTGGCACGGGATGTCCCCTGAGAGCCTGGCTGGGGTCACTCCCTGCCCCCTGCCAGCCCCCCGAGGGAGCAGCCGCCTTGTAGGGACTGCGCAGATCCCACCCGGGGCCACCCTGGGCACTCAGCCTTTCCTCCTGGGGCGGTGGGAATGGCAATGGGGAGCAGCCCTGCCGGGGGCGGGGCCGGTCCCCGCCCCGCTGTGCCCGGGGAGCAGCTCTGGGCTGGGGGATGCAGTGCCGGGGCTCCGTGCAGCCCCCGGCCCTGCAGAGCCCCCTCAGCACCACGCTGGCTCCCAGCTCCCAGCCTGCCCAAGGAAAGCTGCTGGCACGTGTGAGGCTCTCGCTGGCCCAGGCACTCAGGGCAGTCAGGGCTCAGCTGAAACTCCAGCTACAAACACCCCCAGGCTCAGAGGTTTGGCTCCTGAGCTGGCTCTGCACCCGCTGCTGAAGTTCATTTCTCAGCATCCTCCTGGCCAGAGCTGTGCAATCCATCATTACAAAGCCAATGGATAAAACGCTCCTTTGGGAAAGACATCCTTAGTACCAGGCTCCCTTCTCCTATCCAAAGGTCACAACCCATAAAGCAGAGTCCCGAGTGTTCCCTGGGACCCCTGGCAGATTCCTGGCCCTGCTCCCAGCACCACCCACTGCAAACCCCACCACAGACCCCGAGGAGATGGAAACTGGGATCCACCGGAGCGTTTGTGTGAGGATATGGGGCTTTTCTCTCTGAATTCTCTAACAAGGGCAGGTTGTGCTTCACGCAGTGTGGGAAGAATGGGTTTATCTAGAGCAACTCCCGGCTCACTGGAGAGAAAAGCCCTTGTTGTTTCTCGCTGGCTGCTTTTGGCTGGACACCCGAGCCCGGAGCATCCCACGCGAGCCAGAGCTGCAGTGGAGGGAGGGAGAGAGGGAACCCGGGCAGGGCTCGTGCTGAGCTGAGAGGAACCAAAAATCCAAAGCAGCTCCATTAAGGAAAGTGAGGAAAAGCCTAAAGAAAACCGAGTGGAGTGGAGAGTCCAGAGGCAGGAGCTGAACTGAGAGCTGGATCAGAACTGGTGTTTGTTAGAGGGGGGTGGATGAGAAGGGAGAGCTGACATACACAGCCAAGGAAAATGGTCTAAAATGAGGGAGTGAAACTCAGTCATGTCAAAAACCCCAAACCTGCCAGAATTAGGAGGTACTGGGTAGTGAAAGTGTTTTCCTGGGATCCTGTCAGCCCCCCGCAGCTGCCCCCTGTGATGCCAGTGCAGGAATTCTGACAGCACATGTCAGCCAACGACTGAAAACTGTATCAGTGCCTTTCCAAGCACAGGCAGAGGTATCCTGTGGCTGTCAGTGCATCCCACCCGGCCCGGAGCAGGCAGAGGAGCCTTTCCAACAGGTAACTCCAGTTTATTCCAGTTTAAGGCGATCTGCACACCGGAGTGAGCTCTGGGAATGCTCACCGTGCAGATCTGCCTTTCAGTGGCACTGTATTTGTCATCTTCCCTCTTGTTCAGATCATTCTGAACGTGGTGCCTTCCTATTCAGGCGAAATCAAATATTTATCAATGCTGCAGCATCCGGCACTGCTGGGTTGCATCAGCACTTACTCCCTAAAATGCCTTTTTTGGGCTCTCCTGGCTCTCTCCAGCTCCTGCCTCTCAAGCTGCCATTTCCTGCGTACCAGGGGTCGGCTTTGGAGCAAATGTGGGGTGGGCAAAATGTGAGTGTGAAATACGAGGAAAGGATGGAAACGCTTGGTCACTACGATGGAAAATTCCTTGTTTTCATGGCATGAACTGCCCAGGACAGCAGACAGCCGGGATGGATATAAAAACACGGATGGTTTGGGTTGGATTAGGGAGCCACAGGGACAGGGCAGTGTTCCCTCTGGCTGACCATGAGTCTCTGTGCCAGGGAGACACTTGGATTTTGGGATAAAATCCTGAATAGATCTGAGCTGAACTGACTCAGGCCTGAGAGAAATCAATTTCCATGCTGCCAAATCGTCGTGATAATAATAACACCAAAAAAAGAGAAACCTTCCTCCCTGCTCGCTGCGCTCTGCCATGGGACAATGTTTGCTTTCTTTGAGCCTCTCCCGCTCTCTTGGCACGGGCTGGGAACATCTGTGCTACGGAGTGGAAATGTGCTTTCAACAGCCTCATCCTGCTGCCGGCCTGGGGGCAGCTGGGGGAGCCCGGGTGGGGCCGGGAGAGCCGGCCTGGGCTGGCACTGCCCCCTCCCTGCCCTCTCCCTGCCTGCAGCAGTTTTCGGGCTCCAGGCAGGCAGAGAAATCTCCCCCCTGGAAACCCCTCCCTCCTCAGCCTCTCCAGCTCGGATTAAATTATAGATAGCAGAGTGAGTTATTTAGTGCCCCATGAAAGATGCATGGGGCCTGCCTTTTTTGGGAGTCTGTTTGAGGAGGGACAGCATCGAGGCAGGGAAATTCTGCTTTTCCAGGGCTCTGGGCTCACGCTGATGAATAGAGCTGGCCACGCTCCATCGGTTCAGAATGGGAAGGCAGCAGATAACCCCGAGCTGCAGGAACCCCTGCACTTTGTTTGCAGCAATTTCACCCTGATTTTAATGCATCTGCTCCATCCCTGGCTGCTTCACTGAGCAGGTGTCTCCAGGCTCTTCCCACCCATTATCCTGCGAACTGAGACGATGGGATCCCCTCAGCAGGAGCCCAAACCCGGCCGTGAGGAGGGGGAGCTGAGCGGGGCTTGTGCCTGGAAACTGCCCCAGGCTCCCCCGGGGGCTCAGCCGGGCTGGGGGAGCTCAGAGGCCTCGGCTGGGCACCAGCCTCACACCTCGGGTGTCTCAGGGGTGAATAAACACCCTACAGAGATGCGTGCATCAAGCTCCAGCTCAGCCCGGCCCCGGCAGGGAGCGGCTCGGGCTGCTGGGCTTGTCTGGAGGGATCCATGCGGGTCAGAGCCCTTTGCACCGCCCCGGGGGCTCCCGGGGACCCGGCGTGTGCCGGCCGGGAGCGTGTGGCTCTCAGCGCTTGTGAGACGTGACCTGTGCCGGCAGGGACACGGCTGTGCTGGGGAACGGGTCCTGCCAAGCCGAGCACGAGCCTGAGAGGTCTCAGAGCCACTCCCAGCCACAGCCTGGGGGGTTGTGGCCTCTATTTCCTATAGGAACGCGGGAATGTGCCCCAAATCACCCGTCCCTGCAGCAGCAGGGGTGTGGGGCCACAACCCAGAGTGCCACAACAGCCCTGGTGGAATGTGCAGCATCTGGGATCTCGTGAGGGAGACAGATGAGGATTGCAAAGGATTTAAAGTGCTGGGAACGTCTCTGTTGGGTCACTGTGACCTGTTTGGGACAACTTACAGTGAGGAGGAGGGGAAAAGAGCATTTGGAAAGAGAAGTTACCAGAAAGAACCTCCAGTGCTAGAAATGTTTCAGAAAAGCTTGACAAACATTTATCTCAAGTTGTTTTCTATTGGATCCTGCTTGGCCAGGGGGGTGGAGCAGGTGATTTCCTGAATTTAGCTCTGTTTTCCAGGACTTTGTGACTCCTGCTGAGCTGTTCCCTGGTTCGGCCCCGCCGTGCTCTCCTGCACTCGAGAGCCGTGCTCCAGTGCCCTCCTGCAGGATCCTGGCAGGCTCCAGGGACAAGTGGGAATGACTGCAGGCTCCAGGCAGCCCCGGGCTCTCATGTTCCCACTTCTGTGACATCTCCTCTGGGAGCTCCCCAGGCGCAGGGGAGCCGTGGCACCGTGTGCATTGCCTGTAGCTAAATTGTGGATTTGCTGTCGGTTCTTGTAGCTTAACCTGGGGAATGGATGCTGGGTAAGAGCCTTTTGCAGGCCCAACTTCTGCCACAGCTCCCTGGGATCTGCTCGTGCAGGCCCTGAACTCTGCTGGGCACTGACTCTGCTTCAGCCGAAAAGGAATAATTGTCGGAATTCCCCCGGTGATTATCCCACCCTGCCAAAATCAAAGGGATGTCTGAGCATTCCCCTGCCTGTGGGGACGTGGGAAAGGGCCTTAAACAGAAGAGGGAAGGTTTAGATTGGATATTTGGAAGAAATTCTTTACTACAGGGCTGATGAGGCCCTGGCACAGAGGTGTGGACTCTCCATCCCTGGCAGTGTCCAAGGCCAGGCTGGACAGGGCTTGAAGCACCCTGGGACAGTGGAAGGTGTCCCTGCTGTCCCCCCGACAGCCTCCACAGCACTGAAGAAATGGGTCTGACTCTTTCAGGGGGACCAGGAGTCTGCTGTTCCTTCCAGATTGGCGGGAAGGATTCCTCACTTCTGAGAATCATCTTGGCTGTTGCTGTAACACTTCCATGTTGTCGCTGCCACCTTTCCCGAGAGGCTCCTGGCACAGCCTGGCTCAGATCTGCTCCGTTTTGGAGGCTCTCTCTCGCTTTCACTCCTCTCTCTTCCCTCCCCCCTTCTGCCCTCCCTTTAATGAATGACTTGTTGTGTAAATTCAGTCTTCTGTGTTTATTTTAATTTGTCTGGTCCTGATTAAGGATCAAGCCCTCAGCTCCAACTCCTGGCATTTACTGGGAAGCTCTTTTGAGCCAAGCTCTTCACCCCACGTTCTCAGAGGAATTCAGGGATGTCGGGGCTGCTTCTTTTGCAGTGTCCAATTTAAAGCTCTCTTCAGGGACCTGGTTCTGGGGAGTGAGAGTGCAGTCGCTGCTGAAAATGCCTGGGTGTTTCCAGCCAGACACACTCAGATTCCCGGGCGCTGGCCTAATTCTTCAAACAGGCTCCAAATTTCCGTGGAAGAAGTGTTTATTACCAACTCAGTATCACATCTAGGATTGAAAGCAACAGCTCTCAAGTACTGTTTGTGTAAAGATCAGAGCAGGCAGCAGCCTGGGAGTGATGCAAGCAAAGGGAAAATTTCTCTTGCAGGCATTGGAGACCTGGGAGAATTCTGTCATCAATTAAAATGCAGCAGAACGCTGCAGCCCTCAATGCTGAGGATTTGAGATGTTTTAGTTAATGGAGATGATTTATCTCTCACACCTGCACTGACAGTTCTGGTAGGCAGTGGGGGACAGGCATTTAAAGGTATCATTGCTTATTTTTCCACGTGTGCCACTAAAAACGCTTCCTGCTCACAGCACAGCAAAGGTGGATCCTTTCGGACTGTGCCCCTCTGTTGCCCGTCAAACACTGAACAAATCATCTTCCTCCTGCCTGGAAATCCCCTGCTCTCACTGCTGGAGCCTTTAGCACAGGAATTCAGTCATTCCATCCCCTCTCCTTTTGGAGTCCCTGGAGCTCTGAGCCATAAACACTCCAGCAGGTTCCACAGGCTCTGCAGCTGGGCTCGCTGGGCTTGGGATGCAGGATCCAACCGCTGGAATGTGGGACAGGCTGGCAAAACCTCTGTGCTTGTGCAGGGGAATCAGGAGGGCAGTGGGGCCTGTGAGAGCCACTCAGGGGTCCCAAGGAGCCGTGTCACCAGCAGGTCCCCGTGGGGCAGGGTTTGGAGATCAGGACTCTGCCCCCACAGCCCCACCTCAGCAGAGCCATTCTGTCCCCATGGGTCACCCCAAACCTGTCACTGCGGGAGGGGGAGGGTCCAAGGACCCACTGGAGAGCCAGAGTCCTGTGTTGTGTGGCTGCTCCCAGGATGTAAAGACCAGCGCCCTGCCCTCTCCTCCTGCCCCAGCTGGTTCTTCGTGCCTGGGAGGCAGCAAACCGAGAAAAATGTTCCTGACTCTGCCACCCTCTGGCCACCGCCACCCTCGGCTCTGCAGAGGGCAGGAGCTGTGGCTGCTGAACCTCACTTTGTGTCTGTGACAGCAGCCAGCTGGCTCCGCCCTGGGCCTGCCGCCCTCCAGATTGGAAAAGTGAGAGCTCAGGTTCCCTGGAGGAGCCCTGTCCTGCCCATCCTGCTCTTCAGTGGGTAGCAGCATCGCTTGGTGAAAGCAGCCCCAGTTTTAAGCACAGACAGTGGCTGAATTCACCTGTAGGAGCCAGTGTAGGTCACACCAGCGCTGGCAGCAGCAGCAGCAGCCCAGCAGCTCCTCTGTCCCATGGCACAGCACACCCCGTGTGCCCTCAGCCCCCAGCCCAGTGTCCGTGAGCAAGGCTGAAATGGAATATGAAGAAGCTGCTGCTGTTTGTGCTGCATACAATTCCAGTCAGTAAACACAAACCTGCCTTGAAATCTCTGATGTGAGATCCGGGCCCCAAAGCCCCTCTTTTCCCAGGGGTGGTAACAGCAAAAATCCTTTTGCTCTGAGGACTTGGTCTCTCACACCTTTCATTTGCTGTCCCACTAGTGCCAACTTCATTCATTTTTACATTCCAGTGAGGTCAAATCGTCACGTGGAGGGAAAATTGAGGCACTGCCATTAGAAGCAGAGGGAGCTGATCGTCCCCATTTCCCAGCCCAACGCTTTTGTTAACCCCAGGATCAGGATCCAGCTCCCGCTGCAGGAATGATCACGGCATCCAGGTCCTTTAAGGGCCCCTGGAAGTGGCAGCTTTCAGGGACTGATTTGGACAGAACCACGGGAGTTTCAGAAGAGTTTTTTTTGTGTTCCCAGTGAATGCTGCAAGTGCTCCCCCGCCGTTCTCATTTCTGTTTAACCAACCTTTCGTGGCAATTCAGTCTCAGCTGCCTTTGACAGTTCTGGGATGAAGTGAGCAGAGCCTGAGCCGGTCTCTGTGTGGGAAACAGGATCCAGGGCCTCATCCAGCGTTAATCAGCTGAAGCACTTCACCGTGCTGTTCCCGGAAGGGCTGGAGTGGCTCATCCTCCCTCCTGCCTTTGCTCAGGGAGAGGAGGCGCTGCTGTCACTGCTCGAACGAGGGGTGCAGAGCGACTCAGAACGATGCTCCAGTGGCTGGGACATCAGCCTGAGCTTTGGAAGCCAATTCCTCACTCCTCCAGCCTCCCCGTGCCTTCTCCAGCACAGGTCCGAGCCCTTCAGCTCAGGGCACACAGACAAAGCACAGGGAGATAAATCTCAGTTAAATCCATCACAATTCAGTGTCTGCCCCTCACCAGACACAGGGAGGAAGCCCAAAGCAAGGCAAGGATTTGAACAGGAGCCTTCCAAGCCTGATTATTTATTTTGAATATAAATAACCACCTGTGTTAGAATTATTTAAACATTACGAGAGGAGTGTCACTTCACTGGCTGAGAAGAGCCACTGCTCTGTGAAGCAGCCAAAGTACACAGGGTTTGTTTTGTATGGCTGGAGAAATGTGGTTGGATGCTGATGCCTACGAGATGGTTTCTATTAGTATTGTTATTTGGGTTGGAATGTTTCCATATTGTATTGGAAATGGATTTATTATTGTTAGAGTCTTATTAACAATCACCTCAACCAGGGAGTGCCGTCCCAGGGAATTGGGAACTCGCCCCACAGACAGTGCAGAGATCTAAAACGAGCTCTGTGCTGTGAAATGAATGCAAACAGGTCACTGTGGATGGGACGAGGAGCTCTGCAGCTCTGACAGAGAGGAAGTCTCAGCTGGAGCACAGATGGAGCCTCGGAAGAGGTGACTGAAGCAGTTGAGGCAAATCCAGGGGAGAGACAAACGGACAGTGACAATGAGGAGCAGATTCTGCACCTCAAGGATTTCCTGAGGCTGAAGAAATCAGGGCATTGTTTCACATCCTGCCCTGAGGTTGGCATCTGCCAAAGCCAGGGATTTGAGCTCAGACCTTGCTGAAGTGGAAAACAAGAATAGCTCACCCTGACTGAGCAGGCATTGACCATTCTGTGATAAGAGCACAGAGCTGCCCCAGGGTTTAAGCAAGAATTTCCTGCCCTTCACCTGCTCCACTAATGATCTATTTCCAGGCACTGGGAGCAGCAATTCCTGTCCCTCCCGAGCCATGGGCACTGTCAGTCACATTGGCTGTCCCTAAGGCATGGAATTCCCTGCCATTCCAAGCTGAAGAACATAAAGACAAAGATTACCCAGGCCCACAGACTTTCCTCATATTACTGCCTCTTCTTCCTTTCCCAATGAACCCCTTTTTAATTAAGTTTTTCTAATTAAGGTTTTATAAGGCTGCACCTGGTAGGTCACTAGTGTACACATGAAAACCTCTGTTCTGCAGAGGAGCCCACAGAGACAGAGTCCCAAATAAACCATTCCATTTAATTCCCTTTTTTTTCTGGCCAGTGAGAAATGAATCCGGTGGGTTCAGCTTTCTGGAAGCTGTGAATGTATTTCCCATACTGAATGTATTTGCCATATTCAGTGCATTTCCCATATTGGATGCTTTTCCCATATTGGATGCATTTCCCATACTGAATGTATTTGCCATATTCAGTGCATTTCCCATATTGGATGCTTTTCCCATATTGGATGCATTTCCCATACTGAATGTATTTCCCATGTTGGATGTATTTCCTATACTGAATGCATTTCCCATATTCCATGTATTTCCCATATTCAATGCATTTCCCATACGGAATGTGTTTCCCATATTGGATGTATTTCCCATATTCCATGTATTTCCCATAGTGAATGCATTTCTCATAGCGAATGCATTTCCCATATTGGATGCATTTCCCATATTCGATACATTTCTCATATTGAGTGTATTTCCCATGTTCAGTGTATTTCCTATATTGAATGCATTTCCCATATTCAATATATTTCCCATATTCAATGTATTTCCCATATTTCAATGCATTTCCCATATTCAATGTATTTCCCATATTGGATGCGTCTCCCACACGGGATGCATTTCCCATATTGGATGCGTCTCCCACACGGGATGCATTTCCCGTATTGGATGCGTTTCCCACACAGGATGCATTTCCCACACCCAGTCTCCAGCCCCGCTCCCGTGCTGTTAGGACAGACACGAGTGGGTGAGGAGGTGCTGCCTGCCCGGGTTTAGCCTCGGGGACGCGCGGCAGCCCCGCATTGGGAAGATGCCATTTTTTATCTCTGTCCCTGGCTGGTTCCCGTTCAGCATCGCTGAGGGCAGGGGGAGGATGGCAGGAGCCTGTTTGTGACACGCTTGTTCTACTTGGTGGAATAAGAAAGAGCTGCCACGGGGCTGATGCTTTCAGATCAGCTCCAAAGCACACGAACCCAGGGATGTGACAGAAAGGGAAAAACTAGAAAGAACCTCAGGCTTTTGTTCAATGTCCCCTAAACGCCGCAAAGATGAACCAGGGCAGGGAAAAGTGGCACAACAAAAGGGGGGCCCCTTTCCAGCCCAGCTTGTGAGGTGCTTTGTAAAGCAGGAGAACGGCAGTGATTTGAGTCTCCTGAAATGAGCCAGAACTGGGAAACTGAGGCTGCATTTCCCCGTCAGTGCTGAGCTCTGTTCAGGAGCAGCTAACAGGTTAAAAATGAACCCCCAGTGCAATGTGGTCCTGTGGTCCTTACAATTATCCCCAAACCCAGCCCCTCGGGGAGCTCCAGGGCAGGGCTGCACCAGTCAGGGGTGCTGGCATCAGATTAACCCAAAGCTGCAAACGGTTCCCTCATTGCTTTGGAAGCACGTGGATTTTCAGGCCGTGCCAAGAGGGGAGAGCCTCCTGCACTGCCGGACCTTGGTGAGGTTTGAGCCTTCGTGCCACCCCAGGAGGGGATCAACCACAACAAACGATAAAATTAAAACACTAAAAACTTTTGCTGAGGAGAAACTCTCATCCAAGGCCAGGTTGGATGGGGCTCTGAGCAACCTGGTCCAGTGCAGGGGCCCTGCCCATGGCAGGGGGCTGGAATGGGATGATCCCTAAGGTCCCTTTCCACCCAAACCAGCTCCAGGGCTGTTTAACATGGAATCGAATAAATGAGGATGGCAGAAGGAAATACTGAAAGAAAGTAATTCCTGATTTGTGATTTCCTTGCACGGGATTTGTTCCTTGGTCTGTCTCCAGCACTTCCCTGGTCTCCTGTAATGCCAGGATGGATCCCTGTAGAAAACAGAACCCCCAGTGGGGTTTTCCTGCCTCACTGCCCCACCAGGAGCAGCCAGGGAGCAGCTTCAGGCAGATGCTCTGAGCAGCAGCAGGAGATCAAAGGAATTCCTTTGATCAGGAACGTGATCCACCAACAGACCCTTCCTGAACAATGTCCTAAAGAATCTCCTGTGAGGTGTTGGCTGCACTTTGGGAGTCCTCAGTTATCACAACCCCATCAGCTGCTTTTGATCTGGAGCTTTGCAGTTTTCCCTGGAAAAGGCTTCCCCCTGCCATGACCTTTGGGTTTGGCCTTGGGGCAGGTGCTGGGATTAGAAATCAAACCCTTGGCTATGGAATGTCTCTGATGAAAGCTCCCTTCTCCTGCTGATACATCAGAGGGTTTGCAGTACTGCCAAGGCTGCTTTGATTTTTCCAAGGAATTCTCTTCAGTTCTTCACTTTGTGAGGGAATAGGGGATTATTAGGACAGAAAAAAAAATACCGTGAAGTGGACAGGATTCAATGCCAGGCTCATGAAATCATGGAATCCCAGAATGGGTTGGGTTGGGTTGGAAGGGACCTCAAAGCCCATCCAGTTCCAAACTTCTTCTGTGGGCAGGGACACCTCCCACTGTCCCAGGCTGCTCCAAGCCCCAATGTCCAGCCTGGCCTTGGGCACTGCCAGGGATCCAGGGGCAGCCACCGCTTCTCTGGGCACCCTGTGCCAGGGCCTGCCCACCCTCACAGGGAACAATTCCTTCCCAATATCCCATCCATCCCTGCCCTCTGGCAGTGGGAAGCCATTCCCTGTGTCCTGTCCCTCCATTCCTTGTCCAAGGTCCCTCTTGGAGCCTCTTTAGGCCCTGCAAGGGGCTCTGAGCTCTCCCTGGAGCCTTCTCTTGCCCAGGTGAGCACCCCCAGCTCTCCCAGCCTGCCCCCACAGAGTTCACCAGGGTTTGATCTCCACATTAACTCCATAATTGTGCTTCTCTCCTGCCCAGGCTGTGCTTTGGGTCCCCTGGAGTAAACAGAGATCTTTGGGTTGCTCTCGTTACCCCAGCAGCCAGGCAGCTCCATTAATGCTGCCAGGCCTCTCGTGGATGAAACGCAGAGTCTGTGTAGGAGGTTAAAAATATCCCCATTCATTATTTACTCCTTACAGCAAGAGCCCGATGCTTTGAAGTGTGATTATAAATAAAAACACCATCAGAAACCCCGCCTGCCCACCCCTTCCCCTGAAGGAATATTTGCTCTTTGTGCTGCTCTGATCTCCCATGAACTCTTTCAGCTCACCTCCTTTAAATATATATATATATATATATTTTTTTTCAGTGCAAATGAACCCTTTCTGGAAATGCATTTCCAGTGGTGCATCCCCCTTCGCCTCGGCAGCCTTGGAGCTGCTCAGCTGTGACAGGGATCAGAATGAATTTTGCTGTTTATCCCAGCATTTACAGACCTCCCAGAAATGCACGTACAGATAATTCCATGTAGGTGGAAAACAAGGAGCAGCAGCAGCATCATCCCACTGAGGAGTTCTGCCACTCCTCCTCAAAACAGAAACAAAGGAATCTTCAGATCAGGTCCAGGGAATAAACACGTTCTGCTATATCTAAAGGCAGAGATCCTTTAAGGTTGGCCCAACTTATTTTCAATAAACATCTTCCCCTCCCCCAGCAGATCTAAACCCTTTCTTTAAAGACAAACTCCTCGTGGGGGGATGTGGATTCCAGGTTTGGAGTTTTATGGGGTGCCAGAGGCTGGTAATTCCCAGTGTGAGTAAGGTTTTGGGGATAAAGGGTGATGTTTGTTCACTGAAACACACCTTTGAATGCCCCTGGATCCCTGGCAGTGCCCAAGGCCAGGCTGGACATTGGGGCTTGGAGCAGCCTGGGACAGTGGGAGGTGTCCCTGCCATGGCAGGGGTGGCACTGGATGGGCTTTGAGGTCCCCTCCAACCCAAACCATTCTGGGATTGTATTTTTCAGATAAATTGCAACAAAGTGCGGAAAACAATCCCCCAGGGAGGGAGGGAGGGAGAGGGGGAGGGACAGCTCTACCGGGGGCGGCTGCCTGGCCCAGCTCCCGTCCAGGGAGGGGAAATTCCCTCTTGGGCCAGGCAGCGCTCATCCCCAAAGGCCCTTCGGAGCAGCCCGGCCCCGCTGCCAGCACAGCTCCCTGCTGAGCCCAGGGCAGCTCTGCTCCGCACGGCACCGGAGGGGGGAATGCTCCGTACCAGTGCCTGTATCTGCTGCATTTCCAAGGAAAAGTACAAAGATGCCTGGTGAAATCACCCAGCTCTGCAGGGGGGAAATAAAATCAACCCTTCTCCCAGGGTTGGCAATTCCAGGGACTAAATTGTGCGGAAACAAGGATGGAAACACGTTTGTTTTGATAAATGCTGTGGGTTTGACTGGAAAAAACATCTTCAAAGCCCCTCCTGTGGCACCAAAGGCTCTGCTGCAGCTGGAAATTTCTGCCATGAGACATTAAATGTGTGTTCCACGAGAAGCTGGTGACAGTGTGGTGACAAGGAATTGTTTGTGTGTGCAGCAGGTGGGTGGGAGGGGAATCACTGCACGGAGCTGGGAAAGGAAAATGGGAAGGATGAAAATGGATCTGACAGTGGTGGTAGATAAAAATGTACCGGGACCTTCTCCCTGACTGCAAGAACAAGTTGGCCTGATGAATTTCCCATTTCAGGCCTTTGGAAGCTGCATTTGGTAGGAGTGGGGGAAGAGGGCAGGGAGGAAGGAAGGGAGAGGAGAAGGGGTGAAAGGTGAGCCCTGTCTGCTCCAAAATCCTGGCTTTGAACAGAAATGTCTGGTTTAGGCAGCAGGGAAGGAGGAGGTTGGAGGCTCTGCCTGTTCCTCCCACCCCATGTGTCTCCTCTCCCTTCACCCCTAATCATCAGTGAATTCCTTTGCCAGCGACAGCCCCTGTGGGAATCAGTTCTGGAATGAGAAGGGAGTAGTTTGGGACACTTTGAACCATTTCCTCTACAAGGTAACTGCAGGCACAGCAGAACCTCCTGCACTGCCCCCCTCGTTTAAAGCGCTAAAATTGCCGAGCCCAGCACTCAGAAGGACGAAGACACCCCCAGCCCCTCCCAGATCCCCAGGGAATTCAGGTCTGAATGTCACAAAACGTGCCTTTTGTAGCAATTTGTGTTACAGGCCAGTGGCCAATTGTGCCTCGCCCCTGGTGGGGGCGGGGGATGATCCCGACCTGCAGGAGGGGATTGTTCCTTCGTTAATTCCCCGTTGTTCAGAGCCACTGCCGGGCTGCTCTTCTTGTGCCAACACCGGCAGCTCCGTGTTCCAAACGAGCCCAAAGTCCTGCTCAGGGAACAGGAGTGACCCAGGCGGGTCCCTACAAGGATACAAGGAACAGAAACACCCTAAAGGGATCAGCTGAGGGATATTCCGGCTCCTGTCCGAGCACACGGGGGCTGCAGTTTCCTTGGATTTCAGTAAAGACTCTGGGTCAAGGGAAATGGGTTAAGGGGTGGCAGGGCGGGGCTGCTGTGAGGCCACGGGGTGAGGGGCTGGGATGCTGTGAGGCTGTAGGGTGAGGGTTTGAGGTGCTGTGGGGCTGTAGGGTGAGGGGTTGGGGTGCCCTGGGGACACAGGGTGAGGGGCTGGGGTGCTGTGGGGCCATGGGGTGAGGGTTTGGGGTGCTGACCCTCGGCAGGGAAGTGAGAGCAGGACACAGATCTCTTTATACCACATCACACGTCCCCTCCGCCTCCTGGCCCCGCTGCTCCCCCACCGTGTCTTTGTTCTGGATTTTTTTTGAATTCTCCAAGAGTTTTGAACTTTATTGAGCAATGGAATAAGGGACAGGAAGAAAGGATCCCTTTCAGGGTCCGTTTCAGCACGGCAAAGGCTCGGTAGAGCTCGGGCAGGAAATGCCGAGAACACTGACAGCTCTGACCGGGGGCAGCGCTGGGCACATGGAAATCATGGAATCATGGAATGGTTTGGGTCAGGAGGGACCTCAAAGCCCATCCAGTGCCATCCCCTGCCCTGGGCAGGGACACCTCCCACTGTCCCAGGCTACTCCAAGCCCCAATGTCCAGCCTGGCCTTGGGCACTGCCAGGGATCCAGGGGCAGCCACAGCTCCTGCCCCGAGTGGCTGCAGAGCTGGGACGGGTGGGAGGTGACCCCACCTGGGAAAGTGTGTTTGGGGTGGGAGAGGTTCTCCTGCTGCAGCCAGAGCGTTTCCCGTGGCCTCCACCCCTCCCGTGTCTGACAGAGCGACACAAACGCTCCCATTCCACATTAAAACGGCCCATCCTGGTGATCCCATTGGGGAACCTCCTCCGTGTCCAGCCCTGCAGCCCCACGCCAGCCCTGGGCTCAGCACAGCAAAGAAAGGGGTCAGCCCCCGACGTGGGGATCCCCCGGGGCTGTCGCTGCCCTGCTAACTCCAGGCAGGGCTTTGCCATCACCGGGCAGCACTTCCAGCCAGGGACAGGAAGAGTCTCTCCCGGTGCTGGTGGATCCCAGGCAGTCCTGGATACCCACGGAGGCTGCAGAACTCCGTGGATGCTTGGAGGGTTGTGCTGGGCTTGGGGCCGGGGGAGGCGGATCTGAGAGTGTTTCTGGTGGTCTTTGGAGCTCGGTGTTGGGGTTTGCCTGGGCTCAGAATTCCCACAGAATCTGCCCGTGCTGCCACTGGTTTGCTGAGCCCCACGCTGCAGACAGGCCAGGGAGGTGTGAGAAGCTCCAGGCTGGCTGCCCTCCCCTCCAGCACCCCAAACTGGGACAGACTGGGTGGAGTGGGCCGGGTTTAAACTGCGGGAGGGGACCTCGAATGTCCCCAGGGGCAGCGCCTGCAGTCCTGGTCCTGGCACTGCCTCGCCCTCTCTCCACGGCACCAGGAGC
>VZRS01004295.1:0-14850 GCA_013398055.1 Ifrita kowaldi
CCCTCGAGACCCCCTGGCCCGCGGGGGACCCACGTGTGACAGCGCCGGCGGCTCCCACGCTCTGCCCCGGAGCTCCGCGGAGAGGCCGAGACCCCCCAAAGGCTGAGGCGCGACTCGGAGGGGTCTTGTGAGACCCACCCGCACCCCAGCAGGGACCCCCCTCGCAGCCCAGCCCACATTCCCGGGGGTGGTGGATCCCAAAATCACAACACGCCGGTGACAGACCCCAAAATCCGGCTTCCAACTTCCCACACCCCAAGTTTTGCTCCTTCACCGCGCTGGTTCATCCCCCACCTCCCCTTTCCCTGCTCCACCATCCCAGAAATTCCCGAGGAACCCGGAGCAAAGAGCCCCTGGATGGGGCCGTGCGACCCTCCCCGGTCATACCTGGGAGGGTAAAGGAGGCAGCAACAGGAAACCTCACCTGGGCAGCCCAGGTGGGGAACAAAGCGGGATCCATCCTCCCCCGAGCCCTGGCACGGCCTTTCCCTGGATCCCAGCCCGGCTGGAGCGGCCCCATTGTGAATCGCAGCCCGAGTGGAACGGTCCCATTGTGGCCGCACTTCGGGAATTCTTCCCCACTCCAGCGGTCGCCAGCTTGGGTTGTGGCCAGCATGGAAACTTCCTGATGCCCCAAATCAATCATCCCCCGGCCCTACAAACAGCTCGAAGGTGGGGCTCTCTCAGCTCACCTCCCCTGGAGCCGCTCAGAGCTCCCAAACTCTCGGGTTTGGGATTTTCAAAGGAACTTTGCTGGTTGCAACTCCCCCCAAAAAATGTCTCCATGCTCCTCCGGGTGCAACCTCTGCCTGTTGGGAATCCCAAATATATTCTGTAATTAAATCACCATTAAAATTTTAGGGAAACCCACGGAATCGCTTTATAAATGTTAAAATACTCAAGGATTAGGTGCTGCTGAACCCTTTTTTCGCACCCACATCCTTTGCACCCCCTTTTGTGTCCCATGCCAAGCGAGGGGGACCATGGGCAGCCCCCCAGCTGGACAGATGGACACACGGACACCGTTCCCATGCACGCTTTGTGATGGAAAACCGGCAGCTCAGGTGGATGTGCAGGGCTTTTCCCACCCTGGGAACCCCTCAGGATCTCCCCCGTGCCCCAAACCCAGCGCTCCACATCCTCAGCTCCCGGGAATTCCATCACCCACCTTCCCGAGGGAATGAAAACACTTCCACGGGAGCCGAGCGGTGCAGCTGGAGAGGGAGAGGGGGTGGCTCGGGCAGCCCAGTGTTGACAAGGAGCTTTTTTTTTTCCTGCCGTGAAACCTTTAAAATGTTGTGTCAACATGGACGGGCTGTTTATGTTTCACCGGCCGGGAAAGTTCCCATTGACTCCGGGCTCTTTCCTCCCCCACACCGGGATTTTCTTCCCTGGGAATTTCTTTTTGGTTTGTTTTGGTTTTTTGTTGGTTTTTTTTTTTTTTTCTCCAAGTGTTGTTTTTTCACCCGGCAGAGAAGAGATGGAGCCGCCGGGATTTGGGGTTTGCCCGCCCCATGCGCTGATCTGGGGGTTCTGGAGGGGTTTGGGCACCCACACCCCACTCCCAGCCCACCACAGCGTCCCCTCTCCCTGTCCCCATCCCTCAGGAAGGAGCAGAGCAGTGATCTGGGATTATTTCCCCGAGGATTTAACAGGAAATAGGATGAGGGGGCCGCACCCACAGACCCCAAACCCTAAAGGGGCTCAGTGAAACATTCCCATGCCCAGCTGGAGGAACCGAGGCACAGAGAGGACGGGGCAGGATAGGGGACAGCTCCCCTCCAGCCCCTCTGAGCCCCCTCCCCATTTGGGGGCACAGCTTGTCCCAGTGCCACCCCTCGCACGGGCAGCCCCGAGTGTCCCCAAAGCCACCGACCCCTTGTGTCACCCCCTGACCCCCAGAAGAGGCCGCAGCAGGGACGCGTTCATGGGGGGACCAAGCCCCCTGCACGTCCCCCCGGGCTGTGGCTGCCCCCGAGGTCCCCAAAGCCACTCCAGGGCCGGGAAGGGACGGGAGCCGCAGTCCCCAAAGGGGACGGGGACACAAATCCCAAAGGGGCCGGGGACACAAATCCCAAAGGGGTCGGGGAGCCGCTCCGTGGAGCCCAAAAAGAGGGAGCGGGAGCTTTGTCGGGGTCGCCATGGCAACAGCCAGGCCGGAGCGGCCGCCGCGGACTTTCACTTTCCTTTCCTTCCTCGCCGTCCGCAGCGGCCCCGGGGCCTGGCGGGTCCCCCCGGTGCCACCCGCACCGCGGCCCCTGCGCCCGGTGGCCCCGCTGTCCCTCCCCGGGTGTCACCAGCCGTGATCCTGCCCCCATCCCGCTGCTGCCCCTCTCCGCGTCCTCCTTTGCGGCCGCAGCGGCTCCGGCTGCGGCCGCTCCTCCTCTCCGGGTCACTGCGAGGCGTCCCCGGGACCCCTGGAGCATTCCCGGGAGGGACAGGGCATTCCCGGGATGTGCGGGGCACCTCCAGGACCCGCTGGACACCCCAGGGATCTGCTGGACATCCTCAGGACCTGCTGGACACTCCTGGGCCCTGCTGGGCATCCTCAGGACCCACTGGGCACCCCCAGGAGCTGCTGGACACCCCCAGGAGCTCCTGGGCATCCCCAGGACCCGCTGGACACCCCCAGGAACTCCTGGGCATCCCCAGGACTTGTTGGACATCCCCAGGACCCGCTGGACATCCCCAGGACCCGCTGGACACCCCCAGGACCTCCCGGGCATCCCCAGGACCACGGGCACGAGGTGCCAGGATGGTGACGATGGCACAGCTGCTGTCCCTGTCCTTTCAGACGGGCTCGCAGGGGACCCGCTCAGCTCCTGCTCCCACCTGGCCGCACCTGGGCGAGGCACCAGGATTTGCTCCCGACCTCCCATCCCTCATCCCAGCTTTCCTTCTGCTTCCCCCGGCAGCAGCAGGAAGCCGGGACAATGGCTGCAGGGGCCGGGAGAACCGGAGGGGGCAGAGATCCGGGCGCTGCCGGAGCAGGGGGCACGGAGGGGAAAGGCACGGCCGGCGCTCGCCTTCCTTTTCCCAAACCCCCCACCCTGCCCGGAGCCACCGGAGCCGAGCCTCCGGCCCCGAGCTGGCCGGAGTCCCCTGGATCCCAGGGACTGAGTCATGGAACGGTTCAGACAATGGCCTGGCCCCCTCGGAACCGGCCGGAGGGGGCAAAGCCGGGAGGACAAACCCGGCCTCGCTTCCGGCACGGAAGCAGAGCCATTGTTCGGGAATGGGCACGGGCTGAGCTCCTCACCAGCCTGGGAGTGCTGGAAGGGACCCTCAGGGTGCCCCCACAGCCATTCCCAGATCCCACAGCCATTCCCATGTCCCCACAGCCATTCCCATATCCCACAGCCATTCCCATGTCCCCACAGCCATTCCCGTGTCCCCACAGCCATTCCCGTGATCCTGCCTCGTGTCCCACCCGTGAAAATCCAGGGATGATGCAGAGGAAGGCGCTGCCACTGCCCACGAGGTCGCTGCCACCCACACCCCTAAGTGCCATCGGCTGCCAGGACCCAAATTCCAGCTGCCAGGACCCAAATTCCATCTTCCAGCATCCCATTTCCAGATGCCAGGACCCCGATTCCATCTTCCTGCACCCCAATTCCATCTCCCAGCACCCCATTTCCAGCCGGACTCCTGACTCACCCCACCCCTGCCCACCCTGGGGGTCCCCACCGCTCGTCCCCTCCCCCTCAGCACCGCGTGTGCCCCCGTGAGTGCCACCCCTGCCACGGGGACATCCAGCTCCAAGCGCGGATCCCACCGGGAGCCGGAGCAAAGCGGCACCTCTGGGACTCAAATCCCAACCTGGTTTGCATCCCGGGGGGTTGGATTGTCCCCCCCGTCCCTGTCCCTGTCCCCGGCACGAGGCACCAGCCCAGCCACACACGGGGCACCGAGGCGAAGCCACCGCGGTGGATGAGGGGGACAGAGCCAGCCTGGCACCGCGGGGCTGGGGCGGCAGCCGGGGCAGGGGGTGATGCTGAGCCTGGAGAGACGCGTGGGGAAGGACAGAGAAACAGCGGGAGGGACAGAGCGACAGCGGGAGGGACAGAGGGGACGGCCGGACCACACAGCGGGCCCGGGGGGGCCGCGGCCGGAGGGCAGCGGGGGCCGAGCTGCGCCCCGACCTCCTCCGGGGCCCGAGCCGCTTCAAAGGCGACGCTGCGGCTCTCGCAGGGGCTGCCACCCTCCGCCAGCCCGGCTCCGGCGGGGACCCGGTGCCACCCACGGCCCAGCGGGCCGGGCCCCTGCAGCTCAGCCCCACAGAGGGGCTTTTCTTGTCCCCCCGCCTTTGTTTTCTATTTAGTGCTTTTGCTCCCCCCTCTTTAGTGCTTTGTTCCAGCTCGTCCTTTGTTCCGACGCCTTTGGTTTCTCTCCCCTTTGATGCTTTGTCACTCCCTTCATCTTGGTGCTTTTCTTTCCCCGTTTTTTTGGGGTTTTTTGTGGTTTGGTTTTTTGTTTTTTAGTTGTTTTTTTTTTTAAGCTGGCCCTTGGGGTTTTTTTGGCGTTTTTCCCCGCCCTGGCCGCTCCGCTCCTGGCATTTTTCTCCTTTCTCCTGCCTCGTCCACTCCTCGGGTCACATGGACGAGGCCCGGATTGTCTCCAAATCCCCATTTGTCTTGTTTTGGTGCCTGCGTTTCCCTGCCTTTATGTCCTTTCTTAAGAGACTCTCAGCGATTTCTTCTCCCGGCTGCTGAGGGAGAGGGGAGGGGGGGACCGGGGCTTAATTAATTAGCGAGTGTAATCTTTAGCTGCGGGATGCGCGGAGCATCATTACGGCTGTCATTAGGGTGTTAAGGGTTAGCGAGGGTTTAAACACCAGCTAATTGCAGCCCAGAGCTCCCGACTCCGCAAAAATTCCAGCGGCAAGAGCCGGGTTTGGGATTTTGAGGGAGAATCGGGAGAAATTCCCGGCAGGGAAGATGAACAACACGAGCCCGCAGGGGTGGGTGATGGGGGTAAAAAGCTGCTGGGAGCAAGGAGTGGGCTCATTTCTCCCAAAAAAACCCCAAAATCATCACTTCCGGGATGCTGAATGTCACTTCAGGGACTCCCTGGCATGGCAGAACCCAGGGCATCGGCGACCCTGCGCCACTCAAGGGCAGACCCGATGCCAGGGGAGGATGGAAAGGGTTAAAGCCCCCTGGGGATGGCGATGTTTCCCTGTTCCCATCACCCAGCAGGGCCAGGGCACCCTTTGGAAATGGGAATTGGGACGGAGGAGCTCGGGCGGGACACGGAGCCCCCACGGGGCCGCTGCTCCGGCGGTGCCCCAGAGGGGACAGGGACTTTAACGGGAACAGCGGCCCCGAGGTCGGCAGCCGCTCGCAGCACGTGCGCGAGCCCCGCCGCAAGATCAGATACCGGGATTCGGGAGCCGCGCTCCCCAGAACGGCTCCGAACGCGGCCGCTTTGATTTCAGCACCCCAAATCTCCCCCTCTCCCGCCCCTCGCGTCCCCAACCTCTGCTCACAGCGGGCGGGCGCGGCGATGGTGGCACCGCTGAGATGTCGCATCACCCCCAAAGCGAGCCCAGGATCCTTTTTTAGGCGCCCCAAGCTCCCCCTTCACACCCCCCAAAAGCCGGCCCGTCCCACAGGTTCCGAGCAGCTGGCGCTGCTCCCCAGCTGTTGAAGGGAGGAAACAGCCAAACTTAGCAACAGGATGTGCCCCCAGATAAGGTGATCGATATCAGAGAGCGCCGCAGTTTCGAGGCAGAGCTGAGCCCAGCTGCTCGCACTGGGCGGCTCAGGAGATCGGTCCCGATAGGGGCGGCCCCGGCTCCGGCTTCTCAGCACCCCGATTTCTCCTCTCCCCACTCATTTTCGGTGACGTCCTCGGGGTTTTGGCGGGGCTGGTGTGGGAGGCGAGGGTGGATTTGTGGGTGGGGGAAAGAGCAGGAGGGTTCCGGGAGCTCCAGGAAGGGGCGGCTGATTTGTGGGACATCCCTGGGTATCCGAAAGGAGGGATCCGGGTGGATCAGGAAGTGTCTGGGTGATGTTAACACACCCCAAAAAGTGCTGGGGGGCGGGGGGGTAACCCGGGGCTCCCCACGCAGCCACGGCATTCCCGGGATGAGCCAGGCTCTGGCAGACAGCCGGGAAGGTTCCAGAGGAGGTTTTTTTGGGGGAACAGCTGGATGACACCTCCGCGATGCCACAAATCAGCGCAGGCACAGCCAGAGCTCTCCAGGGGACAGCGGCCTCCTGGCACTGCTCATCCCAAGGGTGAGCGATGCCAGGGAATGGGCACACGCAAGGAGGGCACGGAGCAGCCCCCAACAGCTCCTGCCGGCCCCAATCCCACAAGGAAAACCGGGAGCTGCTCGCCCGCCCTTCCCGCGGCTCCAGCTGTGCCAAAACCTGAGCTCGGCGCTGCCAGGGATCAGCCAGGGGCATCCTCAGCGCGGCAGAGCCGCCACCCGCAGATTGTGCCCCCCCAAACTGTGCCACTGCCGCGTGTCCCCGGGGCCGGGTGACTTTTCCGTGGCCGAGGGGTGCCAGGGAGCGGTGCCAGCCGCGCCCGAGGGCTCCAAGCCCGGCCAGCACCTTCAGAGGTTAAAAACCAAACAAAAGGAGCCGGCAAAACCCATCCTGCAGGTCTGCCTGGTCCCGCCCGTCAGGCTCCGAGCGCGGCTGTTCAGATGCAAACTCGGGCCCGATAAACCCTGGATTGTCCATCCTAAAGGCCCAGGGGGTCCCGCTGCGCCGTGTCCCGGCCTTCTGGCACCGGCTGATGCCACCACCTCCGCTGGCATCGACACCGAGTCACCCTCAGCCCGCTCTGCCCCGTTCTCCAAAGGGCCGAACTTGTTTTATGGCCGAGGCGGCACCGGGAAGACTTAAAAAAAAACCCAAAAAAACCCCCAAAAAAAAACCCCCCAAAAAACCCCAAACCCCCCTCATCTCTGGATCTGCAGCCATGCAAGGAATATTGTTCAGCGCAGCACAAAAGCATCCCTGAAAATAGAAGCGCCAGGGCCAGGCCTGCCAGTGGCTGTGTGAGATAACGTCTACTTGCAAACAGAGTGTCTTTGTGCCGCTGTCACTGTCCCCATTGTTCAGGAGCCTATTGCCTCGGGGATATTGTTCCCTCCTTTTGTCTCAGCCCGGCTCCTTTTTGTTTGACTTTACTTTACCATTTCATTCCTCTCCTTTGTGCCGCCGTTCTTGCTTTTGTCTCTCTCTCTCTTTGCCTTTTCTCTCGCTGATTTGTATTTAGCGATTGTTCCCGGCTCGCTGCGAGCACAAAGTGCTCCGGGCTCTTTTCGCGCTCCATTCATTCCCTATTCAGGTGCGTTTGTTTGCCCATAGGTACCGGCAGGAGCGGGATTTGGGGGGGGAAATGTGGGGTTGGGGGGTCCTGGAGCTCGCACGGGGCGCTGGAGGTTGGTGGTGGCCTTTGGGGACACGCAGCTCCCCGTGTCCCCCATCCCAGCTCCCTCCGCCACAAAAAAAGCACCGGGAAAAGGACAAATGAGACCCCCCAGGTGGCCCCAGAGGAGAGAAGAGGACGAGGATGCTGACAGGGACACGGGGGTGGCACCGCAAAGGTGACCGGGCCCGGTGCCACCCGGGCTGAACCCCAGCACCGGGATCCCAGAGCGGATCCAAGCCCGGCCGAGCAATCCCGACCCTGGAATTGGTGGTCTCGCAATTCGCACAGCCCTGGATCTCCACCATCCCTGGGTTTTGGGAGCCGCTGAAGGGACAAGGAGAGCATTCCCCGGCCTGTCCCCTGCGGCTGTGCCCTCCCAGAGGGACCCTCGGGGTGGCAGCGCGGGCACCACCCCCGCTCTGCCGCCCTCCGCTGCCCCCCAGCTGGGAAAGCAGGGAGGGATTCACCCCTTGGCTCCTCCGGCAGCTTGTGGGGACCACAGGGAGAGCGGCTGCATCCCCGCGGGGGGCTGGAGGTGGCCTGGGGACATCTGGGGAGCAGCTCAGAGGCTCCCGGGGTGCCCCAGGTCCCGCAGGATGGGGGGCACCCGCTGCCCCCCATTCCCTGCAGGGCTCAGGGTGGGCTCGTTCCCAACGCCACGAGGAGGATTCGGAGGAGGATTCGGAGGAGGAAGAGGAGGAGGATTCCCCAGGAATCCTTCAGGGCGAGCTGACGAGTGGCCACCCCCAGAGACAACAAAGCCCCGCTGTTCTCCGGCCACGGCCCGCGTGACCCGGCGGGACTTTTCCATCCCCTCCCCGCCGCCGAAACCCCGAGGATCAAAGGGAAACCTCCTCCTCCTCCTCCTCCTCCTCTCCCGGGCACAGCCCACGCGCACTGCGAGGCCGCGGGGACCCCCCCCCATCATCCCGAGACTCACCCCGGGCTGTGAGGGACGGAGCGGGACTCGGGGCCGGCGAGCGGCGGCCGCGGTGGCTCCTCGGGGCCAGCGGGAGCCCCCCGGCCCCAGCCGGTCCCGGGGCCGCGGGGGGGGCGTGCCTGGGAATAAAGGGAGCAGCCTGTGGGCCATTGTCCCATTGTTCGGGCTTCAAAGGACAATGGGGCATTGTTGTCCCTGGGGATCCCATTGTTTGCTTTCCCTGCAGATCCCGGCCGCGCACGGAGCTTTCCCGAGGGCCGGCTCCGTGTGTGGGACGCTCGGCAGCAGCGAGGCAGGAATGTTTCCTTCCCCACCCCCTTTTTTGCTTTTATTTGCCCGGTTCCCCTCCTGGAAAAGGCTCGGCATGGCACGGCACAGCCCGGCACAGGGCACGGGGCACGGCCAGAGGGGCTGCGAGCACCCAGGGAACCCCCCGGACCCCGCAGGGATGGGCTGAGAGCAGCGGGGTTCATCCTCCATCCCTCCATCCCTGCAGATTGCAGGGTGAGGGCACAAGGACCCTTTTGGTGGGACACCTTCTGCCTCCAGCAGCATCCACCTAGCAAAATCCCGATGTTTTCCTGCCCCCAGACCCAAATCCCCCCGGCACAGGCGGGGTTTGACTCCTCCACCGCCGAGGAGAAGCTCCCCGGCATCACAAAAAGCGCTCGGGAAGGGACAACGCGGAGCGCTCCTGGTGCGGCATCCCGGGATTGATTCCCGTGGCTGCTCCCTCTGGAAAATTAAATTGAGGCGCCGAGCAAAGGCTGGGGGAGGGGGAAGGAGCAGGGAAGGAGCAGAATTCCAGCCCTGGGCACTGCCCCTTGGAATTCCAACAGCTGCGGCTGCTCCTGCCGGGATTCCGGGGAGATTCCGGGGGATTCCTGGGGATTCCTGGGGGTTCCTGGGGGTTCCTGGGTCTCCATCCCCTCCAGCTGCCAGCCCGGGGAGGTGGCAGTGGCTGGGGACACGCAGAGGTGACACAAACCTGTCTGGGGGTCCTTTAACGCCCCTAAAATGCGACTTACACACCTCTGGGGTCACACATTCACACTCACACCACTCCCCCCGAACAATTTCCTCCCCGACACAGCTCCCACCTCCTTCCCCCTGCCCCCCTCGGCCTCCGATCTTATCTCACTTCCTCCTTATCAGAACGGGCTCTGCAGATAAAGGCTCGTGCCTGATCAAGGCTCTCGGGCCCCCAAACTGAATTTTGGGGTGAGCAGAGGCTCTGCCGGGCCCCAGCTGCCCCCAAACCCCTCTGGGGGCGGATATGGGGCCCTGCTGCCGTCACTCCCCCCCAGAACGGGGCTCCCCCTCCCTCCCGGGCCCCCAACACCTGCAGGGCCCCCCAGAGCGGCTTTGGGGTCTCTGTGGGGTGACAAGGACACGGAGAAGCTCTGAAGGTGTCCCCAGCCATGGCCGGGAGAGCTGGGTGTCCCCTCCTGGCGGAATTCCCGAATTCCCTCCTGTTTTGTAGCATCCCGGTGCGTAAAATCCTATAAAATTGCTTTATGATCCTATAAGGGCCACCCTGTAAGATCCCTCAGCCCCTGAAACCCCTCAGCCCCTGAGATCCCTCACCCCATCAAATCTCTCATCCCATCAAATTCCTCATCCCATCAAACCCCTCATTCCAACAAATTCCTCATCCCATCAAACCCCTCATCTCATCAAACTCCTCATTCCAACAAATTCCTCATCCCATCAAACCTCTCACAAGAGCCCAGGAGTCACCGGCAAGAAAAAACAGAGCAATCCCAGTAAAACCAGTCCCGTTTGGAACGGGCACCGGGATGAGCATCCCGGTACCTCGAATTCCCGAGGATCCGATCCCGCTGGATCGGGCGGGGCCGCGGCTGCCGGGGCAGGGCGGGCGGATTTTTCCAAGGTTTCCCAAACAATGGGAACGGTGCCCCTGGAGGGTCCGGCTGGGAGGAGCTGCCAACCCCCGACCCCGCCGCGGCCGCTCCCGGGAATTTTGGGAATTCCGCAAGGATTTTATGGGAAAAAAAAGGAGAAATTCCCCGCGGAGCGGCTTTGTTGGCCAGGGGAGAAAAAACAAACAAACAAACAAACAAACAAACGAACAAACAAAAACCCGGGAAAAACAATCCCAAAGAATTCCCAGCCCCGAGCAGGGAATTCGGGAAGGGATCCCGAGCTCTCTCCCCGCTCTCCAGACGCGTTTTCCAAGCCCGGCCGGAGCCCTCGGGGCGCGTTCGGAGCTCCTGACCTTTTCCCGGCCGCCTTTATTTTTAGGATCGCGATCCCTAAAACATCCCAGCGCCGGGAATGCCGCTCCCGGATAGAGCGCGGGGCGGGGAGGCTGCGGGAGAAGGGAATTCTGTGGGATCCCAGCGGGATTTTCCCTCCTTTACCCCGCACAGCCTCAGCTCCCCCTCCCTGAGCGCTCCTTGAGGTTCCAGGCCTGGAAAATGGGAATTCCCGAGAGCAATTCCCGGGATTTGGAAGGTGTTTGATCCCACAGCTCCGGGATGGATCCCACTGCATCCCACAGAGGTCGGGAGAGCACCAAGCTGCAGGAATTCTGGGATTTGGGTTCCAAGGTATAAAATCATCCCATAAATCATCGAATCCCTCGAAATATTCCCACCTGGAAAAGCAGGACCCCTCTGCCTCCTTCTCCTCCTCCTTCCAGCAGCTCAGGGATTCCCACCCCCCCAAAAAGACCGGGATGGGCAATTCCCGAGTGCCAGAGGGAGGGAAAAGCGGCGTTTTCCCAGAATTCCAATGCCAGAAGCGGAGAAAAGGGGATAAATATTTATCCAAAGGAGGAAAAAAATGGGAAAAATCCAACCCTGAGAGCCCCAGCGGGGCCTGGGGGGGTTCTCCCTGCCTGGCATTCCAGGACAGAATTCCAGGAGCTTGGATTTATCCCCCCGGGCAGGAACGGGGCTCAAACATTCAATTTTTAGGGAAAAGGAGCTCTTTTCCCATAAATCAGACACCGGGAAAACCTAAAAGCGCCCCCGGCTGGATTTGGGGTTTGGGAGGGCTGGGAAAGGCGGCAGGAAATGGGAATTCCCATTCCTGGAGATGCGGGATCCCCCCGAGGTGGGATTTGTGTCAGGACCCCCATCCCAGTGAGCTGATCCCGCGTTTTGGGGTGTCCCAGGAATTTCCTCCAGGGATTTCCTCCAGGAATTCCTTCCAAAGGTGGCTTTACCCCCACCCGGCCCTGCCCGGGAGGGAAAGGAATTCCCACCCTCTGGAAAAGTGAAATTGGGAAAAGCCAGGAGCACGGGAGGCTCCGAGGAGGCAGAAAATCCAAGGAGAGGGGGTTGGGAAAACCGGAGCTTCCCCTGGAATCTCTGCCCTGCTCCTCCTCCTCCTCCTCCTCATCCCGGGAAGCCGCTGGATCCCGGGAATTTCACAGCCCGGTTCGGTTCCTCCCGGGCTGTCCGGAGCCGCTGGAGCCCCGAATTCCTGCTGGGATTGGGATCGGGATCGGGATCGGGGAGAGCCGAGCCCGCAGCTCCCCCTTCTGTCTGCGGCCTCTGGAAGCTTTTTCCCGTTCCGGCAGGAATTTGGGATGCTCCCGGCAGAATTCCAGCAGAATTCCAGCAGAATTCCCTGCTCCCGGCCCGCGGTTCGGGAAAGGAATCCCAGCTGGGAAGGATGGAGGGGGGAAAAATCCCGGGAGCCGCCCCCGGGTGAGGCAGAGCCGCGGTTTGGGGGAGGAATGGGAAGCGTTTCCTTGGGAAAAAGGGATTGGTTTGGGGAAAACAAGGATTATTTTTGGGAAGATGGGATTGGTTTTGGGATAAAGGGGCTGGTTTAGGAAAACTTGAAGCTCCAGGATCCAGGACTTCCAGGATTATCCAATCCCACAAGGAAAACCCCCTGGAAAAATGTTTTTTTTCCCCCCATTTTCCCCCATCCCCTGAGACTGAAATCCCATTCCCAGGTTTTGTGAAAAACGTTTTATTTCCCAAAGAAAGCCTCGAACTACAAAAACCAACTCCCACGGGAAGGCGGGAATTTTCACCTCTGGTGCAATCCCGCTTTTCCAGAGCTCCTGGCCCATCCCCAATCCCGCTTTTCCAAGCTGGGAACAGCCAAACCCTAATTGGAGACGCTCTGCAGGAGGGTGATGTTGTCCCCCTTCAGCATGATCCGACCTGGAATCCAACGGGAACAGCCATCAGGGAATGTGGGAATGGTTTGGGATGGAAGGGCCCCAAAGCCCAGCCCAGCCCACCCTGGCATTGGGAATCGGGATCCCACAGCTGGATTTAGGTCCCACAGCCAGGTTTCAAGTCCTAAACCCGGATTCCAGGATCCCACAGCTGGATTTTTAGGGTCACAGCTGGATTCCAGCTCCCAAGCCCAGGTTCCAGAATCCCACAGCTGGATTGCAGCTCCCAACACCTGGATTTTAGACTCACGCCTGGGTTTAAGGTCCCACATCCAGATTCCAGGTCCCAAATCTGGATTCCAGATCCCAAACCTGGATTTGGAGTCCCACATCTGGATTTTACATCCCAAACCCGGGTTCCAGGCTCCCACACCTGGATTTCAGGTTCCAAATCTTGATTCCAGCTCCCACACCTGGATTTAAGGTCCCACAACCAGGTTCCAGCCTCCCAAACCCAGATTTGAGGTCCCACACCTGGATTTGAGGTCCCACACCTGGATTTTGGGTCCCACATCCAGATTCCGGGTCCCAAACCTGGATTTGAGGTCCCACACCTGGATTTCACATCCCACACCTCAATTTCAGATCCAACAGCTGGATTTTTAGGCTCCACCACCTGGATTTCAGATCCCAAACCTGCACTTCACCTCCCACACCCAGGTTCCAGGCTCCCACAGCCGCGTTTCAGGTTTTACACCCGAACTTTTAGGCTCCAACACCCGGAATTCCAGGCCCCACGTGCAGGTTCCAAGCTCCCACAGCCGGATTTCCGGCCCCACTCCCGAATTCCAGGCTCCCTCCACCTCACCCCTGACCTACCCAGCTGCTTCCTGGATTTGGTTTTGGAGTGAATCTCCTCGGCATCGTCCAGCACCAGGTTCATGTACTCATCAAAGCCCTGCAAAAGCAGCACCGAGCTCAGCCAGGGACCTCAAACCCAACAGCAACCCCCACACCCTGCAATTCCCTGGAAAAACAAGAACATTCCCACCCCCAGGCTGGTTTTTCATGGAAAACAAGGAAGAAATGAGTTCATGAACGGGAAAAAAGCCCCACAAAAAAGAGGGGTGACAAGGGGGCAGCGGAACTCACAATGATGCAGCCTTCTATCCTCATGTTCACCTGCTCATAGAGCCACACCTGGATCCTGGATCTCTGGAAATCATGGAGAGGGAGAGAAAATCAGGGATGGGAACGGCCCCAAGGGGTTTGGTTCCCTCGCTGCCAACAGCTCTGAGGGGTTTCTGCTCTGTTCTCTGGTTTTGGGGTGGGGTTTAAGGTCCCTCCCCAGCCCAAGTCATTGTGGGGTTCCACGGAATTATCCCAGTGGATTGCAGGGTCGAGGAGCAGCAGAGACTCCCCTCAGAGTTTAAATGGTTCTAAAAGAAAGGGGGTTTAAAAGAAAGGGGATTTAAAGTGGATATTGGGAAGCAATTCCTCCCTGGGAGGGGCTGGGATGGAATTCCCAGAGCATCCGTGGCTGTCCCATCCCTGGGAGAGTCCAAGGCCGGGTTGGAGCAGCCTGGGATGGTGGAAGGTGTCCCAAACCACGGCAGGGGGTGGGATGGGATGGAATTTAAGGTCCTTTCCAACCCAAACCATCCCGTGACTCCTCTGTGAAGCCCCCGGGCCCCCATTCCCGGTACTCACGTTCTGCAGGTAGCGGAAGATCAGGTTCTGGAGCCGAGCGTTAAGGGCACAGCACAGCCAGGGGCCCTCGGGGCACAGCCCGGGCACGGAACCCGCGACCCCCGTGGGGCGGAACCCGGGACCCTCAGGAACTGAAACCCGGGACCCTCAGGAACTGAAACCCGGGATCCTCAGGAACTGAAACCCGGGATCCTCAGGAACTGAAACCTGGGACCCTCAGGAGCTGAAACCCGGGATCCTCAGGAGATGAAACGCGGGACCCTCAGGAACTGAAACCCGGGATCCTCAGGAGCTGAAACCCGGGACCCTCAGGAACTGAAACCTGGGACCCTCAGGAGCTGAAACCCGGGATCCTCAGGAGATGAAACGCGGGACCCTCAGGAACTGAAACCCGGGATCCTCAGGAGCTGAAACCCGGGACCCTCAGGAACTGAAACCTGGGACCCTCAGGAGCTGAAACCCGGGANTGGACCCCCGCCAGCCCCGCCCCCTTCCCGCCCGCCAGCCCCGCGCTCCCCCGGCGCCCTGAGGAGCTCGAGGCAGGATACGATGGGCTGCACCATCACCTTCTGCACCTTCTGGCCCTGGCCGCGGTACGCCATGGCTGCTCAGGGCCCGCCGGGAGCGCGGGGGGGGCGGGATGGCGGCGGCGTGAGGGGACGGCAGCGCGGGGCACTGTGGGATAGCGGCGGTGTGGGGGGCC
>VZRS01004318.1:0-50623 GCA_013398055.1 Ifrita kowaldi
TTCTGTGAACAAATTCTTCCTACTCTGCACTGTTGCGGTCTCACCTTGATTATTGTGTGCAGTTTTTGGTCACTGCAATATAGGAAAGAGATTAAGCTGTTAGAGTGTGTCCAGAGCAGGGACATAAAGATGGTGAAGGGCCTGGAGGTGAAGCCACACGAGGAGCGGCTGAGGGCACTTGGTCTGTTCAGCTGGAGAAGAGGAGGCTGAGGTCAGAGCTCACAGCAGTTCTGCAGCTTCCTCACCTGAGGAAGGGGAGGGGCAGGCCCTGATCTCTGCTCTGTGTGACCAGGGACAGGACCCAGGGAACGGCTGGAACTGTGTCCGGGGAGGGTTGAGGTGGATATCAGGAAAAGGTTCTTCCCCCAGAGGCACTGAGCAGGCTCCCCTCCAGGAGCTTTTGGACAACTCTTGGGCACATGATGTGACTCTTGTGGATTGTGTGTGCAGGGACAGGGGTTGAACTCGATGTTCTTCGTGAGTCCCTTCCAACTCAGCCCATTCTGTGATTCTGTAATGTCCAACCTAAACCTCCCCTATCCTCTCAGAAAGGGCTGTCGAGGGGTTCAGAGTCCCGGCATTCAAGACGTTTGCTCGATGCATGTTGAGCATCCAGAATGCAACATTATGCAGGCATGGGCCAATTCTGTACAGGAAATAATAAAAACCAAGAGGTTTACAGCCCTTGAGGGCATCAGCTGGAGGGTTAATAAATCAGGGAAAACCTTAGTAGAGGCTGTTTTTTAACTTAGATTCTTCTGAAATAACAGTGTTGTTACTGTGGTATGGAATCATGGAATGGCCTGGGTTGGAAGAGACCTTAAACACCATCCAGTTCCACCCCCTGCCATGAGCAGGGACACCTTCCACTATCGCAGCTTGCTCAGAGCCCCATCCAGCCTGGCTCTGGACACTGCCAGGGATGGGGCAGCCACAGCTTCTCTGGGCAACCTGTGCCAGGGCCTCCCCACCCTCACAGGGAATAATTTCTTCCTCATATCCAAGCTAAACCTCCTTTCTGTCAGTGTGAAGCCATTCCCCCTTGTCCTGTCACTGCAGGCCCTGTAAATAGTCTCCCTCCATCTCCCTCCGTCTTTCCTATAGGCTCTTGTAGGTCCCTTTATTTCAAAACAGGTGGTGGTGGCAGCAGTGATGCAGTGGCACCTGTTGGACAGAACAGCAAGATTAAAAGATAACACAGCCACCTGAGAGGAGAAACTGAGGCTCCAGCCCTGATATGCTGCATGTTTATGCATTTTATGTTGTAAGCTCACTGGAATAAAAATGGATCTTCACGGGAGCTGGGGTAGGATCTGGTACTGTGGTTTCCTCTTCCCTCAAGTGCGGATTCTAATCAAACAGGCTAAAGCTATTTCTCTGTAAGTGACGGCTTAATCATTCCGTGCAAACTAGGGCAAGATCCACCAGAGAAGCAGTGAACACGTCTCTGAGAGCAGCTTTTGGCAGAGGGAGCAGGAGATGCAGAGGTGAACCTCCTGGGAGGAAGAATATTCATTCCCAATCACCTACTGAGAGATAAATATTCTAGGTCCTGAGCCATGACTCAAAGGCAGGGCTGCTCCTCTTCCAGCGTTTTGGGTGAGGAGTGGTGCCCTCTGTTGTTCCAGGGAGAAGCTGCTGAGAGTTAGGGAATTGAAACCACGAATGTGAGGTGGGTTTGTTTTCTCCAGTACTGCAGACTCTTACAGATGCTCTGGTTTGGACATGCAGGGTCTGTCATGCAGAATGCACTGCCATCAGGACTTCATTTTCCAGACTAAAGTCAGAAATGGAACGTGTAGAGGCAAATGGACCAACATGACTAGGAAAAAAATGCTTAAAAAATTAGAAAAGTGTGTAGAATAAGCAAGAATTCCTTATTAGCTGCTACAAAGGTAATTGAAGGGTATGGGAATGTGTGTGGACAAGGGTCAGAGTTAAGGCTGCCCGTGTTTCCTTCAGCATCTCCTGATGTCTGAGAGAGAAGGAGCTACCTTTGGTTAACAAGCTGCCATCATTAGATAATCCTCCTGGGCACTCCTCGTCTGTCACAAAGGAGAATGTGTTTGTGTGAAGCTGGGCTGTATGGGTTCCTGCTCCTTGACACAGCAGAGAAGCTGTGTTTGGAGTGCACTTTGCTCTGCAGAGCACAGAAATAAGAACAAAAAGATACATCCATGTCTGCAAAATGTGAAGTGGCTTTGAAAAATGCCTAACTGGTCACGGGGCTAATTCAGGAGTTGTAAATGACAAGGTAAGTACAGTTATTTAAAATGACCTTTGACAGCAATCTGTGTGCCATGCCCCAGGAGCCAGCTGTGGGAAGCACGCTCCCATCAGTGTCCTACCAGGCCCAGAAGGCATTTCCAGGAGTCCAGCTGTTTGCTGTGATTGCTGAACATGCAGAGTCTGCAATACCTGCTTTTAAAAGTACACAGTAATGTCACGGGATTGCTTGAGTTTAGTAACCCCAGGGCAGCGCATTCCAAGGGGTACAGGGCAATTCAGCTGCCTGGCAGAGCCAGTGGGAAGGGACTGCATGTCCCTAGCTTTTGTTTTCTGCAGGGATCACCACCTGTACCTTCAGGAACAAAGCTGCCTGGGTTGGGGCAGCACCCTGGTAGTTTAGGGCTACCCTAGCACTTTCCCTAGTGGGCACAGTCACATCACAGAACAGAATCACAGAATGGCCTGGATTGCAAAGGACCTTAAAGATCATCCAGTTCCAAGCCCCTGCCATGGGCAGGGACACCTTCCACTATCCCAGCTTGCTCAGAGCCCCATCCAGCCTGGCTTTGGACACTGCCAGGGATGGGGCAGCCACAGCTTCTCTGGGCACCCTGTGCCAGGGCCTCCCCACCCTCACAGGGAACAATTTCTTCCTCATATCCAATCTAAACTCACTTTCTATCAGTGTGAAGCCATTTCTCTTATCCTGTCACTCCAGGCCCTTGTCAAGAGTCTCTCTCCATCTTTCCTGTGGGCTCCCTTCAGGCACTGGAAAGCCACAATGAGGTCAAACAATCTTTATTTGTACAAGCCTGTGAAGAGGGATCTCCTCCTTTCCCCAGATGTTCCGATGCACCCACACAGCAGTGCCTTCAGGATGCAAGCCCGACTCCTCGACTGAAGGCAACTCCACGTTGCAGGAATCTTGTGAGCTTCTGGCTGCCAAGAGAGGCTAGAATATAATAACTAAGCAGAGTTACCTGAAGAGGAAGGAAATCACAACAGACTCGATCATGCAAGGAGCTGAACTCTTGCATATGCTGAAACCAGCATGCTAAAATCAACAGTAAATGAAGATACTGATTTTGCAAAGTTTTAAGTTTGAAACAGACTAATTAGATCTCGAAGGTAAAATCTTTATTGGTTGAACCCGGTGCAACACTTGCTAAAGGAAAGAATAAGTCTCACCTCTTTCGAAGTGCTCTCATTATTCAATTTAGAAGGATATAAATCCTCTGCTATCAGGAAGAGGTTTAACCTCTGACTGAAGGGTTAGGGAAAGCTTCCTCTCCAATTAGGTTATTTTGGTAATGGCACACCAAGGGTAGTTTACTATTGAGCTGCCTGTGCCCAGTCAGCTCTTTCGATAGAGCTCGAGGCAGAATGTTAGGCCAGATGGCCCCCAGCCTGACTGAACCATTGCTGGACAACTCTGTGTTGGTCAGACAGACTTTTTAGCAAATGATCCATGTGCAAAAGTCAGTACTTGGAGATGAAGGGCTTGTACTCCTTCTGGGAAAGCCCTACACATCCCTGGGCTTTAGCTTCCCAAGCTGATAAAAGGGATGACATCTAATGAGTTGACTACATACATATATATGTGTGTGCATATATAAAAACTGTATGATTGGGATCATTGTTACACAGTCATACTAACATAAGAAATTAGTTTTTACCTTGGGAATTTTAGGCTGTGTTCTGCCACTGAACAAAGATGTTAAACAAGGTACTCACAGTGCCCAGGCTCCTGCTTTTGCAGTTGCTCACAGCACCTGAATTACGTACTTGTCCTGTGTGGCTGCACCCGGGGGCACTCCATTCTTCCTACCAAAGGAGGGAGATGTTCCTAGAAGTAGGTGCCTCCTGCTGTAAAGTTCCTCAGATAACGTACAAAGATAGCAGCAAGAACTTTACTGAGCAGGACATGAGGTAAGGTACGGCAGGACTGATTATTCATTGCCCTGTCAGATGCCAGCAGCTGCACTAATTGCATAGCAACATCTTGAAATGATCTTTCACCTCAGAACTGAGCAGCAGGGAGTCTCTGTGCTCAGACATGATGAAGGGTGCTCATTGTGGGCAGGACTCCGGTGTAAGTGCAGCTGAGGTGTTTGTTAGTTAATTAAATTTAGTTGGAGCATGTAGAAAACACTTTGGAGTTGGCAAACAACAAAAAAAGGCACCTTCCTACAATTCTAACTGGTGTGCTGTATCTCTTCAGCCACTAATACCAAAGGGCATTTGGGTATCTATGGAACATTGTGAGATGGCAGCCTGTCACAGTGCATTACTGGTTACATGCACGTTGCTAGAAGATCCTAAGACTTGTGGGAACACTGGGACATTTAGGACCAGCAAGCAAATCTCAGCCTGTTCAGTCAATTCTTTCTATTGATTAGGTACCACACACTCCCAAGCAGCACTTGCAAAATGATTTAGGCTGCCTCTGGTAATAGCAGCACTTTGCAAGAAGAGAGTTGAGCAAAAGTTGAAATGAAGTTTTATTCCTTTACTTGCTTTTCCTTTCTACCCCTTTAGAAAAAGAAGTCTGCTTAAAGCTAAACAAGAATTCACCTTCAGAAACCCCCAGCTCCCCTCAGCACACTTGCATCTTGCTCTCACTGCAAAGTAAAGCTAACTCCTGAGTGACTTCTTGTCACCCTCTTGGTAGGATATAAAAATACACTTCATGCAGCAGTACCTGGATGGCACAGCCAAGTTCAGGACCACATTGTGCTCAGCACTATTTGCCAAACAAATAGGAATCGAGATGCTCTTCCCGACGGGGCCTGCCGTATATATAGACAAAGTCAAAGGGGATGAGGCAGTATTATCTCAGGCTTACAGCTGGGGAACTCCAATCCACAGGGATTATAGTATCTTGCCCAAGGTCACGCACAGGAAATCTGTGGCAAAGCTGGGAAATGAAACAAGAGGTTCCCAGGCACGGGCACATACACCAGGCACAGGACAGTATCTGAAATGGAAATGTTTCAACCCACATCTGTACGGCTTTCACAAAGTTTCCAGGCCTGCTCAGAAACTTCAGGAATGGCATCATTTGTGCATCAGTTACACCGACATTGTGACTAAGACATGTCTCTTTGTAAGTATTACTGTGTCCTTTCTGAACGAACACGTTTAAAGTTGGAATGTTGGGTGCCTTACGCGATTCCCTATCACGTGCTGTGTGTTCCTAGAAAACCTACTGCCCATCGCAGTGCGTGGCTGCTGCATGTACTGCTGCCCTCTCGTGTGGGCCTGCTGGGAACTGCAGCGTTGGCACAGTCCAGAGGACATGATTATCTGGTGCCTGCCCCTGGCACAACCTTTCACCCCAGCCCTACAGCTAATGGACGTTGTTGCCTTTCTCATTTGCTGTGTTGCTGTCTCCTCCACGCTCGTTTTGTGCGTGACACAAGCGACATGACAATGGAGAATCCAGGTCACAGTCTTGGCAGCCACGCTGCAGATCTGCCCGGTCAAGGGAACGCTTAAGACAACTTTGTAGCAACAAAGCATAGTCAAAGGTCAGCTGGCACTTGGGGTTTCTCTTCAGTGTGCCAGGAGGGCCAGTTCCACCTCACTGATCAAAGTTCACCTCAGGCTGACTGGGACTGCTAAAGCCAAATCATCTGTTCTGGGCACATAACGTTTCATGAGCAGCAGTTTGATACACACAATAAAAGTTGTGACAGGTAGTAATTTAGGAGAAGCTCCACAGGCAACCACAAAGAAATTCCAGTTATTTCCCACTTAAAGGGTGGCCTGAATTTCATTTTAGCAATAGCTCCTGATGGTACTTCTGTGATACCATGTCACTGGCTCCAAAGCTGGATGATTCACTTTCCATCACACTGGCAATGGGAGGGACCTCAGGGCAAATACAAATCAGGTTAAAGGTGTTTTTACTTGGTATACATCTCACTCCCTTCCTTCCACCACCCTCCCTTTTTTTGTTGGGTTTTTTTGTTTCTGTTTTAACCAGAAGCCCTCCTCTTTAAAATACCTAGGCAGGTACTTATTGGCACTCATCTGTGTTGTATTGGATAAGGTGGATTTTTTAAGCACACTTTCCAGAAGCTCAGCTGGAGCTCTTCTGAATACTTTTTCTTCAAACTTTTGCTCATTAAAAATAAATCATAGAAAACTTTTCTTCCCTACAACTTGACCCAGGACTGAATATTAGATCTTTTATGCTGCGTTTTTCTTCTAAGTCTTCCAATTACCAACTATCTTCCTCCTTTTGCAGAGGGGTAGAACAAGACAAAGCGTGTAGCTGAAACAATAAGCACAGTCTGGTGTAGTGGTATTTCACCTCCATCAGCTTCCAGATGTCTGAACAGAAGTGTGATGACACTGTGATGACACTCTCTCACTCTGCCAGAGATGGCAGAGATCCCTGTAGCCTTTCCACAGCCAGGGATTCAGATCCGAAAAGCCTCTAGAAATCAAACTTCAGATTGCATGGGGGAGAAACTCCAGGGCTGTCTGTGTGGCAGCAAGGAGGGAGGCACACAGAAGTGGCATGAGGACTCTGGCAGTGCCTGAGTTGCTCAGACAAGCAGTGAGGTTGCTCAGGGAAGTCGATCAGCTCTGATTCCATCAGTTCCTTGTTGCACTAGCAAATGCCAAAGAGGCTCCTTTCCAGTCAGCCCTGGACAGCACACAGAACTCACTGCAAAGGATGGAAAATAGTATACAGCATACCAACCTGGAAAAAGGGAACAGAATAGACCAACTGAGATTGTCTCCACCCAGTATTTCTGGAGAGAGTTAATGATGAAGCAGTGGCTGACCCAGAAAATACTCATTAATACTAGCTACAATATCAAAGGTAGCAAATATATCATTTTCAAGCAAAGCAATAATGGGGACCATTGCTCATTGTGCCCTACTTCAGACACCAGACATCTTAGTTGAAACAATCATTAAAAATTTGGGTTATAAAGGAATACTACCTAGCTGACACAGACGTGACAGGCAGAAGAATTCAGTACGGCTTCTGAGCGAAATGGATCATTGATCTGGCCTGGTTTTGCAACTCATTAGTGGTCCACTTACACTGAGCTAGTTAGTGCTGCAGCAGCCACATACAAATACACTGCTTTGTTCTTTAAAGGCAAAGCAAAAGATCAGAGCCATCAGCTGTAGCCCTGGCTCTGCTGAGCACGCTGGGAAACCTTAGTTACCACAAAAGCCAGCCAGCTGACTGGCACAGGAGCAGGAAAGGGCACCTTCCAGGAGCACAGGGCCTCCACAACTTCCACAGCCCTGACAGCAACAGTGCCACGTGCTAGGGCTTCAGTGGAGTTCATGGCATTGCCTTATTGCCAGTCAACAGTGCCACTACTGTTAGCTCATTTCTCCTCACATCTAATGAGATTAGGCTCCAGTTAGCTTAGGAAAATCCATTTGTTGGGATATTAAGAGTAAGGACTGCATTGGGATGGCTTAAATCACAAGTCTCCAGCTGTATCAAGTTCCCAGCTTTGATTAGCTCAAATGATCTCAAGCAATCTTCACACCCTCTCTGGTCTCAGCACAATAACTACACGTGAATCTGTCTTAAAAGGCCTTCTGCTCCTTGTTCAAAGATTAATTTCTTTCTGCTCCCTGAAGCATCAGGGCACCCTGCATTTGTTGTGGGAAGAATCTGTACATTCAGTTCTTCTCCCTGATCACCTCCAAGTGAACCTCTGCCTCTTTGCTTTAGGTTACACTTTCCCTGAGTCACTGATCAATTCTGTCATTTCAGGGTCATTGTTAACCTTAATACCAATTCCTCAGCTGAAAACAAGCTCCTCGTCTCTCTTGCAGTGCCTGGGCTTTATCTGATTGAGATTACACCACACTTAAGAGTAAAGGAGCTCTCTCGTCTGCCACAGAGGCCCCGCACCAACCAGCCGTGTGTCCCACACCCCAAGGAAATTGCCATTTAGGAGAGCTCCTGTGGCCTAATGCTCGACACAGGGCCATTTCTGGAACTGTTTCAGCTGGACACACCAAGCTTGGCCTTGGCCCTGCCTTCAGGCCCCGTGTTCTCTGACAGTCCCAGCAGCTCTGTCATGAGACATGCGCGACATGAACAGTGCAATCCCAGCAAGCCATGAACTGTAAAGACCCAAAGTTTCAGAGGGGAATTTATTGTATGGGAGCATATCCAATATTTTTTGTCAACCATTCATGAGAATAATAAAAAATAGAAGCTTTTTAAATGACAAAAAATATAGTTACATATAATACAGATTTTCATCTTGCATTGAAGCGGAGCAGTAATAAAATGCTCACTCGTGTTTTCACAGTTTGTGTTGCTTCTCTAGGTTAAAGCATCAGCAACTCAAATGTTCCAGTCAGAACCCCTAGTTAGCAGATTCATGGGATGATGGTGAGGATGAACGCTCTCAGCATTCTGACACACTTCACAGGTAGAGCAGGCACACTTGATCCATTTCAGAACTACTAAAATTTTCAGAGGTACCAGCTACACTTGAGACATCCTTGCTGCAACTGAAAGGGTTTTGTATCAGAACACGTTTTTAGGCCCCGGTCAGAAACACACCTATGGAACACTCAAGAATGTGCTTAAATCCAATCTGGTTCAAAGGGCTCCGAGTTGATCCTTTGTGACCCCCTTGTTCTGCCCTCACAAGCACTGCACATGGGCACGAAGCTCTAACCAGTACTTGATCACATGTGTAAAGTGCTTGCAAGACCACAAAGGATTTAACATTCTTCAGCACTCCAACTTAGAGACCTAAAGGCGCTCACTGCACGCATACATTTAGGTATTTACTACATACACTTACACCCAGCCCCCCAGTATTATTGCAGTAATTCTTTGCTGGTATAACAGCTCATACACCAAGTTTCACTTACTTAGTTTTCTACAAATATAGAAAAAAAACACCTGAAGAGAACTAGAACAGCTTTCAATCAGTCACTATATTGGCATTGAAAGCTTTATTTTGAAAACTTTAAGCAGCAATACTGAATAAATAGACAGAATGATTGTTTTGTCATCTCCATACAACTGATGGCCTTCATCCAAAACATTAAAATACTGTAGCAAATAGAATAAACATGCACATTTCAATGTTCTTAAAAAAAAAAAAAACCAAACCAAAAAACAAAAAAAGGAGGTGTAATATAAAAGTAACACTTTTGACACTTTTTTTTTAATACAGTACAGACCATTAGAGACTATTTTCTGGAAAAAATATCTGAATAGAGTTTTGTTATTTACATGTATCATTAAGGCCCAATTCACTCAAGTTAATGCACATCAGGAATTTATATGCTTTAAAGTAACTCACTAAAAATTACAAGATCGATGTTTCTTTGATCATACTCATATGATCCCAGTTCACTAAAATAATGCAATACTCTTCACGCTAAAAACAAGGCAATTGCTGCCCCAAGAGGAGATTTTTATTTCACTAAAGATCTTTTTCCCTATTACCTCATATGTTTGCATATTGCTAATGCTAGTAGTGGTAGTTCTCTTCTTCAATAACTTCCTCCCAACTTGCCAGAGTTTAGAAAAGCAAGCAATCTCAAAGTTAACATACCGTTTCCAGAAGCAATTCAGGCACTTGGGAACCTAAGTCCCACTGAAAGATACTGGGAGCTGACTTTTCAGAGTGGGACTTGGGTTTCTCCCTTGCTCAGGCATTCAGAGTGTTCACCTTAGCCTTAACCTACTGGCTTTTCAGATGGTCACCCCCCTCTTTTCCCCTAACAACATAGCATCTCCAGCAAAAATAAACTGTATCCTCGTGGATGAGAGAGGTAACACAGTTAATTTCCATTAGTAATAAATTACAGGAGTTCTCCATATAAATTCCCTGTGCACTGGAAAATAGTGCTTGTGTATTCAACTATTTAATGCAAGCAAAAAACCCCGTTTTTATCATGCTGCCCAGTAAATAGTATGGCACTTGTTAAAATTAGTATGTGTAGCTTCCTTTCTGCTAATGCCCCAGAAGTAGGTTTGGAACACTTCTGAAAATGGACTTTTTGTACAGTTGTAAAGAAAGAGTGAGTTTCTGCAGTTGATCAGGAGCAAAACTCTAAACGCCGTAGTGTGAGGAATTTTTCTAACTGTTACACATGGGTCAATTCACATTTAATGCAAGGGCATGCCATTTCTTTTTGGTTTATTTACAGAGAGGGTGAAAATGCTACGGAACTTCAGCCTGGCTGAAATTTAATAAGCAAGAGGAGTGTGGTGGGGGCAGGGGAATTTGTCAGTGTCTCACAACTGGCAGGTCTGGATACCAAAGCCTCTCCTTGACCACAGGAGTGGCTGAAGCTGCAAACATTTTTCAGGTCACCTTGACATGTGCCAAAGCCCTGGCAAGGAGGGGCCACTCAGGGGTGCTGCAGTGGTCACTCCTCAGCCAGCTCCAGGCTGGCCCTTGTGTCCAACAGCTGCTGCAGTCAGCAGGTGCTGCTTTTTAACTCAAACGGCAAATTCCTCCCTTGGTTCTATTACAAAGCTGTAATTCAAGCCCTCCAAAGCTGCTCTTACTCTTCCTTTTAATCCTTCTCCTCCTCCCTCTGTCTTACAGAGTAACCTGACAGAGAAAGAGGGCAGGTTTTATGATGCAAGAGCCCAATTCAGCTCAAACTGACATCTGTGGGAGATGGACCAGTCACAGAATATGACAAAAACATTAGCTGGGGTAAATATGCTGATCTGCCTTAAAAATACTTCATCATCTCAGGACAAGACTGTTTCCCCCCACCCCCATGCAGCATAATTTGGGCCAGACTTTGCAAGGTGCTGAGTGCCTCAGATCTCTAACATCAAGAGGTGCTGAAGATGCAAGATATCCACTGGAGAGGGCCATTTCATTTCTGTAAATTGAACCCAGAATGTAAGGCATATATGCTCAAGTACCTTGGACAGATATTGTCCCCAAACTATGTATATTTTACACTTTTTTTAATATATATATATACACACATTCTTTCTTTTTTTTTTTTTTTTAATACAAAGTTATGGGCACAGTGAACATGAGCACAGAATTGTGATAAACTAACAGTAAAATGGGTGAGCACTGCAAAGGTTCCTCAGGAAGGAATATCTCATTTTCCAGTTTGCTCACAAGGGAAGATGGGAAAAAAATACCTGATAAGTTAAACAGTAAAAATTCAGAGTCCATTTGGAAAGGTCCTTTATATATTCACAGCCTTATCTGTTGCTGTTAGTCTAAATACAGCAGCATTTTTAGAATATATGATGCCATTATAAGTGGAAAGGAAAAAAATGCATTTAACACTCAATAATCCTTCATCTTCTGCCATATCTTTTAAAACTTCCATTTGTCAGGAAGCTCCTTTTTTAGAAAAGGAGACTTAAATTAACATTTATCTGCACATCAGTGAATCAACACAAGAGGATGCTAGGAGTTAAGTATTTTTCTATGGCTAAAAGCTTGGAGTTTCCTAGCAGTGGTAAAATCCTGACCCTACCAAGGAGGACAACAGGAGTTCAGCCGTTTTGCCACTGACTGAGCCCAAGTTTTCAGCACTGCTGTGAGGGCACAGTGCCCCACCTCGTGCCCAGGGCATCTCCAAGGTGGGGATGATGCTGTGAGTTGCTGTTAGAACAGGAAATCCAAACCAGGGAAGGCCAATCCCTTCCCTAACTCATCCATGAGGCCAGCCCCCAGCGTTTACAGAGTGTCCCACTGATGCCAGTCCCTTTCTCCACAAACCTGGTGTCCCCCTGCAGCAATCTCATTTCAAGGTCTGCAACCAACAAGCTGTTTGGGAGTGGCTGCTTTCTGCAGGGAAGCCTTTTTGGCTAATTCTTTCTTAGCTTTGATTGCATTAGAGCAACATCACGATGTGATAGTTCTCTTTTCATATATTTTGTGAAAAATGACCACCAAATGTGTGAATTTTCTGCTTGCAAGCTTTACATTCTGTAAGTGACTGTCTTTCAAAGGGACCAAATGTCTCCACCAGGGAGCTGAATGAAATCCTGGCCTCACTCCTATCAATAAGAACTCTGCTATTGACTTCATGGGACCCTGCCAGGTTTCTTCCCTTCACAAAACTTGAGTGGATTCTGGAAGGCTGGAAGAGGATACTCATTTGTGTTGTGTCTTTCTTCGCCTCCAACAGCAAGATTTGTTACAAAACAAGAACACTGTAATGGCTAGTGGAAAAAATAAAGTACAAAATCACACACAGTGAAAGCCTCCTACTCTCTTTTGGTAAGATATATGAAGACAACTTCTTACATTGTTCTTTTCTCAAAAGGCATATACAATGTGGCAAAATATTTCAAATATACATTCTATATAATAAAATATCATCTAACTAGTGCATCCTCAATCATATGCTGGAAATATTTTTACCAAGCCAAGGTTTAAAATCCATAAATCTTTTGAACACTAGGTGCTTCATTCAAGGCAGATACAACAGCAAGTAAATCCCACAAGCTCACTTTTCAAGCCTTAAAAGGTAGCAATGGATGGAACATGACATATGATGACCCACGACAGAAATGAACAAAGTTAGTGGTGAGAAACCACTGCAATGGTTCAGCACCCCTCAGAACTCTGCATTGCAGGTTGCTGTACTTGATCAGATGGGGGATGTTGGTACACACAAATTAAAGACACCTTGTCAGACTGACACACAGCCAACCGTGATAATTCACAAGTTAAAAATAAAAATATAAAAGGTCAACATTCACAGGTCCATTGATTAAAGGGAATAAATTAAACCTCAGATAAGTTGCATACACGGTTTCCTTCACCCTCAGTCTTCTATTTATGCCTATACAAGGAACAGTACTTTCCCAAACACTTCTGAAGTGGCAAAAACAATGAAGGTTTTTGCACTCAAGCTGTGTTGACAGCAAGGTCATCCTTGCCAATTATGAATCGAGACAGTTCCTCTCTTTAGCATCAGTGCACAGGGTATGGCTCCAAGTGATGTTGGAGGAAGAAGAAAAAAATAACACGGTGGTGTAACAAAAAAACAAAACAAGAAAAACTTCTTCCATTCATCATTGGCAGAATAAAATAAGGTGTATCTTGTCCAGGGTACCTTGCTAGGTCCTCTCTAGAAGAGGTATGTACTGTCATACATAAATGCCCTCCGGGTTAAAACCAGATGACAGGGGGTTCTGTAGGATCCGAAGGTTACTGGGGAGTTGCCTCGATGAGCCAGGGCGCTTCAGTGACCCAGACTGAAAGGCTGGCTCTGCATGAGAAAAAGGGCAATTAGAAAAGTCATCAGCAGGGGTGATGCCATAAAGCACCTCTCCTCCTCCTGCTTAATGCAATACAGAAAAACTAATTCCACATGTAACAAACTACTGAAGTGCCTGGCTAGGAAGTGAGATCTAAGGTGCACACTTCCTACTCATTTCAAAACAGAAAGAAACCCACACAAAATAATTACCCTTCCACGAGAAACATGCACACAGACATACACGCTTATATGGTGATGTGCAGAAAGAGCTTGCACCTGTAACCCAAAGCTTCAGCTTCCTGCTCACTTTAAAGAATTCACACAAGTGCTGCATTTGAAGGCCTGGTTGTCTTTTCCTCTCTCCCCACCCCCTTGCCTGCTCAGTGCCTTTTGGTTATAAAGTTTTCTGAGCAGAGAGACAGACCCAGCACAGGAGAATGCTGAGACGAAGAGCCCCTTGCAAGCAGAGTGCTGGATAAAGCACATGACTTTGCTGGTGCCGCAGCTCTGACACGCATTCAAAACACTCCCCGTGGTTCTGCCCAGGAAATTCTGAATCCAGATGTGGGCACGTGCAGGCTGCACTGATCTCACTGGGGGCAAAGTCAATTCGCACCCGCCGTAACAGCCATCTGTGCAGGACTTCTGCATGGCTGGCAGCCCAGCTGGATTAGCTCCTGTTCCCGTGCGGCTGCTGTCTGGGATTTCTTGGGATCCAGACACATTCCTTTTTCTGCTTTGACAACACCCCCACCAGAGGGGGAAGAACCCAGACGAACAGCAGTGTCAGATGTACAATCACGTTCCGTGCTGGCAGCCAGCCATGGCGGCCACTCTTGAAAGCTGCAGGCTTAATGGGTTGCTGATGGGACAAACGCATGCCCGGGCACAGTGGGAGAGAAGTTCTCCGCATACTGCTCTTTATTTAGAGCCTGCTAAACCCTTGGAATGAAAAGAACTACTCGACAATGCGCTCTCTTAGTGTTTTGCTAATGTCTCCGCTAAGGGAGCATTCACTTCACGTAGGAGTGCCAGCATTAAGCGGCAGTAAAGGCACTGCCCGCCCCTTCTCCCTCCCTCCCTCCCTCCCAAAGCATTCCGAGGGCTGCACCTCTCTCGAGTTCCACATGTGGGGCCTCCACCTCCACGGGGTCTGCCGGCAGCACCGTCACCTTGGTTCCCGTTTGCTGGATGAACTGCTGCAGGTTCACCTGGCGCAACTCCTTGGTCAGTTGCTCCAGTTCTTGTTCCCTGTCCTGCCAGGAAACAAAACATCTGCTGAGCACATAAAGCAGCATTTCATGAGCATATTTACACCTGGGCAACTAATGCTTCTCCTTTTGATGAGAAAGCCTCCAATTTTTAAAGCTCAAATGCAAATTGAAGAGTTGAAAGGTATTTTAATCTTGTAATTTAAAAAGCAAGTCAACACTCCCTAGCAGTTACTAGAATCACAGAATCAATTAGGTTGGAAAAGACCTCTGAGATCATTGAGTCCAGCCTGTGACCCTAACTGGATTTTTTTTTTAATGTATTTTATTTTTATGTTGCTTCTTGGATGACTAGCAGATGTTTCTCATACCACCTGAGAAAAACTTTGGCACATCAGCAAATAAAGGTAATAGTGTGAATGCTGAAAAAATAATCAATCGAGCAGCAGTCTGGCACCAAGTCTTACTTCTTCCTGAAGTGTCCAGCATGGCTTGGACAGCTCATTTAATTCCTCTGATCTTAAAAGGAGTATAATTCTTTTCTCTTCTTGTTCTTTGTGTTTTCTATTTAAAACGTTTGGACAGAACTTTCTCACTCTGCAAGGGTTTTGTGCAATGAAGTCAAAGCCTGGCTGGTTCACCACCCCTTCAAAGCACAGATGATCATTTAGGATCTTTCTCTGTACTTCTGACATGATATGCAAAACTTACAGCTCTGATAGATTGCAACAGTCTTGGACTATTATTATTCCCACACACAGCGTTTCAGCTGCCTTAGCAGATATCTTTAACTTTAGGTATGCAATATTTCTCTATTTCTGCCCTGCCAAAGCTCCATAATACAGAGCTCAGTTTCTTTTCTTGTGGGCTTCCAGATTCCTGCACCTTTAGGTTTAGAACAAGACTGGAAGATCTGAATTTTACAGGAACTTTCCCAACAAGTGAAACCTTGACTATGAAAAGAACCAAGCTAGAAATATTTTGAACTCCATTATAGCCTCAGTAAATGTGACTGAAGATTGATAAAACACGTAAAGAGGACCTGAAGCTTTCCATCAGTGCAAATCCTTAAGCGCAGCATGTCTGGAAACTTAGCATAGATAAACATGGCCAAAACTGCTTACAGTTTTCATCCATTTTGCTTTAGATGAAAAGATTACTTTCCCCCCCCCATCATCTAATAATTGCAGCTCATAGTAACATGGTTCTAGGGCAGGAGTAAGGACACAAAATCCCTTTACATATTCACAGTGGAATCACCTTAATGCCATTGCAGCACTGCAGGATATACTAACTGTGAATCCCGGCAATCAGCAAGAACCACAACTCCAACTGATATGTGGTGCCTTAGGACTATCTTACGTGGCACATAAAAATCCCAGGAGTCCCAATCTTTCCTCCACCTCATCCAGCTAGCAGCTGGAGTTCCTTTATTCTTTCATGCTCTATCAAGTTCCAGGTGAGATCATTAACTTTAGCAAGGAAACAGGGACTGGATTCTCTTTTGACACATGTGCCACAAATGCCTGAGGTGTAGAGAAAAATCAAATCCTGAACACCAGCAAGTCAGCCAGGAAAAGAGGGATGCTGTTCTTTAAAACCAAAGCCCTGTAAGGTGGCAGGTACTTTACTTTAGCTCTGTATCTTTCCAGGTGCCGCTTTTGGACTGCTCTTTGTAATTCATCTCTTTTGGTGGCAGACAAACCTAGCAAAGATCAGAAGTTTATCCTCAGAAAAGGCTACGGTGGTGCAAATTACTGCTTTTCTTCTCAGACTGTTTGAATGGGCAAGTTAAACACAGGTGAAATGGAAACTGCCTGCTCTTCAAAAGAAACCCCACAAACTGAAATGCAATTTGAAAATGAAAGCAACACATTCCCCCTTTTACCCCAATTCCCTTTGGAAACTTTCTTGTGTTGTCTTTCATGGGCTTCAGATTTGTGTAAGAGAAATTAGTCACAGTTTTTGACTTTCTCTAGCTACGGATAAAAAGACAGTCTTACCTGTAATCGCTTGGTAGCTTGGCCCAAAGACCTTTCTACAGCTTTAATGCCATTTTCTAATCTCAGACTCTGCTGGCCCTGAATATCAATTTCTCCCTTCACCTTCTCGATCTTTTCCTTGACCTCTTCTTCATTCACTTGGGACTCTTGAACTTCCCGCTGCAGCTTCTCTGCTTCAAGGCCACTCTCCATATTGTGGATCTGAGACACGTAGTCCTTGAGCTTGCTCTCGCACTCCAGGATCCTCTGCCTCATCTCCTGCAGCTGCTCCGTCAGCTGCTTTTCGTTCTCCTGTTCGATCTGCAGCTCGTTTTCCCAGAACTCTTCCTCCTCGATCTCCACTTCGTTCCGTTTGATCTTCTGCTCCAGTTTGAGGATTTCTTCTTCCAGGCTGGCGTTGTACTTTTGCTCCCAGTAGCGGATCTCGGCTTCGTTGGACTCCAGCTGCTTCTCAATGCACTGAAGCTTCTCCGTCTGGAGGTGGATCAGTTTCTTCAGCTCATCCGCTGTTGTTTTACAGTTGTTGAGCACCTTTTGCTTGAACTCGGATTCCTTGCTCTTCCCGAAGATGTCCATTAACCCCTTGGCGCCGCCGGTGAAGGTGAGGGATTTCCTTTTCGGCTCCCTCCTCTTCATGGCCTTGTCCCCGGGCGGCCTCAGCTTGGCCAGGGGCGGCAAGCTCTGCCGGTACAGAGTCCTCTCGGGGATGCGCGCCACGCTGTCCGACGTGGGCCGCTCGCTCAGGGAGGGCCCGGTGCGCCGCAGGATCAGCTGCACGTCGCTGGCGTACTGTCCCCACTTGTTGAGGGACACGATGGGGTTCTCGTGCGGCGCCAGGTGCCGCTCCGTGTCCCGCCACTTCTCGATCAGCGTGTAGCGCCCGGTGCGCCCTGCAAGGGAGCACAGCGTCAGCGCGGCCGCGGGGGGGCGCCACCGCGCCGCGCTCCGCCCGTGAGGGACGGGACCGGGACGGGACCGGGACACGGGGGGACAGGACCGGGACGGGACGGGGACACGGGGGGACACGGTGGGACGGGACCGGGACACGGGGGGACAGGACCGGGACTGGACGGGGACACGGGGGGACAGGGCGGGACGGGACCGGGACACGGGGGGACACGGCGGGACAGGACCCTCCCGCCCAGCCCAGCGCGGCTCCCCGTCCCCCACACGCTGTTTCAGCGCACCTGCCCCTGAGGCAGCACACGCTTGCCTCACTTACGGTGCCCGCACATCACCGAGTTCGCCTCTAAACCCTCCCCGGGCAGGGCGGGAGCGGCAGCAGCGAGAAAGGATTGCCACAGTGAGAACCGGCGGAACTGCACAACCCCGGGGCTGTCGGCAGGCTGGGACGGATTGAGATTCATGGAATCGCACAATGGTTTGGGTTGGAAAGGACCGAAAGATCACCCAGTTCCAACCCCCTGCCATAGGCAGGGACACCTTCCACTATCCCAGCTTGTTCCAAGACCCGTCCCACCTGGCCTTGGGCATTTCCAGGGATGGGGCAGCCACAACTTCTCTGAGCAACCTGTGCCAGGGCCTCCCCACCCTCACAGGGAAAAATAAAGCCAGTGACCTGTCAGTGTTGGTAACGACTACATAAATACACCCAATATGAACCTCGAGACCAAGAAAACAAGAACAGGAGTCCCAGCTCTTTATGTAGAAATATCAGATGTGGAGGCAGTATGCTTGCTGTTAAACTTTCATCAATCGGAGGCAGCTGTTAATGACTGACAGAGCCTCAGTTCCCCTGTTGGTGCCCCCCATTTCACTCAGACACTGAGCCAGCCTGGGCCACAGCCTGTGATGCCTGTGGCAGCGCTGCTGATGTGATGAACCTTCACTGAGAAGAGCAGAGGCTGCCTGAACTGCAAACGAGCAATCAGGCTCCCTGCACAAGCTGTAACAGCAGCTCCCACATCCTCACTGGGGTAACCCAGTCTTCAGGGAGAAGCTCGAGTCATTTTGTAAGTGTTAAGAGTTTTTCTGACTGCTCTATTGACAATACAATTTATGTCCGTGGCTTCATTTGTGCTGTTATCAAACACACTTAAATTCAGCTCAGCAGTCTTCCTCCTCCAACACCCCTTATGGGATATTTTTCTAAGCTCTCTCACTACTCTGAAATACAGCATTCTCCCATTCCAGGAGAGTTTCCCCTATCAAAGTAACTTCACTTAAAAGTCACAACATTATTTACAAAAAGATGTGAAAGATCAACTGCTTTTAAAGCATTTGATGCTAATGAATTTCTGAACAGCTCCACAATTGCCATTAACCTTAAAAACATAATTAGCTACCTTAATGCATTACCTACATTTATTTTCATGAGAAATGATCATTCAAATGATTTATTTCAGCACATAAAAGCCTGAAATACCTGTCATATATGCAACTACAGAGGGGAGGAGTTAGAAGAAAAGTAGTTATCAGTGGTAATGCATTTGATGTGTTCTCTTACCTTATACTACCTGCCCAATCATCTCACTTTTCCCAAAAGGACAAAAATATCCTAATTTCAGGCTGGAGATCTGCCCCTGACCTCCAGTCAGAACACTCACATGGACTCCTCACTTCAGATTTGTAGGAAGCAAGCTGCACTGTGGTGATTAACACACTGTGCACCCCCCTAAAATTGGACGCTGCCTTCTAAAGGGCTTCCCAAGATACAACTACTGTGTTGGAAATGGTTCCTCTGCTCTCACTGTCTCACAGTTAGCTCCCAGTGCAAAGAAGGAGAATAAAAATTGTCTGCAGAGGGTCTGCCTGGAGAACAGGTGGCTTTGGCTCATGGCTCACCCCAGAGCAACTGGCTGGCCCAGTCAGAGACCAAAACGTCCACATTCACTTCCAAGTTAGGAGTGAGGGCTGAAAGATTTGACTGATGGAAGTCAGTGAAACAAGGCAGGCAGCGTGAGAACAGCAATCCACCACCCTGAATGCCTTATAAATAAATGACTGCAGGTAGGTACTGGGGGAAAAAAAGTGGGGAGAAAAAAGTGGGGAAAAACTCCAAACCTGTCAGCATATTAACATGCTTGGCCAACACTCTCAGAAAGAGATTTAAGGCTTATTCTAATGAAGTTCTTCAAAATAAAGTCTATAAAGGTATATAATATATAAAATGAGAGACTTTTGCTAACTCACAATACTGCTCATTGATCCATGAAGATTTATAGTTTGTAGTAGGCATTGGTGTTGTTACAGGAAAAATAAACCTAATGCTGTTTGTCATAGCATACTAACGATAAAATCCTGGAGAAGAAAAATTAAGTAAAAACATACCCCAGAACAAAGGCTGCACTTCACTGCTCTGTTTTGTTCATCTTAGAAGGTTTCAGCTTGTAATCATGCTTGTGCTACTAATGTTCATGTTGTGTCAGAAAGAGTCAAGTTCAAAGAAGTCCTGAAATTGCAAACAGGAGTAGGTACCACTAGGGGAGCGAGCAGAGTGCAGTTTCTATTCACTCTGCTATTAAATTAATTACTTAAATATAACAGGAGACAAAGGAAAAAAAAAGGAAAAGAAAAGAGAGGGGGGAGGAGAATAAAGCTCAAACAATCTTGACCAAAAGTGAATTAAAGAATTAAGCACAAACTTGCCAAGAACTATTTTCATCTTAGCTTAGGGTTCTAAATCAACACACAGCCCTAAATAATGAACTCAGCACTCAAGATCCACATAAAAGAAAGTGTTTTGTAGAAGTAATACTTGCACAGTTCAACAACCACACCTGGAGCTCAGGACTGCTCTAAAACAAAGCTGTTCTCTTCCGAGATCATTACCCAGGTCTAGTGCTCAGCCTGTGCATGACGCAGATTAACAATACCCAGACAACCACAACTGTGATGTTTGCCTGCATTAGAGGGGATTAATTCACAAATGAAAGGGTGAATGAGTTAATTCAGAACTAATGACAGAGTACTTCAGAACACAGGCGTCCCTGTAACAAACTGCAGGTTTTGATGTGCAGCCACCACTGACAAAGAGAAAGCAGCTTGCTCGGGTTGTTGACGAGGAACAGTTCAATGCCTGCATGCTGCTTCTTGCCCTGTGTGTTGTCCACGAGCCTCTGGACACAAAAAGCACCTGGCAGAACTCAGTCCAGCCTCATTCATGCAACCTTATTATTGTAAAAATTAAGTTACAGTCGCATTCCGGTAATGGCCACGTAGCAGCAACATATGGCATTTGTTAAATTACGGTGTGTTTCTCCCAGATGAATATTATACTGAATCTCACCCAAAATTTTGTGGTATCTCCAGGGATGGTTCAGTGACCTAGTTCAGCAGTGAATCCCCCTACAACTTCTGAAATAAAACTTTTCTTTAACTGCAACTAGAACATATTAGATTTTTTTTAATACTTCTATTAAAGCCTTGTATTGACGGTAATGGTAGAGAAAACCATCCAGACAGGCCCAAAAAAGTACCAGCAGTGCTGTGTTCTGTGGTTTCCTCCTCAGAAAACAGGAATTCAAGGGCTGGAGAAAGCACAGTACCTCTGCACCCTATTTCAGGTCCAGCTACTTTGTGGGCAGCAGGGGAAAGGGCGATTCTGCCCCGCTCTGCTGAGACCCCCCTGCAGGGCTGCATCCAGCCCTGGGCCCAGCACAGGAAGGACAGGGAGCTGCTGGAGCCAGTGCAGAGCAGGGACACCAAGGGGAGCAGAGGGATGGAGCAGCTCTGCCGGGAGGAAAGGCTGAGGGAACTGGGATTGTTCAGCCTGGACAAGAGAAGGCTTTGGGGTGACCTCATTGTGGCCTTGCAGTGCCTGAAGGGAGCCCACAGGAAAGATGGAGAGAGACTCTTGACAAGGGCCTGGAGTGACAGGACAAGGGGGAATGGCCTCACACTGACAGAGAGCAGGGTTAGATTGGATATGAGGAAGAAATTGTTCCCTGTGAGGGTGGGGAGGCCCTGGCACAGGTTGCCCAGAGAAGCTGTGGCTGCCCCATCCCTGGCAGTGTCCAAGGCCAGATGGGGCTCTGAGCAGCCTGGGATAGTGGAAGGTGTCCCTGCTCATGGCAGGGGGCTGGGATGGGATGATCTTTAGGGTCCCTTCCAACCTAGGCCATTCTGTAATTCTGTGATTACTACACGGTCCCCAGAATGGGGACCCTACATGTACCACATGATATTACCATCTCAAAACAATCACCAAGAACTTGTATCTGTTTTGCAGGACAGCAAATGAAAAGCAGTACCAGAAGCAGATACATATTTACAGCCCTAAAGCACACTGCATCTGCACAAAGGGCAGTGTCAAGGTTAACAGGTTAAGTTTCCACCTACAGCTCCCCAAGCACACAAACTTAATCACAGGTTCTATTAATACAGGAACACCTTCAAAAGAATATTTTTTTTTCAAAATTGAGAATTACATCAAGAAAGAAAATACATGGACTTCAGAATGCTGATGTTCTGACAGCCTGCAAGTATCTGTCATGAGTGGTTTGAACCTGGCTCCAATACTGTGACATTAAATGGCAAACTCCACTCAGTGTCCTGATCTGGCTCTGCTGCACAGCCAAACACAACCTCTGGACCCAAGTGCCCGGCCACTGTAGTCTTAGCTTGGGATTGATGTCCTTTGCTAATTTAAACACAGATTCCATCACAATGAACGGTGATTAAACTAATGAAATATAGGTACAAGGTAATGAACATTTTTTTTAGACTCTCAAGAGGCAGATTCTTAAATCATATTCCATGAAGGTAGTAGGACTCATACAACCATTACTCACTTTGGGCTCCTCTATATGCTTTAATATTTGCAGCTGACACAGTAGACAGAGCAACTATTTCTGCTGCCAAAAGTGAAAATGAAACTCCAAAGGAAAGCAGCAGTAGCAACACTCTTGGCAGGACTGTAACCTGAGAGGTCATCAGTTCCCTTTTCCAGGACAGAAATGATTCATCCCATTACTCCCACCCAAAAGTCCATCATCCTCTACAATTTTTTAGCTATGCAGGTAGTATTATACACTGTGAAAAAATGTATCTGTGCCTTATCTTTCCCATCAGGCTACAAATGTTTATGCCAAGCACCAAGCAAGATCCATCTTTCCATTAAGTGTCTCCCATGCTTCAGAGCCAGGACCTACAGCAGTGAGTCAGTACAAGCAGGTGACTCACTGCCCTGGTCTCACATCATTTCTGGGAAAAGTGGTGGGATGAGCAGTCTTCAACATGAGGGTACCTCTCCTTCCCTAGAGAAAGGGCTGGGGTGGGCAGGAGTAGGTCTTTGTCACCAGAGGTCATAGAATCATTCAGGCTGGAAAAGGCCTCCAAGCTCATCAAGCCCAAGCTGTGCCCGATGCCCACCCTGTCACCCAGCCCAGAGCACTGAGTGCCACATCCAGTCACTCTCTGGACACTTCCAGGGATGGGGACTCCAGGCCTCCCTGGGCAGCCCCTTCCAGTGCTTAACAACCCTTTCCATGAAGAAATTCCTGCTGCTGTCCAGCCTGAACCTCCCCTGGCACAGCTTGAGGCTGTTCCCCTTGTCCTGTCCCTTGTTCCCTGGGAGCAGAATCTGAGTTCCCCTGGCTGTCCCCTCCTGTCAGGGAGTTGTGCAGAGCCAGAAGGTTCCCCCTGAGCCTCCTTTTCTCCAGGCTGAGCCTCCCCAGCTCCTTCAGCTGCTCCCCACAGGACTTGCTCTCAAACCCTTCAATGCAGACTTGCTCCCAGTTTCTCCTCTTTCCCTGAGACTACCAGGATGCACTCAGTGCCAGGGAAGTTCCCTGGAAGGCACATTCCTAGTTCCCATTTTCCCCAGGTCCCATCACCTCTGCTGCACAGCAGCTGTGCCAAGAGCCTGCCCTGCAAGGTGGCACTCTGGACAGTCTTGAAAAAAAGAAAAAGGAAAAAAAGAAACTAAGAAAGTCTATACCTAATACAGAAGTTTTAAGACAGCTAAACTGAAAGGAAGGTTGTAATAGTCTCACTCTTGAGCTGAATCTGAATGAACACCTCAGACTTATCACAGTGCATAATAAGAATAAACACACTGTAACCTGTCTGCACACAGGTTTCCATGGAGGTAAAGCCAGACCTGCCAACACTTGGCTCAAGCCAAACCCAGATTGCCCAGAGCACTGAAAAATGCAAACCCTCCACAACATGGATACAGCTTTCTGACCCACTTGGTTTCCCAGAGACAGCCTTCCAGCCCTAGGCTGTCTTCCTTAACAAGGCAATGCAAAGAAAAAGTAATTGCATGTGGGTAAAATCTAAGAAGTCTTAGTATGTGGAACATGTGGGTGAAAATGCTCTGCCTTACCAAAGGGACAACAGCATTAACTCCTGAATCTTTAACAGCACTGATAGAAAAGTAATTGCTGACAATTTTAATCAACCCAGGATGATTTGAACCCCTTATCTTTGAAATATGAAGCTGACATTTCATTCATTATGTGATACTTAAGTTAACATCCATAGCAATTAAAAAAAAAATACCATTCTGGCTATCTGAGAACTCATTAAATACCCAAGATTAAAAGAAAAAAACCCCCTCAAAATAGAGGTTAGAGTTTGCATTACTCAGATTTCTTAACTCATGCTATATTTTGCATCCACAGGTATGAAATACAATAGAAAATAAAGAATCAGAGGAGGAGTCCAGTCCTAGGAAGAAATACCCACAGAGATACACAAGCTCCACTGAAGGTCTGCTGAGTTCTCCAGGCACAGCCATCTCGCCACATCTTTGCAGGACTAAAGCCTTAGTTCATTACTATTATCCTCGATCTCAAAAAAATGGTGTGCAGGAGTTTATCAGAGCCTGACAGAACAAAGCTCTCAGAGTCATCACTTCATACTTTCAATGGCCTTTTGTCCAAGCACCCTGAGGTACCACACTTATTTTAGAGCTGTGTCCTAAACAGGTGAAACAATGGGGAAATTTGGCTGAGGTCACACAGCAAGATATCCAGCAGCCCAGGTCCCTCTCAGGGAGGTTACTGTCACCAGATTTCTGAACCAGAAAGTTTCTATGATCACACCATGGGATCACCACAGAGCGCAGATTTCTTGTACTTCTTATCCCTCTTAACGTCACTATTTGAAGTGGCAGAGAATGAAATCTTGGGGTTGAAAAAACACAAGTTCTAAGCAGATCCTTAGCAGGGACACCTTCCACTATCCCAGCTTGCTCAGAGCCCCATCCAACCTGGCCTTGGACACTGCCAGGGATGGGGCAGCCACAGCTTCTCTGGGCACCCTGTGCCAGGGCCTCCCCACCCTCACAGGGAACAATTTCTTCCTCATATCCAATCTAACCCTGCTCTCTGTCAGTGTGAGGCCATTGCCCTTTGTCCCGTCACTATATGGTTTTGTAAAAGAAGTGGTTTGATCTTTCCAGATGCAACTTTGGCTGAGCCTTACAATGCTTTAACACATGTTTGAGACAGCACTGACACTTTAATAAGTACACTCCATTTATCTTTGAGGAAAAATACTCAACTGCAATAAAAAAAACCCACTGATGGCTGCATTTGTTTAATTTTAAAAAGAGACAGCTGTACTTCTTGTTCAGTGAAGTACTGCTCACATTTTCCAGCCAGAAGCACCAAAATCCACAGCACTATTTAAAGCAAGTCTGCCAATTTAATTATTTGCCACAGAAAACTACAGAGGAGGGCAGGTTTCTTCCGGTAAGAAATTCAAGCTTTGTGTCTTTAGACTGAAATATTCTCTTTCTAGGAAACAAATATGCCATTCTGGCTAGAGAAGATGTGTTCTAGGCTCCAGGGGTAAAATAAATCACAACAAATGCAGTAAAAATCCTCATGGGGGCTGGAAGTGGGAGAGCAGCACTTCTGAAGGAACAGGACAAGTGTATTTGTGACTGCACTGTTTGTCACCATATTCCTTTGGAAGATTTTTTATTTTTTGTGTTTGAATGGAAAACAACCAGAAAAGCCAATTTTTTAAAAAATTAAAATATCTATAGTTAAACTACATTTGCCGAAACCAGCAGCTAAAATGATTAGCTCACTTTTTTTAGGATAGCACCTGCTTTTCCCCTCAGCATTACAATGATTTTTTGAGAGGAGTCATTATGCTCACACACATTCAAAACAGACCTTTGGCTGGATTCATCAACCATCTCATCACACACAAAATTTAAAATTATCAACAACTCTCTTTTTACTTTTTTCAGTTGCCCAAATTATGAAGAGGAATCAAAATGACCAAGCAATGTTTATATGAAGCCATTCTGGTTTTCACAGAATGCACAGAAAACTTAGTGGAGAATTTGCTGTCAAACGTACATTTTTAAAAGAGACAAGGATGAATCTTGGAAAAGCTCATCTCTCCTGGCAAAAATATTTTTAAAACAAGACTCTCTATTTAAACTGTGTGCTGAGGTGTATTTTTGTTTTAGTGAGGGCTGAGTTTCTCATGATGAAAAAAATCACTTCTCTTATTTGTATTAAAGAGCCAAATCTTCTTTGTCACTTGCAAACAGCTTGAGTTAAAAAGAAAATAAAGCAGACCTAGATAAAACTCATAAAAGGTAGCATCAAGTGTTCTTCAAGATCCCAGTGAGAGATGATTTCACTCTCTGGAAACTTGTAACTGAATAGTTTTATGTCTGTCTTGAACAGAATTCCAGCGACCCGCCCTCCAGCTAAGGCAATTCCAACTCCTTCTAAGTTACAGATACAGACAATTTTAGTATCCAAAGCTATACTCAATTGATATTATTCTCTCTTGCATTCAATAAATTGAAAACATACACATTTTTTAAAATAAGCTTTGTTGGGACACCAAAGGAGACAACTCTCCCTTCTTTTTCTATTTTAAAGAATGAGGGGAGGTTTGAGACTGAATTCAAACCCTTTAACTTCAATCCAAACAGAAAACAAAAAATAAAAAAAGAAAAAAAAGAAAAAAACCACAACCAATCAAGAACCCCTAAAATTCTTACTTTGGCTAGAGTCATTTCCTATCCTGCAGTGATCAAGAGATAGGCAGCAGGGGAAGGGGAAGGAGCTCACAGTGCAAGAACAGGTAACACTAATGTTATTCATCAGGAGTACAGCCCCAGAGAGAGACTTTTTTTACTGAAAGAGCTCCAATTTCTAAGGAATCAAGGAGCATTAGCCAGGCAAGTTACATGACAGAATGCCATGGCCAAAGGATTAGACACTGGATATGGGACAGAACCTCTTACAAAGGCTCATAGCCCAATATAACTTGATTTTTTATATTAAAATAGCCCCAGGAACATAAAAAAAGAAAACAAAAAAAACCCAAGAAACTTTTGTATCCTGAAGTTGTTATTGAATTTCCATGACATGGGGGAAGAGTTGGAAAGTGCACAGATGGAAACCTTTTTGTTGTTTTTATCACAGCAGGAGATCAGGAGACAGGGCCCTGCATTTGATCAAGTGGCAGCAAAAGGCACTTTTTGAAATACAAGAAATTCCATTTATGGACAACACACTCTGACTGCCAGGGTGAGTGAACACTGCTACAGTGGGGTCTCCACACTTGTGCACATTGAGAACCCAACTGCCCCTGGTCCTGAGCAACCTGCTCTGCCTGGCCCTGCTTTGTGCAGCAGAGTTGGGCTGGATACTGTCCAAAGGTGCCTTCTAACCACAGCTCTAGAATAATTTTGATTTTCCTATTTTTGAAATACACGATAAAGCTTTATTTTTTACATGTCTGGAATACAGACAGCTTCATTTGCCCATAAGAAGCTTCTTAACTGTGGATGCTTTAATCCAGGTATCTTTGGCTTGTGCTTTCCTCAGTGGATATGGCTGTAAAATAAGCCAGTTTGCAAATATTCCAGACACTGCACTTCAAGAAAATAATATACTTCTTGCAGTTCACATTTCAGGCTCAGTGAACAAGACTGTGTTGTGTGTGTTGTATGCTTTAAGTCAAGGACCTGGTAATAAACTGTAAGGCACAATAAAACAAAAGGAGCATCTCACAAACGTTACAGACAGACAAAATAATCCTGAGTGCAGCCAAGTTATGCGACCGCTGAAGGAGCCAGACTGCAAAGTGGAAAATCCCATCAGAGCCAAGCAAGGGGGAAGCCAACTAAGACTGGCTACTTTCCACCACCAAATGTCAGGTGAGAGCTACAGGGATCCATTTTCATAGATCCCCATTCAAATTCGAGTGACAATTACTCCTGGTAAGCTGGGACCTACAGCCAAATCGCAGGGGCAGCCAGATGGTTCTGTCCTGATGAATGGCCTGGCCGGAGGGCTGGGAAAGACACATGGGTGTAATTTATATGGTGCTTGATACTGTTCTAGCTGCCCCATTGAGAGAGGAGTTGTTCTGGGGTTTTTCTAGAGAGGGTATTTGCCTTGGGAAGGAATTTCCAAAGGATTATCTTGATTTGGCTCTGGCTGCAGCTGAAATTTATCTCAGCATGGAAGCAGAGTCGCCTGTCCCAGACAAACTGGTGACGTGTTACAGAAAAGGAAGTCTGCAGAGCTGACAAAACCTGCATGTGTTTCCAAGGCTGAGGGAGTCTTTACAGAGTTCAGGCTAATAACTGAGGATACAGAAAAAAACCCAGGGAGAAATTACACAGGAGAACATTAAATTACTGTCTAGAACTGAGAGTCTGACATTTCTGTGGGAGAAGGCAAAGGAAACAGAATGAAAGAGATATTGAAAGCAAAGTGACAAACTAAAGTATCACAACCACTTTATTATTTCTAAACATGTATCACTTAATCATGACTAGAAAATTATCATGCTAGCAGAATTATTTCTCAAAAATCCTGCAGGCAGACAATGAGATATGGAAGCAATTCATGAACCAATTACCATTAAACAAAAAGCTGCAACTAACACAACCAGTAAAAAAAACGTTTAACAGTTCAACATCAACTACAAGATTTGAGAGACAAACTGACTTTCTACAATTTTTAAATGAAGCTTCAGAAGGTATTTGATGCATATAGATAAGCAGATGCTAGCATTTTGTTCAATCCTCTTAAACTATAAAATAAAAAAGTGCCAGTCTTCCCCTCCATCAGACAAAAGGAGATGGAAATGATGTTTAGAAGTTTAACATTTAAATAAATAAACATCACAATTTCAGAGAAATTGACTTTGTCCTTACAGGTAGAACACCTTGTTAACATTCATAGGTCTAACTTGTTTTATATTAGAAAATTATGATTTTCAAATTGACTCAGACTTCTAATGCAATCTTGCAAAACTGCTGGCATACTGAAGAATGCAGAAGCTCACCTTTAAACTATTAATTTTAGGTAAAACATAGGTATTAATGCCTAAATTTAAATAGTATGTAAATCCAATTATAACCTTTTAGCAAAGAATAAGTATCAGCATAGGAAATACTGAAGGGATGAGTTTGAGGCTTATTCAGGATGCCCTTAATCACTGAGAAAGATCTGAAAAGACTTTCCTGTGGTGGAGCCTCAAAGACTTTATTTTTTTCTCCTAAACTGTTCAGCAAAGGGCTAACAGACTTCCAAGTTACCCTTCCAAGAGCAGTGAGTTACGTGGCATGCAGGAGCAAGAGGAGACCCTGAAGGATCTTTCATTGATCTATACTATTCCCAATACAGCTAAAGATACTTAAAATGGGTATAATTTCAATGAACATCATTAGGATGTGAAAGCCAACCAATTATATTGCACTGCTTTTATATTTTCTTTGGTACTCAGAATATTGACAGTTTAGCACCTTCCTTAGTCCAGGCTGTATTTACAACCACCATAATTATTATTACTTAGAGAATAAATTTTTATTGAAGGAAAGTTTATAGATTTCCAAATGTTTCTTTTCTGTCTTTTCAATCTTTCTCCTGGCAGCTGAAAAATCCAAGGCTACAAGTTTACACTGCAAGATTATCCCACTGTGCTTTGCATTTTCTGCTCTCTGCTGGTACCCAGTGCTCCCCCACCTCTCCTGGGTTGAGCTTCACGAAAAAAGCTTCACCCCACTTCCCACCTGGCAGTACTCACCAATAGCCTGAGCAAGGGCTATTACAACTTCCTGGCATGTTGTGACTTCGGTGACCCCACACACAATTCTCTGCACTCCATCCACCCATACTTTGAGCTCCATGGTTCACCAGATCATCCAAGAGCCATGAATGCAAATCGGTCAAGTCATTCTTGCAGCTGCACCAGAGACAACTCAGCTGACTTCCCGCAGCAGCTGGAACAGAGAAAAATCCTGGTGTTTAGAGCAAGGAACCACCCATTTGAAAAGTCAACTATTTCACCTTGACATCTATCAAGTAGGAGAGCCAACACAGCCTCCTTTCTTTAAAAACAACAACAGGAACCAAACATCCACACATTTTGGGGGCAGAGTGGCTGGAAAGTGCCCAGCAGAAAAGGCCCTGGGGGTGCTGGTCAACAGCAGCTGAACGTGAGCCAACACCTGCTCAGGTGGGCAGGAAGGCCAATGGCTCCTGGGCTGGGTCAGCAATGGTGTGGCCAGCAGGACCAGGGCAGTGACTGTCCCCCTGCCGTGGGCACTGGTGAGGCATCACCTCAAACCCTGTGTCCAGTTCTGGGCCTGTCACTGCAAGATGGACATTGAGGGGCTGGAGCATGTTCAGAGAAGGGAATGGAGCCGGGGAAGGGGCTGGAGCACCAGGAGCAGCTGAGGGAGCTGGGGAGGCTCAGCCTGGAGAAAAGGAGGCTCAGGGGGAACCTTCTGGCTCTGCACAACTCCCTGACAGGAGGGGACAGCCAGGGGAACTCAGGCTCTGCTCCCAGGGAATAAGGGACAGGATGAGAGGGAATGGCCTCAAGCTGTGCCAGGGGAGGCTCAGGTTGGACATCAGGAGGAATTTCTTCCTGGAAAGGGTGGTCAGGCATTGGAAGGGGCTGCCCAGGGAGGTTTGGAGCCCCTGTCCCTGGAGGTGCCCAAGGAAGGCCTGGACGTGGCACTCAGTGCTCTGGGCTGGGTGACAAGGTGGAGGTTGGTCAAAGGTTGGGCTCAATGACTTTGGAGGTCTTGTCCAACCTCATTAATTCTACAATTCCATTCTAGGATCCCATGCTTTAACAATGTCTACCTCTTCTGCAGACATAAACTGTAATGAGACTTCAGGTATTTCCTAAAATTTTACAAGTTGTTACAAAAAGAGCACTCAGAGAAATAGCACTAAACAAACAACTCCAGAATAAACTCATAACAGTTTCCAGTAACAGGTGCCCCTCTTCCTTTATTTGCTGCCTGGATGTCTCCAGGAACTGTTTAGGGATGCTTTTGGTGTTTGTTCAACAATTTCTAGCAGGTGGGGCTGTAGAAAAACAAGGGGGAAACATTTTTAATTACAGCCATCCATGAGAGTCCAACTTTTGTCTCCCTGCAGAAGTAGCTGAAGGTTCCTATTCCCAACAAACCTGTGCATCTTGTACCAGAACCCAGAAAGCAAAGCAGGCAGACAGATTGCTTCTCTCTGCCTCTAAAACAAGGAGATGCATCAGGGAAAGTGTTGTAGGGGTGCTTTAACCCCTGCCAGCACTGGTTCTGTGAGGAAACAGATGTTGTCCAATGTCTTTTCCTAGGTTTTTCCATCGGCACTGCAATGATACTAAACAAAAAAATTTCGAAGTAAACCCACCACAAATTGTTGTCTTCAAAAGACAGCACCTTCCCTCACAAATGAAACAAAAACCAAACCACCAGTAATGATGATTAAGTCTTCAAAAACCCCAGAAACTAACAAGAAAGCAAACACCCAAAAACCACCTACAAACCAACCAACAACAAAAACCCAAAAGCAAATAAAGAAAACCTAATGAGACAGCTGGGCTACTTAAGCATATACAGGGAAAATAAACTGTGATAATACCATACAAGAAGCTCATGTACTCAGATAATCCCATATGGATAAAGTGATAAAACCAAGACAATATTTTTGAAGAATTAAGTACTAGGAAAATGGATAACACAGGGATGGAATAAAAGAAATCTGAAAATTACTTAGGGGGCATTAGTGAAGACAGGCAGGGTAGGGTTACATGAGAAACATGGAACCTGATGATGCTGATGGATTGAACAGAACTGCACGTGGAGGCAGAAATAGTGCAGAGAGCACTATGCAAATACTTAGTGCTGCTCACATTTACAGTCTCACCAGAGCTGCCTTCTCCTGGGGAAGTGAACATCTCTTCCTGCATCTAAAAGATGCACCAGTGCAGCCCCCAAGCTAGAGGGGAAAAGTGACTTTCCATCTACAACCAAACAGTTAATCCAGCAGCTGACAAATACTGACACATGATGCAGAGGACACCTGGAAGATCCTCACCTGACAGGTTGGGGCAGCAACAACCTCAGAGCCTGTTAGAGCCCCAGGGGTCCCACCACACTGACAGGATGAACTTTAGCAGAGAAGCACCAAGCAGTAAAGTCAGGCCAGTACACACCCCCAAAAGCCCTGCCCAAACCTACCTGTTCAGAAGTATAAAATTTATAAAAGTATATAAAATTTGTAAGTAAAACCAGATCTCAAACAGACTTGCACACTCAATAGACAAGTGATTGCTTTTAAGAATATCAGTGTATACAGAAATAGTCTTCTGAGACATGAACAAGCACCTGAAAGAGGTTTTCATAAACACTTTCCCACATAAAGCTAGGTAATTCAAAGAAAACTTCTATCTGCACAAGCATTAACTGTGTACAAACACAGAAACACTTCAGTCAGGTTAACACCATATTAATGCACCAATAAACTCAGCAGAAGAAAATCTTTTACCAGCCTGTAACATAGCAGTGACTGAGAAAACACCTCACAGGCCCCATCCGTGACCTCCACTATTTATTCTTGGACCAGTTGTCTTCACAAATAAACAGACCTCACATTCCAAGCCCAGCTGTAAGGAACTTTATTAATTAACTTAATAACTTGCTGAGGGTTGAACAGTTCAGATTTCCTGGCACGGACCAAGCCATCTCTCCATGTGACAACGCACACGTCAGCAAAGCATCCGACAGCTCTAATTGTTTTTCTGTCTGTCAACATCCAAAGTATTATCTCAATTTAGCAAGCCAGCAAATGCCTTTTTTCCCCCCCGTCAGCACACAATGTACAATCTTGTGCTCAGTGCAGATCAGGTTTGGTCATTTGTTTTCCTACAGTCCATCTTTAAAAAAAGAAAAGACTAAAGAGAGGCATCATATAATAAGGAAATATTTGCTGACACTTCCAAGTTTGAAGAAAAGCATTCACCAAAGCTGCAAATGATCTGAACAAAGTGCCTTTGAAACAGTTCAAGCTCAGGGGAAACATTCCCATTCATTTCTTACTGGACAAATAGTTTTAATAGACTAAATAGGATAAAGAATTTGCAGTACATGCGTCCCTCAGACCAACAGGCAGGGCTGAATTAAAGGAGTGTGTTAATAAAAGGGCAGCCCAGGTGGAGTCCCCATCCCTGGAGGTGTTCAAGGAACAACTGGATGTGGCACTCAGTGCTCTGGGTTAGTTGACAAGGTGGGGATCAATCATAGGTTGGACTCAATGATCTTGTAGGTCTTTTCCTCCATGGATTCTGTGATTCCATGTGCCCAACAGCATTCCAAGTGCTCACAGGATTCCTTTGGGGACCTGCCACTAAGAACATACATTCTCATCAGAAATGTAAGATCTCTGTGCTGAAATCACTGTGTCTCACTGGAGTTTCTAAGCAAAGCTCATCTGTAGTAAGTTAAAAAAAAAAAATCTACGACTGGTTTGGTTTCTAGGATTGTGCAGCAGAAGTTCACAGAGAGGTCTGAAAAACAGAAAATCTTCTGGCCATGTGCTTAATCTCTGCTTCCCAAAGATAACTCTGTAGCACCTTTTTATTAGCCTTTGGTTTTCCTTCATAGGTATTCAATTCTTCAAGTTAAGTTTCATACCAATAAAAGCTGATTTGCCTCCCCACTGAGAGTCATCTGACAGCCCCAAATATATTTTTCGACCTGAAATCTGTGTCCAGAATGCACATTGTGCTTTTATGTCAGAACAGGCAACATAATCCTTACTTCTAATACTGTGCAAATTTCTTTCTGAAGCCAATGGAATGGCTGGAGAAAAAAAAAAATCTCACTTGAGGTTTCTCAATCCCGTAAGTTCAAAACCAGTTCACCTTATGCATAACTTATTTCAGCAATGACTGGGAATAGGAATGCAAAACTAATTTACTGAGAGGCACACAAGCCAAAGCACGCCTGTGATCACAGCTTTTCCCCAGTTTGTCAGCCATCAGCTCCATAGCCACACGTAGTTCTGCTTGGAACCAAGCAGTGGAAATCTGGCATTCCACAGCTACTTCCTTCCCTCACTTCTCCATTACCTTGCCTGAAGCCTCCTCAATTACCTTGTTTATCATGCATTAAGCATTTTCCCTAAATTCCCCTTTTATCCTAATTGGCTGATGGTATCTTACTCTTTCAGAGATTTGTTCAGTTTTTAAGTGTAAAGAAAATCCAGCATATATATATGTACATATATGCACACACAAATATATATATAGCATGCATATATATATGTGCTACTACTTAGCTACCTCTCCACAACTCATTTACAAAATACAGAAAAGGCTGAAGCTTCACAAAAGACAAGCAGATCAGACTAAATGCAAAGTACTTTTCCAGCATTTAAGAAAAAATTCTATTCCACGCAGATGTTTGCAGAACATCTTGCCATAAGTCACGAGGAAACCCAAGAGCTAAAATCAAGATGCCCATTTCACCTCATTTCTAATTCTTAGAAGGTTCACACTGCCTGAAAGCATCATGCACCTCAAATAAGGGCTAAAATCTTGCTGCAGCAGAATTTTGACCAACAAGTTCAGTGACTTTCTGTAGCCCCAGCAAGTCACCAGCATGTTGTTTAGTACACTTAAAAGTCAGGGTGCTTTCATTTGTAATTAGCAACAACCAGGCATCATTTGGAGTTTGGCATTCACCCTTTATTTTTCATTCCCTGTGCACTATGGCCAAGTTGTGCTCCTTGGTTTTCCCTATTATGACACCAGGTAGGGCCCTGGACAAACAGGCAGCTTGTTCCACCCACGCTGTAAGCCATTAATAAGAATAATTAGTCAGTGCTAGTAAGGCTCGATTGGAAAATACCAAACAAAGGAGCACAAATAAGCCAGTCCAGCTACCCAGAAAGAGCTTACAAACCATTCAGAAGAGCATGAACATGGATGCATTTGGAAGGTCTTCCCTACCAGAAGAATCCTGGTATGGAGCCAAGTAACATTTTCCTGATGAAGATAACTGCAAATACAGAGTTGGCTACTGGAAATAAGCTCCCTAGTACATACCAAAAAGCCTCCTCCCTTAGACTGATGAAGAAGAAATATCCTGCAAGATATGCAGCCTCCCATCAGTAAATGGGCAAAAATATTTCATGGCAGGTTCAAGTCAAAAATATCAAGTGGAAGTCTTCTGCAGGCAAAACTTTTATCCTTTATCAGAAAGGAACAGGCTGGGGATTTGAAATCAGCCTATGGCTTTCTTTGAAAAGAAAAGCGTTTACACAGAAGTAGCATCCAATGTTTTTTTGTGGGACTAACCCTTGTGGAGGTTATTCTTTTGCTATTCCAGAAGAATGCTCTGAGATAATAAGCACTGCTTGAAACAAATAAACCAGAGGTCCCACAACCATGAAGATGACAGTGTTGAGAACAAGCCTGTGAGAGAGAGTTTAAGACCAAAGAATTTTCTTCCATGAGACTGGCCAAAAGATGGTCTGACATCTGTGTCAAACAGGCCAAAATCCCGATGCCACAAGTGATACCCAAACACAAAACACACACACCTCACCTGTGAGAGGACAGCACAGCACCAACACAGGAGTTTGACAAGCACTGAAGTGCAGGCAGTTGGTTCTGGCAACAATGGCTGCACAAAATCGTGCCTCTGGATAACCCAAAATTCCCCAAGTTGCAGTTTCCCAGACAAATTACCAGTTGACTTCCATCCAGGAACCCTCAGCTGCCTAGAACAGGAACTGCTGCTTGCACTGCAATTTCTCCTGCTGCAATACAGCTAACAATTTGGTGGGAAAAAATGAGGGAAAGAAACATTGTTCTGAAGCAGGGAATGCTACAACTGGTATTTTGCCTAATTACAGAACATTCCCGACCTCTCCCTGAGCTACAATCTCTCCTTGAGCTGCAATCTTTACAGCACAGAAAAAACAAATTGTCTCTTCTCTTTGTATTGGTGAGAATTAGCTAGAAGGAATTAACTTGTTTTCTTTTGGGGATGGAGGAGTGATAGGAAGAGGTAAACCATTCATCCACACTTCTTGTCAGCTCTTGCAAATATACACTTTGTTAATGGCAACTATTGAGTTATTACCTGAAATAATTCTTCCACCTTGAAAACTGTATTTTTGACTTCAGTATTTTAATTCTAAGACTGATCTCCGACTTCAGCAAGCGTGTTAAGTCTTCAGGACCATCTTCCTGCACAGTGTTTTAATCTAAATCACAGGTGACAATATGAAGACAGACACCATTTAATAATGATTTAACTGCAGCACAAAACATTCATCCAACCTGGGATACAAATGATGACATAGCTACAAACCTCCAGGATCACAAACTGTGTCTAAAATGCTCATGGCCTTCATAAAGATGAGTTCCAACCAGCTGTCATGAACACAGATCGATGGCTGGAGTGACAGTGCTCCTATCACAGTCTGTAACACTTTGTATCTTAAGTTTGGAGCCACAAGGCTTAACCCAACTGTGCTGCAAAACATTTTCAAATCCCCACAAAATGTTGGAAAGGAAACAAGCCAGCAGATGAGCCAAGGAAACAGATGGCTTACTAAAGTTCCTTTGTATTTGGTCACTGCTGAGAGCATAACCTTGCATTTTTAACAGTAAGTTTCACACTCTTGCACTTGAATTAATTCAACAGGACTAACAACTCTGAAATTAATACTCTCCTTTCCCTAAGATTAGATATAAAAAGCATTTGAACTCCACATGGACTTGTGGTACAAAAACCCAAGGGTGTTTTGGAAATGTTGACAGCACTCAATCAGTTTCAAGGATCCTTGCTTCTACTAGATTTCAGTCAGAGAGTTTCTAAAGCAGAAATTTAAAAATTTAAAACTTAAGAGCATTATATTTAGGATATGCTCCAGCAAATCAAAACAATACCTGATGCAGCACTTCTTTCAGCTCTTGAGACAGGATTTACTATGATACAAGTGTGAATTCAATTCAAGCAGGCTTACTCACTAAATCCCAACCCTGAATTTGTTTCAGGATTAGGACTGAAGTATCACCTTCATTTTACATGAAGCACTCCTTTTCCTCATTCTGACGTTTAGCTACTAACAAACAAAATTGCCAGCATGAAACATCGCAATCCCAGAGAGGCAGGATTGAGTGCGTTGATCCTAAAAAGCCTCACTGGCCACCACTGTTCTAGGAAGGGCTGGATCATAGAATTACACAATAGTTTGGGTTGGAAGAGACCTTAAAGCCCATCTCATTCCAACCCCCTGCCATGAGCAGGGACACCTTCCACTATCCCAGGTGCTCAGAGCCCCATCCAGCCTGGCCTTGGACACTGCCAGGGATGGGGCAGCCACAGCTTCTCTGGGCAACCAGAGCCTCACAGGGAACAATTTCTTCCTCATATCCAATCTAACCCTGCTCTCTGTCAGTGTGAGGCCATTCCCCCCTGTCCTGTCACTCCAGGCCCTTGTCAAGAGTCTCTCTCCATCTTTCCTGTGGGCTCCCTTCAGGCACTGCAAGACCACAATGAGGTCACCCCGGAGCCTTCCCTTCTGCAGGCTGAACAATCCCAGTTCCCTCAGCCTTTCCTCCCAGCAGAGCTGCTCCATCCCTCTGCTCCCCTTGGTGTCCCTGCTCTGCACTGGCTCCAGCAGGATAGCTGGTGGCAGTACAGCAGAGGTTCAGACAGCAGCTGGGATGGATTTATTCTGTGGCAGAGGAATATCCTTTTCCAGATACGTTAGCCAAGGAGCCTGCACTGCATATAAATGCTGTGACAAACAGCTCAAAAAAAGACATGTGCATTAAATAAACATCTCCTGATTCATCATCTCAGTCAACAGGCAGACATTTACTGCACTGTAATGTTTTCCAAAGCCGTGTAAGTATTTGTTCCTCATTAGTAGCAAATATATAGTGCATTTGAGAAAACAGCTTTATTACACACCACTTTATTAATAAACAGCAGCATTAGGTGGAAGTTACATCTATACATCTCTAATATGGTCTAAGTAGTGTGTGGGAGTGAAAGAAAAAGAGCAGAGAAATAAGCAAGCTGGTTCATTGCAGAGAAAATATTTATACGAAAGCTACAATACACACACCTTACTTCAAAGCTGCCTTAGACCTCGAAATGCCCTGGCTTCAAAGGAGACAAAATAGGTCATTCTCCAAACTGGTTCCAAGGAAGACACAGCTCCACCCGTTCAACTTTTCCCCTCTCCCCTCACGGCTTGTCCACAAACACTCACGCCCAGCTGAGGGATTGAAGACATTCGTGTGTAATTGCCAACATTTACACTAATGAGGCAATGAGCTCATCTGCTGCCTTTTGGCAAGACCTGCTTTAACTCTTGGTTTTGTAGGACTGAATGTGTTCTTTACACTTCAGTCAAACCCACGTGCAGCATTTGCTTTGTCATTTGACTACAGCCACCCCGAGTCTCAGCTGTCAGAGAGGTGTTCCCTGCACCTCAAATGTGAGCTGAGGGCAAATTTCAGAAAAACAAAAAACCACAAACATACAAAAAACTTATTACACTTCCCACATTTCAAGATATGGACCAAAGCACAACACCTTCTTCCCCTGTAGTGTGGTGAACCTTGCATACAAATGAGCCCATTCCTCCCCTTCCAAGTTTGCACTGAAGGATGCAGGAAACAAAATATATCCTGCAACTGAAATCTATTTAAATTTGAATTAAGAGAAGTTTTAAAAGTCACTTAAGCACATGGTTTAAAGCCATGGTATGATACAACCACCGAAATCTCACTGTAACTCAATGCAATTTCTGAAACAGGAACAAGGTGAGGCACTTTCAACTTAATCAACATAACTGTTCCAAAAAATTATAATCTCAAAAGTTTTACTCAGTGAGCAGATACATTATTCATTAAACATTACCTAAGAAATTTCAAGTTGCTCTCCTGGCAACCTAGAAAAGTCTGCAAGACAGAACAGAACATATTACTAGGAGGAGTCTTTAAACAGTTAAGCAAGATAAATGAGTGGGGGGAACTCACCACTTTCTAAAATTTACACTTGGCTGTGCTTACTTCCATATTTCCCCAGGCACAAAAGAACTTCTTTGCTTCTTCTATTCTCTATTTATAGGACTCAGCTGGATCACTTAAGTATTTCTCCTCTCTTGACAATTGTGAGCTTGGCTAATTTTATTAGAGCAAAATCTGAGGTAATCATAACACAGAGCAATAGCTTATGGGCTGAAATACTAGAAGTGCATTACTTAATTCATGGAACCATGGAATGGGTTGGAAGGAACCTTAAAGTTCATCTCCTTCCACCCCCCTGCCATGGGCAGGGACACCTTCCACTATCCCAGATTGCTCAGTGCTCCATCCAGCCTGGCCTTGGACACTGCCAGGGATGGGGCAGCCACAGCTTCTCTGGGCAACCTGTGCCAGGGCCTCCCCACCCTCACAGGGAACCATTTCTTCCATATAGCCAACCTAATTTCCCCCTCTTACAGTTTGAAATTTCCACAGGCACAGGCAGCTCCGAGGTAAGTCTACAACACTTTGGCCAACTGGCCACACTGCACAGAATGGATATAGAATCAAATTCCACTTTGGGAGGTGGGGATACTTAAGTTCTCTATTCAGCTGATAATTTTAGAGAAACTGTTACAAACTTTGTACTTTCTAAACCACTAATTCTCTATAAGTTTGGCTAAAACTCACCTAAACTCCAAAACACACTGGGAGGAGCAAGAAGTGCAGAGATGAACATCATAATAAATACACTTCCCCTTGGAAGTCTTGTAAAGGATCATGTATTGCATTCCTAGAAAGACCCAGCAAAGAGCTCTTCAGGAAAAACATTATTCTCTGCCAAAAAACTGACAGCAATTAACAGAAGTCACAGCCAGCAATGCCAATAGAAAATGGATGTTAGGTCAAATTCAGTACAGCAAGGGGGAAAAAAATTTTCATTTTCCTGCTCCTACCTTCTTTCTCCATGGCAACAATTTTTAAACCAGCACAACTTTCCACTTATCGATTTCCCTCTGTATTTTCAGACAGTGTCTATATTTTGCACTTTCTGAGATACAGCCTTTCGCTGCTGGCCATGCAGTCACAGGCTTTCATTGCAGCTCCTAATGGCTACATCTTCCTCCTCACTGCACCCTCAGCAACCCCATCGTGTCCATTTGCCCAGCACAACGATGTCAGGACAGATTTCTGGTGTCAGCAGACTTGCCAAATGCAGGCAGGACAAAGCAGACCTCCCCTTTCTTCACTTGATCCACCTATTTTCACTCAGGAAGTCCTTCCACAGTGATCTCTGCCCTTATTTACTTCTCCAGTGAACTCATTTTCCCCAGTGAACTCTTCATGGCTCACTCACCAGAGTCACCTCAGACATGCACACGGAAGTGAAACTCCACCAAATTACTGGTTACCTCTCTTCATCCTCCTTCCCATTGTCCCTTAACCAACTTCTGCAGAGCACCTACCAGAACACAATGGATCAGCAGGTGTGACCCAACTGCCTTTTGGGCTGATTGAGCTTACTCTACTCATTCCCACACCTTGGGCAGGATGCATATTCCCTTTGGGGGTTCTGCTGCCTTTCAGAGAGGCCAAGACAAGCACAGTTCTGCTTTAAAGAGCTCCTGCAAAGCACACAGAAGATGGGCAATGTAATCGAGACCTTCTGGAAGTACGCTCATCCTTCCAGAAGGAATTTTATCATCATTCCTCCTTCACCATTTTTCCTGAACTTACGAGATGACTGGGGTGCCAGACATCATCCAGACAGAATCATAACATTGGAAAAGATCTCCAAGATCATTGAGTCCAATCTTTGACCAAACATCACCTTGTCAACTAAGTGCCACATCCAGGCTTTTCTTAAACATCTCCAGAGATGGTGACTCCACCATCTCCACCCTGGGCAGGCCCTTCTGATGCCTGACCACTCTTTCCACAAAAGACATTCTTCTTGAAGCCTTCCTGACATAGAGCCCAAGTTAAACAAAACAGCATCTCAGCACTGGTGCATGAAATGCTGTGATGAACTCCCTGGGTTATCATCACACTGCTTATGAAGGACAAAGTCCAGCCTGCATTTATTTCTCTTTGGAAGCACAAAAAAAAACCCCAAACCAAACCAAAAACAAGAGATCTGATTAGAACATTTTTAGTTTCCCCTAGTCTTTCTTACTTAAAAAAACCCCCAGTATCTGTGGATTCTGTTTCTATGGATTCCTCTTCTCCATAGAAAGGAGGAGAGGCTATGCAGCCTGGAGAGCCACTGGCAGCACGGAGTAAGTAAATAGGCAGGGTTAAGGATTTAGAAGAGTGTGAGGGAGCTTAACAAAAAGAGCCTGGTCAGTTTTAAATAATAAGTGGTTGCTGGGATTTTTAATCTTTATTGATATGCAGCTATGGAAGTGTACAATACCAGGTAACATCAGGAGGCCAGAATGGCTTATTAAGCACAATTACCTAGCACGCAACCTAAATCCTGGAAAGAACTCAAGGGGAAGTGCCCACAGAAAGTTTGTGCTAATCATAAGATAGTAAGCAAATAAACACCTAAAACTGTGCAAAATTTAAAAGCATTAATGAGTCCAGACATCCAAAACACAACATCTAAATTAAAATCCAATTACATGAGTCTCCTCAGACCTAGGAACGGTTATATGAAAGAAATCTGGAATTATTTTTTGTAAAATTATTTTTTATAAAAGTACAAAGCCAGGCTTACAGAGTGATGAGAAAGCAGAGTAAACCAGGCATTCACATTTTTCCTCCTATTTAGTTATGAATGACCTGAATATTAACTTGCAGGTATTTGTCAGTAAGATTTTTACAATTTGACAAATGAGATGCATTTAAATTTGACTTCATTTAGCTGCTATTTTTTCTCTTCCTCACTCCAAGATATCAAACACTAAAGCAGGTTTCCTTAACAACTACGGTTCAAAACGTAAACCTTTATTTCTTTAAAGCCCAGAAATTCTCATTTTTAGACATTGTGCAACTGTCCTTTGTAGGAAGCAGCCTGCAGAACTGCCAAACCTACATGGAACAACGAGAAGAGATTGTATCAGAACGACATGCCTCCAAAAAGCTGAGTTTCTTTCCTGCCAGAGAGAGAAATTACTAATGTGCATTGCAATTAGTGCAAAAAAACAATACTATCTTTGCAGTTGCAGACTGGGAAAACTACATTTTGATGTTTACACAGCAGTAAATACAGTGGGAAAACTTTTGAGTTGGGTAATAAGCACATTTTTCCTCTCGAATGTTTAATGACAGTGAATCATTAAACACCCATGAGGTGAGGTCTGCCCATTTTGCTACTATGAAGATTAGAATATTGCAGAATTCCCTGGTGATTGATAAATTAATAAAAACCAAACAAAGTCATTTTAACTTTAGAGTCCACAGGAATTGCATGATCCCATTTTTTCACTGCTCTACAGCAAGTGAGACGATGCAAACCTTGGCAAAGCTTAATAAATTAATGAAAAAAAAGCAGGAAATGGTTTGCCTGCAACACCCAGGGCTTGGATGCAGCAATCCATGTCTCAGGAATCAAATATTTTTGAAGCAGAAAAGCCAGGGACTACTGTCTCTTCATGTAAGTGGCATTTCCACACACCACCCCCCTGCCATTTATTATCAATACTACTGTCCTTTCCAGACATCCTGTCTCCACTTACATTCCATTTTCAGTTTGCCCTCAGCTGGCAAGCACAAGATGAATCCCAACTCTGAAAAACCACTGGCAGAGTTTTTTTTCCCCAACCATCAGACCACTGTATTTCCTCAGAAACATGTTCAAAGTATTCAACTTGAAATGCATCTCAAATACTTGAAGTACTTCTGCTCCAAGTGCAAAGAAACTGTTCAGATGTGGATATAAGATCCAAGTTTTATGTAAGGACAGATTTGCATGGGACAATAAAGTGAAGGAAAAGTCTTAAATGAGAAAGCAAGAAGCTACACGTAATAAAAATGTGACCAAGTGAGGAAAGGGAAAGAAATGGATGCACATGCCATGGTATCTTCCATTTCAGCTCTGTTACCCCACCAGTCTGAACAAGTGCAATGCAGACAGCAAGGAAACAAGAGGCACTTTGTGCAGTGTGCAGCCCTGGAGTGGGGAAGGGAGACAAGAGACGAAAAGTATCTCTTGTAATACAAAGAATGCAGCAAAACTCAAGGATTCCAGCAATACCACTGGGAAAGGAATCTTGTTTTCTTCCTGTAGTGACTCAATGGCCAGGCAGCAGGAGAAAGGTGTGCACCCAGCAAAGCTGAGACAGGCAGGAGAAGCAATGAGAACCTGAGAGGCTGCACTTTCCCCTTAAGATTATTCCTCACGTCAACCAGAACTCGCTGGCACATCAGAGCAAAACTCTCTCTGAGCCAGAGATCCTCTCAGAGAGTACCCAGGAACTTCTCTCATTTTTTAATACCCTTCAGTAGATACCAATCAAAGATGAAGGGCAGAAAATCATGAGCTCAATGAATGGAGTATTTTCTGATTCATGACCTGGGGCACTCGGATGAAAAAGGAACTGCACTCTGCTTCCCATGGTCCTGGAAGGGAGCATGCAGGTTTTTTAGCCCAGCCAGCAGAAGTACCTGCCTGGCTCAGGTAGGTCAAAGACATCTAAATCATGACAAATGCAGGCCACAAAACAGCTGGAGAATACAAATGAAGTCTCAGTGCTCACACACCAACAAAGTCTGGTTTTGCTGCTTATCAAACACCCCAGAAAATGCAGTATCACTATGCAGGAAAACATGAAGCAGCATTCTGCGAGTGAAAGCTTCTGAAGTGGCTCTCAAAACAACATTTTTGTCAACTGTATTTAAGACTTTGTGTGAGTTAATTCAATTTAAAGAGTCATTAGACCTACTCTGAACTTCAAAGAAAAAGTTATGTCTATTTTTGTCCGCTTTTCATATTTAAAGTTTAAGTAGTGAAAGAAAAACATTTCCCAGAGTTACTCCTCTGATTTGATGTCCACTTGTGCTGCCAGAGTGAATAAATTCTGTTCCTTTTCTTCATTACTTTATTTATTGATTAACACTGAATAAAAGTGGATCAATTTTTTTAAGTACAAAAATCTATTATTACTCCATTATTTCAGCTGGTGAAAAAAAATGTTTTAATAAAACACATACTACGAGCTGACCCTGTCTTGTGCCCCAAAACAGACAGCAAAATAAAGTCACGCAACAACAACAAATTATATTAGTTATGCTTAAGGGAAAAAACCAAATTGGTTTATTCAAAACAAGCAAAGGTAAATAAGTAACTCTCCCCGTGTGAGGATGGGCAGGCACCATCCTGATGAATTCCCAGCAGGCAAATACCTTCTGCTCTCATACAATAAAATCATTCAGAGACAGTAACTCACATGACTTGTTCTAAGTGACAAATAAAGGAGTGACACTGCAGTCACCTGGCAGCTGGCCACCAACTCGCTCCACTGAAAGGAATTTATTCAAAATAGAGTCAACAACAAATTCTTAAATATTTTAACTTGGCAGAAGAAAACTGGGCTCAACACCACTACATTCCAAGCTTCCTGGAGTTCCAGGTTAACATACATATGTATATGTGCTCTGGCTAAATGCCACCTGAGAAAATTAAGAGACCAGTGTCTGTCTAAATTCTGTGTGCTGGTTTAGCCTGCAGGACTGTCCCATGGTTGGTACCACCCCCCCCAAACCATCACACCCCTTTAGCAAGAAGAGTTGTTGGTTGAAACCAGCAATTAACACTCTGGAAATGTTTGCTTTAGAAACAATCCACTGATGTGCATTAAAGAGACACGTAACATGCCTAGAATGTAGAGCTGAAAGTGCTTTAATGAATAACCCAAAACACCTCTCAAATATGAGGCAACTCAAGACAAGTCTGAAGCCAGACTCGAGTCAACACAGCATTTTGGATGCCGTACAGATGGATAGATGCATCCACACTCATGTACCACCCTTCAGCAAAGCTCCTCTCCACCATACAGAGTGCATTTTATATATGTGCACTGGTATTTCTACCAGTTCTATACAGTATATTAAGGATAATGAAAGTATCCATCCAATGCTGCTTTGCTTCAGCTTTTCCTGCAGTAAGATACAGCTGTTGTACCTTTATCTCTATCTGTACCTCTGATACACAGAACATGAGACAAGCTGTCATTGTGGCAAATGAACGAAGCATTTTAACTTATTTAGCTCTATTGGTCCCTCAGCTGCTTCAGTTATCAACAGAACACTGCTATAAATACTGCATTTCCCATAGAAGGAGTTATAGAATGGCAACATACACACACAGAAATTAAAAAGGTGCCGTGACTGGTATGGAAGTCTACCACTGGAAAGCTGATGTGTACACAAAAGACAAATCAGCTTTAAACAAGGCCTGTAAATGGTGACAAGCCAGAGAAGAAGCTGCATTCTCAGTTCTTCTCATTTGCTTCACCAATCTCATCTACATCATAGAACAGGGGACTCAAAAAATCCAACCAATATGAAAAATAAACCAATGCATAATCTCAAAGTATATTTTTTAGTCTAAGTTCTGATATTTTTCCTACATCAAGGATTCATCATGTTGTCAGGAAAAACACTACCTGCTACTGTTTGCTTTTCCTGCCAGCTTTTTTTGATTTTTGTCTGAGTGGCCAAGCTGGGGACAACTCCTTACAGCGAATCACAGATTCATTAAGGTTGGAAAAGACCTCCAGTATCACGGAGCCCGACCTTTGACCAAACACCACCTTGTCACCTAAACCAGACTTGTTTCTTAAACACCTCCAAGGATGGTGACTCCTCCTCCCTGGGCAGCCCATTCCAATGCTTGGCAAGTCTTTCAGTAAAGAAATTCTTTCTCAAGTGAAGATCTGCTGCCCAGGATCATGTGCCAAGAAGAGGAGCCAAGCACAAAAGTCTCCTCTCATTCCACACTCCCCGCCAGTGACAGGTTCAGGAAGGTGCATATCCATGGAGATCACACCATCACAGGAGAGAGAAACCCAGCAGGGCCAGGGCAGGTCTGCCCAGAACACAACTGTTCATAGAAAACACGTTGCACAGAGCAGGGGAACTGGGATCTTGCTCAGATTTCTCATCTCAGGAGGAAAGGAGGAGTGATGAATTTAAGAAGTTGCCCCATCCCTGGAAGTGTTCAGGGCCAGGCTGGATGGGGCTCTCAGCAAGCTGGGATAGTGGAAGGTGTCCCTGCCCATGGCAGGGGGTGGAAGGAGATGATCTTTAAGGTCCCTTCCAACCCAGGCCATTCTGTGATTCTTGAAGCTTCAGAGTTTTCAGAATTCTTTACGTGCAAGTACTTTCAGGAGGGAGAAGGGAAACTCTTACTTGGAGGGTTTTTTGCTAACTTCCTACCTGCAGATGAAGACAGAGATGTGTGCTTATGCACAATCTGCTACTCCAGGCATCAGTGTCCACTCTGCTGACAAGGGCAGTTCCTAGAAGGAAAAAAGAGAAATATTGTCATATATTATTAAAACAACCTCCTTGAGAATGAAGTTCTATTCCCCCTCCTTCCTCTAATGTTTTGGAAAAACACAGTATTCACCTGGTACCTATAGATCTACAACAGCCTGGTACACACAACCAGTATTTCATTTTTGAAAAGTTAGTTCAAAAGAAATGTGGAATACTGCTCTTAATTTGCTGCTTCTTATACCTGGTGTGACATGTTCCTGCTATAAATAACTAAGTGTGGTAAACAACATCTCAACAGCTTTCCAGAACATTAGAAAAAAACAAAACAAAAAACCCTAAGCACTGTATTAGGTAGTCACGAGCATCTACCACTGCTAAATTGTAAATATAGGAGATTGTGAAATAATCTTCTTTCCCAATTTTCTTTTTAAGGAAAATAATCCTCAGACTGGAGCTGTTCCAGATGCATAACCCTCCAAGTGCTCTGGAGCTGCACACCCTGACTCCCTTGCAGCAGTGAATCACGAGCAATGCATGCACAAATAACCAAACAAACTGGGCAAAAGGTAACAAATCCCAAACTGCTGATTAAGACTAATAATCAGCTTGGAAGGGATGCTTACTACAACAATGTTTAACAGCATCATTGTGACAGACTGACAGACATTGCCTAATATTATGGCATGGCCAAGGAGAACACGTGAGATGTGGTTATTTTTGAACCTTCACGACCAAAGGTTTTCTGAATAATATTTTAAAGGAACATATCTATTATGTGTAACTCTACATGGGAACTTCATAGAGTGCAGCATGGAAAAACAGCTGTAAATCAGAAAAACTTTCCACTGGTATTTCAACATCTCCTCTGCCACTGTTGTCAGACACTGAATTTTGTCCAGACAAAATATTTGTCTCCTAATATCTGTCTGATGGAAAGACGTAGTAAGTACCAACTCCAGCATAAGAACACATTAAGAGTTCAGAAAACAACAAAAACCTCTTAAAGATCTGGAAAGAAGGGAGGACTGTAAAACACCAGATGGTGCACACGAAGTATCAAAGCCCTATAAGAGTAATTGCTTCTCTCATCATAGCCCAAACCTCCACAACATGACATTAAGGAGCTCCAAAAGTCTCAGGCACATATCAAATCATTTTCACCACGACTGACTGAGTGTGTAGCTTTCATTCACAAACCAATATTAATTAAATTCCTGGGTTACCAGAATACGTTTTTGTGATGTTTTGTGCTTTCCACTCTGCAGAACCACTAACATTTACTAATGGTTCACATGAGCCTTTTACTTCAACTCAGAAATGAACAGAATAGTTTTTGGTGAGCTTGTGGCTCTCAGCTGAGAAGCTGTAATTCAACAGAAGGAAGATACACTTGTTGAATCTCCTTAATGCAGTTTGCAGTTCCATTACAGAACATTGCTTTAAGTTCTCTACTCAGGTTTATTCACCACATAGTCCTAAGTAGGGTCAGTCATAGAAAATGCAGAACCTTCATCTAGCCCATCACACCAGGTTAAATCACCAGCGCTTGAGCCCCAGTTACGAACCAATCCCCATTTACACATGTTAGATTAGGAAAATAAATCTGGTTTTAGGATACAGATGGTGAGTTAGTTAATCCAGAGGCACAGATGCTTGAATTTTGCTGGGGGAGGGAGAGACAGAGAAGAGAGAGAGAATCATCTCACCCCAAACTATGAAAGCTGAGCTTTGAGAGCCTAAAAGTTGTCTTCATCTACTGCAAACTGATCAACTGCCAATATACAAGTAGCAAACATTTCAATTACTGCTGTTTGTTAATTACCCCAGGACATTTTATACAAAAGCCAAACAACAGTGGATTCTGAACCTGAGAATGGAGGGGCCGTGATGCTGATCCAGCAGCAGGGACCAACACTTCCACTCCAACAGAGCCGCATTATCTGCAGCTCTATTGAAGGCCTAAAGCTCTTCTCAGACCTCTCTGCAAACTGAGTGGGAAGGAGTAAGGATAAGAGCCACATTCTGTCCTTAGGGACCCCTATTAAATCAGATTCCCAACATCAGCCACTTCCTCTTTGTTTTCCTCAAGCCATATGGCTTCCTGACAAAATCTGTACAAACAATAAATCCATTAATCAAGCCACTGCTGGAGGAAAAGGCGCTTTTTTCCCCCCTTCCCTTCATCAATCCAGACATTTTAATGGAGATGTTTTATGTATTTTAGTTTATGAAAGTCCCAAAGAAAATACTAAAGTGGCCTTTGTTCTCACACTGCAGCCCCAGTTCCAGTTCGTACTTGTAGGAGATGCTCACACAAAATGCAAAGAGATACAAGAATAGAGAGAAGTCAGTCAAACCGGCAAGAAAGGAGTCCAGCCTAATTGAATCTCAGCAGGGATACAGCATAAATTGCTGCCTAGGTTCGTTGGAGTACTGTCTCAAAAAACCAAAATAACAAAACTTACAAAGAAAACACAATTAACAGAAGTAGGTAAAATAAGAGAGGCATTAAAAGTCTATTCAACAAGGCTCTGAGGAGATGCACACATGCAAATACCACAAGTAGCTCTAAGGAAGAGTTTCTTTTAAGAGATGCCACAAAAAAGGACTTCCCCAGAGGCCAGGTTTCTTTTTTCATCAGGTGAAACAAGACGACCAACCTGCTACATACTCCATCTGTTTTGGCACCTCCACACTGGTAAAATCGTGCTGGTGACGATGTGCACCTCAGATGAGGAGGAAATACACACTGCACATGAAGGGAACTCAGTGGGAAGGAGGGAACACGGAGAGCAGCAAGATTTCTACCTCTTGTAGGAGGGAAACTCCCTTTCCTGCAGGTGGAAAGATCTCACACTTCTCTGAATGGAGAGGAAAATTAAACCCAAACCTAACCAGGCTTGCTGTTTCACCAAACTAAACATACACTTGAGGGACTGCTGGAAATGCTAACTGCCTGTTTTGATGATCTGTTCCCACAGAGGCTTTTCCCAAAACTTCTTTGCCTAAACTTTTATTAGTCAATAGTCTGCAGTGCAGGAGGAGGATTAGGAAGAACAAGAAATTACTTTCCAATTCAGGTGGTCTCCTTCAGTCACACATTTCTAAAGCAACTGTGACCCTTCCACTCACATGGAACAAAAACAAGATTGGCATGGTAACCAGTCCTTTTACCTTAAAACGTGTTTTATTTTCTTCACAGGTGGTCTATAGCTTACTGGATGATCAAAACTGTTCCTCAATTCACGTGAACCAAAGCAACCCTGTGCTTAAATGAAGTTCAGGAAACACAAAGCAGTTTTTGACACTGACAAAGACCTTACAGAAAAAGAGCATTAAAAAAAGTATGAAGTTCACTTTTCAAAACTTGGAGTGTGTTTTTTTGGGGATGGGTTGGTGTTTGGGGTTTTTTTAAATACAGGAAAGCAGCGTTCTTGATTAAAAGCAGGAAATCTTTGAAATTACATCCCTTTCTGTCTTGGTTGAATTAAGTAACAACTAGCCACAAAGGAGAAAAAAAAATACAGAAAGAATAGCTCAGAAAGTTTGAGTCATTATCTCCAAGGAGACACATCTGTAATTTTAACAAGGTCAGAACATTTCAGTCAGTTCTTGTGGGTAATGGGAGATACAGGATGTTAGCTACTGTTCCTATCAAGGCAATGACAACTCTGAAAGACTGCAGATATCACTTGGAGCCTACACCACTATGAATTATTAGCCTTGAGGCCACAGGCTGGTAAGATACAACATCATATCCAAACTACAGATGGATTTGTGGATGCCTTGAGGTAGTGATCAAAGGTATGTTTGTTTTGGACAGAGTGGTGGGGAGGATCAGGTGCTGCCAGCTAGGGAGGCCTTTTACCACATCTGGGGCAGATGGTTCCAATTATCTTCTCATCCCTGGTAATCAGAAGTCATCCTTCAGCAGCTATATAATAACCTACGTAAAAATCAACCTGGGACTGGTGTTTGGCTTCTAGCAAGAGGAGAGCTCACCTGCCACAAGTCAGTCAGTGCAGGCAGCATCCTGGCTTGGAGTCTCATTTACAAGCCTGGGGTATGAAGGTCTGCAGGTGCGAGATGGTGACTTCACATCAGGTGTGAAAACGGAATACAGGACATGCTGACAAGAAAATTTAGGGGCACACCAGTGCGGAGGAGAAGGCACTTCTCCCTCCTGCCAGCTCACTCTTCTGCCCCTTCTGACCCTATTGATAAACAGTATGTGCTCCCAAATTGACAGGATGTGCCGGTTTGGCC
>VZRS01004324.1:0-30050 GCA_013398055.1 Ifrita kowaldi
CAGCCCCTCCAGGGCTCTCCTGAAGTGTTCCCTGGGATTGCTCCAGCTGTGTGGCTGGATAGGCTGAGCTGTTTGGATTGCTGGAAAGGGGCTGTAAATGCCTTTCCTGGGGACGGGGGGAGGAGATTCTCCTCAGTGTCCATCATCTCCCTCTTCCATCTTCCATCCTGAAATCGGGGCAGGCACAGAACCATCACTGCCAGGTGCTGAAATTCAGGGCCAAGGCCAGGTTGGACACTGGGGCTGGGAGCAGCCTGGGACAGTGGAAGGTGTCCCTGCCCATGGCAGGGCTGGCACTGGATGGGCTTTGAGGCCCCTTCCAATCCAAACCATCCTGGCATTCTGGGATCCCATCTGCCACAGTCTCTCCTACTGCTGCCTGTCCCAGGTTTACCTCAGTTTCTCCTGGTTTATCTAAACTTCCATCCTGTTATCCTAAGGTTTCTCTAAGCCTGGTTTTTGTGAGGGCCCCCTCTCCTTTGCCTGCTCCTTCCCACCCTCTCCTTCCCAACTGCCATCAACCAAATCCAGCCTGAATCCATATTTAAACCTCCACACTTGTTAGCTCGGCCTCTCATGTCTGTTTTTTCCCCAACAGCTGAGCTCACTGCTGGCTCTCAAAAAATATGAGCCCCTGAACGGCAGCACTGGCACGTAATTCCCTCCGAAATCCATGAGGAACTTTTCCAGGGAAGGCAGATTTCAGTGCGTTTTAGCCACGTTCACTGCTGCCTTTGGGATGCAGCAGCAAGCGTTGTGTGGATTATGGCAACGGGCTGCTGGCTGGCTGGGGACTGCAGACATTTCAAAATAATTAATAAATGCTATTATGGGAAGGAAAAGAGCTCCTCAGTATTCAGTTTTCAATGGGATTTCTGAGCCCTCCAGCCGAGACACCAACTACCACAGTCAGTCTGCACTTAGCAGCGCTTTCCATCCAAGCCAGAACCATCTGGAAGGATGGAACAATGCTTCTGCATATCAGGAAGGGATTTTTATTTGCTATATGTATTAATCAACAGCCAGGGTAGCTTTGTGCCCCTGAACAACTTCTGTAAATGCAGGGGGAATGTTTTTATTCCAGCTGTCCCTCGCAGCATTTGTTGAAACCCCACAAGTTTCCCTGATGGAATACACGGTGTTATTTCTGTTGGTATTAGGGATTTAATGGCTTGGAAAAGCAGTTCCTCATGAATCCCATTAAACACTCTGCCAGCCAGAGGAATCCAGCCTCCACCTGTGCTGCTGATGGGGTGGTTTGAGGAACAAGCTCTGGGGACTCAGGACAGGAGGGCAGCAGTTTTCCTCAAGCTGATGTGCTCCTTCCTCTGAGGGAAGGATTGGGATCTCCTCTTCCAAGCAGGCTGCTGGGATCTGTGTATCTGAGCTGGAAGGGTCCCACAGGGATCATGGATGCAGCTCCTGGCCCTGCACACACACCCCAACAATCCCCCCTGTGCATCCCTGGCAGCGCTGTCCCAGTGCTCCTGGAGCTCTGGCAGCCTCGGTGGTGCCTTTGGATGTGTTGTGGGAATAAAGGTGGAAAATTCCCTGTGCTGCCGTGGCACAGGGACTGAGCCCACCCCAGCAGTTTGGGGGGAATTCATCTCCCAGAGAAGACAAATCAGGTAAAAAAAGAAATTTCCAATTCTTTCTGTGCACCCTGGGGCTGGTCCTGTTTTCCCAGCCCTGGGAGTAGTGCATGACAGAAATCCACTGCAACAAATGGTGCCCTAATTCCTTGATATCCCTCTTACCCTCTGCAGAGAAGTTCCTTGTATTTACCCTTTTTTTGCTCTTCCTGCCCATAAACAGCTGGATTTGTGCCTTTTGCACTGCCAGTGGCTCTGTTTAGTGGTTGGTTTAGTGGTGCATCTGGGTCCATGGTTGGACTCGATGCTCCTTAAGGTCTTCTCCAGCCTTAGTGATTCCTGATCCTATTCATTTAGGACCCTGTGTGCCTCCCGGTTTGGGTGGGAGCAGCAAACTGGTGTTGATGGGAGTCCCCTGCTTGTCCCCCCTGGCACTGTGTTGCTTTGCCACAGCACAGATGGTTTGCCCCACACCAACCAGCTTGGTTTTGGTGGAGAAACACCTCCCAGAGCTCCCACCACGTGTGATCCGAGTGCTGCTGGATCCAGACCTGCTCCTGCCACCCTGCAAGGTGTTCCCATGCTGACTTCTGGAGCAGACACCCCAGAAAGGCTCTGCAGTGACAGGATTGTGCCTGTGCCACCCCAGGGTGTCTGAACAGTTCCCTCCTGGCATATTTTAAAATTGCCCTTTTCCCTTTCCCTGCTCTTCAGGAACTGTGCAGCCCGTGGTGCTCCACAGGTCTCGAAGTGCAGGAGCAAGGACAATCCCAGAGATCAGCTCATTCCAGGAAGAGACAGGCACAGAGTTGGGAAGAAAAAGCCCATGGGCTAAAACACAGCTGGATGTCAACTCTGCCACGGTATTGAGGCTACGCAGGAGCAGAATTGAGTTAGAATTGTAGAATCCCTCAGGTTGGAAAAGACCTCTAAGCTGGAAGTGTCCAAGGCCAGGCTGGACAGGGCTTGGAGCAGCCTGGGATAGTGGAAGGTGTCCCTGCCCATGGAGGGGTGGGATGGGATTTAGGGTTCCAATCCAACCATTCTGGGATTCTGTGATGATCCTGATACCCCAGATGTCCTGTGGAGATGGGATCTCCTTGGATTTGGGATTTGTTTGACAGATGAAGTCCCCCAAAGCCCAGCTTTTCCCAAGGTCACACACAAACCCTGGGCAGTGGATGTGGCAGGGGATTACTGCAGCCCCTGCTCTGCACCTCCTCCGTGCTATTTGGGCACAGCAAAACCTCTAGGACAGGGATAACAGCACAGGGATTTTACCACGAGGGAAACAGGGAATGCTCAGGAGAGAAAAATCTGGGCATGGGTTATTTAATCATTGTGTAGGGAATGCTGCTCTTGGGAAATAAGGAAAGAGGAAAGATTTGAGACGCGTGGAATTGCTGCAAAGTTCATTTAGCAAAGTGCCTCTTTCCAATCACTCAGAGAGGAGCGTTTGTGTCACTGGGGTTTCGAGCTGCTTCATGTTCCCGGTGTGCTGCCAAGCCCCGGGTTCACCGCTCGGGAATTCTCCAAACGTTGGGATTGCAGCTCCAAGCTGGAAGTTCGGCTTTGTTGGCAGATGGCAGCAATGGAGTGGTTCTGTTTGCTGCTACCCTGCAGGGTGAGGGGCAGGAGATGTGCAGGAGATGTGCAGCTGAGCGTGGGGCAAGGGGACAGAACCATCGCTCCTGCTGCTGTGCTCCGACAAGTCATGCTGGCTGAAGCTCATCCCAGAATGGTTTGGGTTGGGAGCTTCAATCCCATCCCATCCCATCCCATCCCATCCCATCCCATCCCATCCCATCNTCCCATCCCATCCCATCCCATCCCATCCCATCCCATCCCATCCCATCCCATCCCATCCCATCCCATCCCATCCCATCCCATCCCACCCCTGCCATGGGCAGGGACACCTTCCACTGTCCCAGGCTGCTCCAAGCCCCAATGTCCAACCTGGCCTTGGACACTGCCAGGGATCCAGGGGCAGCCACAGCTGCTCTGGGCACCCTGTGCCAGGGCCTGCCCACCCTCCCAGGGAACAATTCCTTCCCTCATATCTCATCTAAATCTGGTTTACGTGAGCAATTCTGGGTGAATTTTGATTTAAATGGAGAAAAGGTCTGATTTATACAACAACATTTCAGGCTTGGAGAGAAAATAGAAGGTCAAGGAGAGAGGTGGCACTGAGAATTTGAATAGTTGGGTTTAAAACATGCCATGGCTTTGTTGTGAGATTATTTTCCTTGCAGCCTCTGAAGGGCTCGTGGCTTTTCCCTCTGTTGCTTTTCCTCAATGTCTTTTTCCTGGTAAAACCAAATTCCAGCTGGAGAAGGGGAGCCCCAGCCCTGGAGCCTCTTGGACAAGGGACAAGGAATTGTCCCTGGGATGTACAAGTATCTCAGTGTTGTGACTATTTCCATTCTCTCCCTGTCATTTCTGTGGAGGGGATTGTGGGGCTCAGCTTCACCAGTCATACAGCTCCAGAGTAATTCATTCCACTGCTTTCTTTTCTGTTATTCAGTCCAAAACTCGTTTCTCTGTGCATCCTTTTGCTCAGCAGAATCATTCTGCTCAAAACATGCTGTAAAAAGAGATCCTTCACGTTGCCTTGCACCCAGACAGCTGCAGTTTGGCTTTCCCCTTCTATTTGAGCATTTTTGGGGCCGTTGCTTCCGAGTACACTTTAATCTTGTCCCACCCAAAGCCCAGGGAGCAGCTCAGAGCTTCAGCAGTGGAATAAATTCAAGCCATGCAGTTGAACTTCTCCTTCTCCTTCTCCTTCTCCTTCTCCTTCTCCTTCTCCTTCTCCTTCTCCTTCTCCTTCTCCTTCTCCTGTCTCTGCTTCTTCTGCTGCTGCTGCTGCCTCTGCTTCGTCTTCTGCTTTTTCTTCTGCTTCTTCTGCTTCCTCTCCTTCTGCTGCTGCTTCTTCCTCTTCTCCTGCATCCTGTGTTCTTTTCTTCTGCTTCTTCTGCTGCTTTTTCTGCTCTTTCTTCTTCTGTTTCTGCTGCTTCTTCTTCTGCTGCTTCTTCTGCTCCTCCTGCTTCTTCTTCTGCTTCTTTTCCTTCTCTTTCTGCTTCTTCTATCACATCTTGTTCTGCTTCAGCACCTTTTTCTGCTGCTTCTGTTTTTTCTGCTCCTGCTTCTGCCTCTTCTTCTGCTGCTGTCTCTGCTTCTTCTTCCTCTTCTTGTTCTTCTTCTTCTTCTGCTTCTTCTTCTTCTTCTTCTGCTTCTTCTGCTTCTTCCTCTTCTTCCTCTTCTTCTGCTGCTTCTGCTTCTTCTTCTGCATCTTCTGTTCTGCTTTTTTCTTCTGCTTCTGCTGCTTCTGTTGCTTTTTCTGCTTCTCCTTCTCCTTCTTGCTCTCCTCCTCTATTCCAAGTGCCATTTTAATTAAAGTTTTCAATAACTAAACCCCACCATGCTGGAGAGGTGTCCCAGGTCAATGATTTGCACCCAGTGCAGGTATTCGTGGCACTTTCCTCGTTCTCATGGTTGTTACTCATGAATTAGAGCATCCAGCGGTGCAGAATTATAAATGAGAGTGCCTGGCTGGGAAAATGGATTTCCACCTGGCTTCCTGCTGCTCTCCTTGCTCCACTGAGCTTTATGGGAAGTTGGCCACTGGAACCACTTCTGCAGCTAAATAGTCCAGTAGCACCAGGAGATGAAGGAGGGAAAAAAAGCATTAAAACACTGGTTTGTTACTTGGGAGAAATTATCGGTAGTTTTGCTGCATGTGAGCATCTCTTTAAAAAAGTGTTTTCCTTCCAACTCCCTTCTGGATAACTCAGAGCTGGGAATAGATTTCCTGGAGCTGGGTGATGTTGTCCCTTAGGGAAAAATCACCCTTAGGGTGAGGGTGACCTGCCTATTTTAGATCCTTTGGTTTCAGGATCTGTTGTGGAGCTCTGTGAGAGACCCTGGGGTGAGGACAGAGGAAAGGGTCTCACCACTTGGGGCAGTCCTGCTCCGGGGTCCTCAGAACAAGGAGGACGTGGAGGTGTTGGAATGAGTCCAGAGGAGGCCACGGAGCTGCTCCAGGGCTGGAGCCCCTCTGCTCTGGAGCCAGGCTGGGAGAGCTGGGGGTGCTCACCTGGAGAGGAGAAGGCTCCAGGGAGAGCTCAGAGCCCCTGCCAGAGCTGCTCTGGGGCTCCAGGAGAGCTGGAGAGGGACTGGGGACAAGGGCTGGAGGGACAGGACACAGGGAATGGCTTCCCAGTGCCAGAGGGCAGGGATGGATGGGATATTGGGAAGGAATTGTTCTCTGGGAGGGTGGGCAGGCCCTGGCACAGGGTGCCCAGAGCAGCTGTGGCTGCCCCTGGATCCCTGGCAGTGCCCAAGGCCAGGCTGGACACTGGGGCTTGGAGCAGCCTGGGACAGTGGAAGGTGTCCCTGTGTGGGACTGGATGGTGTTTAAAAAGTCCCTTCCCACCCAAACCATTCTGGGATTCTTTGATTCACAAGGAACCAAGCGACTTGCAGATATTTGTATCATCTTCCCAGAACCTTCCGTGAGGCTCTGGCCACTGCTCCTGCTCAGATTCCGGCCCCTCAGGTACTGCCACCTGCAAGTTCTGGTTGCTTTTAGGACCTTTTTTCCCCCCACTATCACAAAATGCCCTGCAATTCTTCCTGCCTTTCCTTCTGTGCAAGGAGCAGAGCAATTCCTGCCTTCCCAGATCCCAGAGCCTCACCTGCATTCCAGGGCTCTGGTTTCCACGTTGGGATTCTCTCTGAGCTATTTTCCAGTTGTCTTTTTAGTGCTGTTTATCCTGGGTCCCTTTTGAATGGCCTCCCACATCAACTTCTCCATTTATCAACACCCACCCTTCCAACCTGGGGCTGTGTTGAGATCCCTCTAATTGGGAATATTAATTTTCCTTGGGACTGGGGCTCCTTTAGGCAACGAGCTGGGGCTGATTTGTGGTCTCTTTGAAACGTGAGTTTATTCCTTTCCTCATTCCCCTTTCCTGGTACTGCTTCCATGACCCTGGCATGCCAGTGAGCCCATTTGTCCCAGGCTGAATCCCCACCTGCCAGGAGAGATTTGGGCTGTTTTCCCCTTTTCCTTCCCCAAATAACTGGAGACATTTTCCCTCACCCCATCTTGCATCCAGTGAATTGAGTTCTTTAATTCGAGGTTCTGACCTGCCTCAGAGTGTTTTTGGCTTTCCATTCATCCCCCCTCACACACATCGCTCTCCATCACGCTCCAGATAGGATCTGGGAGTATTTCTTGTGGCTTCCAGCTTGTTCTTCCTGAATTATTTCAGCTTTCAGTGTTGAGGACTGGAGCAGATTTCTGAAGTAGCTTGGGAGCTTGTGCTCGTACAAGGGTTAATTAAAACCCTGGAAAAGCCTCTGTGTTGTAGGAATGTGGGAAGAGCAGAGCTCCGCTGGTACAGCCAGGAGGAACGGGGTGACATGGAAAGGTTATGGAAAATAACAGTCTGAAAAGAGCAAATCAGGACAGGTAATTAGCAGGGCTTGTCGTACAAGTGGTTTGAAATTCCAAGGAAAATACCTGGTGTAATTGAACACTCCCCTAATTAATCCCTGCCACCACTTCTCATTAAGGCTGAGGAGTTACGAGGCTGTGGAAGAGGATGGGGAGTTTTGGGGGAGACAGCAAAGACTGGGAATGATTCGAGAGAAAAACAAATGCCAGAGAAACATCAGGGGCCTTCAGCTGATCAGATCACCCCGGCTGAGGTTATTCCTGAATAATTCATCAGGAGTTTTCTGTGAAATGGTGGGGCAGGAGGTTGGATTACTCCAAGAAAAATCCGAGGATCCCACACAGTACCTGCTCCAGCTGATTGTGCTTAGCACTTAACACTGTTCCATTCAATAGCTTCAGGGGCCTTTTTAATACTATTTATATTTATATTTATATTTATATTTATATTTATATTTATATTTATATTTAATGCTCCAGGTGGTTTTGTTCAGCAGCAGAGTTTGGTAATAATAATTTCCCTCCGCTTCCTTCCTTGGTCATATCCGATCTTATCCAGGCACATGTAAGCAAACCTTAAACACTTCCGTGGAATCTCGGGGTTTCTGCAGGTAGTTGGAGTGAAAGCAGAGCTCCCTGGAGGTCCCACGTCCTTCCTGCTTCCTTTTCCCCTCACAAAACCTGGATTTATATTTGTCACCTCTGAGATCAGTGACTGAACAGCAGCCCGAACATTCCAGGGATCCAGGGGCCTTGGGCACTGCCAGGGATCCAGGGGCAGCCACAGCTGCTCTGGGCACCCTGTGCCAGGGCCTGCCCACCCTCCCAGGGAACAATACCTTCCCAATATCCCATCCAGCCCTGCCCTCTGGCACTGGGAGGTTTTCTCTGGCTCTGCATTTATCCTCGGGGAAAATTAAAGTTACTCCTTCCTTACTGATAAAGCCTCCCCGGGGAATAATGGGAAAGGGCCTGCGGGACAATGGGATATCAGGATGGATCGTCCTTGTCCCAGTGCTGTTGTTAGAAATTTGGGACGGAAAAATCTGGGAATAAAGGAATTTATTCCTGCTCCAGCCGCTGGATGCATCCTCTCCAGCACTCCACGCTGTGTCCTGGAGCCTGCTGGAGCCTCCCCCATGATTCCCGGTGTGTTTGGCGGGATAAAACAATTCCATGTGCTCCTCCTGTTTAGTTAAATGTGCTTTTCATCACCAGCATTCCATACCTCAAACAGCAGGGACCAGAGTAGCTAGAAATGGCTGTGCTTTCCCCCGTGGGAATTCCCACAGTACTTCCACAGCAAAAACCCAACCCAGGCGGGAGGATGGTTAAATAGGAGTGGAAATTTGATGCTTTGGCTGCCCAAAAAGCCCCGAGGACTCAAAGCTGCGGCTGTTTCTTCGCCTGAGGGCAGAGAAACAAACAGTTACTGGGATAAAATAGCCCCAAAGCCAAAGGGAGCTGACAAATTCCAGCTCGGGGTGCAAGGCAATCATAATTTTCAGGTCTGAGAACGCTGCCAGCAGCACTTGGGCTGAGGATGATTCACCTGGTGATCCTTGAAAAAACTTGGGAAGGCTCCACTGAGCACATGAAAACTCGGGAAGATGCTGAGAGAACGCGGGGCCGTGTGAATATTGCCCTGCATTTTGGAAATAATGCCCCTGCTGGCTGCTCCGATTCCAAGGATTTTTGAATATTCAGCACTCCCCCACCTATCTAACATGAAATAGATCGTATTAAATAACAGAAACAGCATTTTTGTTGCTCTTCTGTAAATATTTAATTAAAGGCTTTGCATTTCCCCCTTTGTTTCACTGCCTTTGCACCCGGGGAAGGGAAAAAGGAGCTGATGATCTTCAGCCACTGGGTCCACAAGAAGGAAAAGAAGCAGAACAACCCAGACTTGCTCCTTGAACAGGCTTGGAAGTATTGAAAATACAGAGAATTAAAGCCTAGAGAGGTTAAATCACAAATAATCCCTGTTGTTTAGGGATTTAGGGCTGTTCAGCCGGGAGAAGAGAAGGCTCTGGACATGCACAAACCATGGACATATCCCAGGCTTTGGGCTGGACTCTGCAGCCCTCTGTTCACCCCTTTAAGTTGGGATCTGTTTTCATGGGTTCCCAGGCAAATCAACAGCAAGAAAAGTTTGGGAAAAGTTTTTTTTTACAAAAGGAGTTTGAAATTGTTTTTTGAGTTTTTTAATTTGCTTTAATCAGGGATGTTGATAGAGAGAAGGGTTTGAGTCATTGACTGAAATCATTGATTTGGATAATTTCAGGCAGCTTGAATCAGAAATTAGGGCTTAAGCATGGCAAGCATTTCAAATTTAAACTGTAATGATAACATCTCCACCCGCCTCCAGTTCTGAGCCAGGAAATCCTGATTCTTCTGCCTCAGCTCTTCCCTGTTTTTCCAGGGCAGCACTTGCTCTGTCTTCAGCCCTTGAACCACAGCAGAAATCTGTCATAAATCATCACAAACCATAATTCCCATCAATCTGTTTTAATGTGCAATTCAAATATTCTGCAGTGCCCAAAACCCTCACCTGGGGAGCTCCTACGACTGCAGCCACACAGAAATCCCAGGTTTGGGCATCCCTGTCCAAACTCCCCAACTCCTGCTGGCTTTTGGATGAGCAGCGATTTTGTTCTGTGCTGTCCCAAAGATCAAGCAGAGCCCCAGCTGGGGAATTTTGGGCATTTCGCTGGGGAAAAGTGTAAAAGGGGCAATAAACTTGAATTGTAGCATCATTGCTCTGCTTGCAGGGTGATGTTTTAGATTCCCGAGTAAGGAAACTCCTGTTGCAGACACATCTGCTGCCATGATTTTATTCCTCCTATTCCTTTCTGGTTGTGCCTCCTGCAGTCAGGGAATGGGATATTTTATATTTTACCTCCAGCATCCAACACAGGCTCTGTGGAGAGTGATGGACCAGGAAATGTCTGTGCCTGTTCTAACTCTTAATTCCCAGTGGATGTTGAATTTGTGGGACACGTCCCATGGATATTTTCCATCTCAGGGCACTCCTAAATATGTAACTTTGAAATCTTTAATGGCATCAAATCCCACAGAATTCCCCCACTGTCAGGGGGTTTCAGCACCACAGGAGATGATGCTCATGCTGATTAGAAGGGTCCTCCTGACATATAAATCTGTCCCCTGATTAGCCTTCAGTAAAGCATGAGTTTAGCACTGAGGCAGGGTAAGTGGGAATGTAAGGTGTAATTAGTGGTTTAATTAGTCCAGAAGTGCACTGTCTGCTCTTCACCCAGTGCCTGAGCTGCATGGACCTTAGTGGGGGGCTGGTGGGTATGATTAGGGGGTGTAGGGATGGATTTATTAAATATATAGGGTATAACAGGGTGTTATGTGTAAAATGAGAGTTCCACCTCTCCACAACTCCCTGACAGGAGGGGGCAGCCAGGGGGGGGATCGGGCTCTGCTCCCAGGGAACAGGGACAGGACAAGGGGAAACGGCCTCAGGCTGGGCCAGGGGAGGCTCAGCTTGGACAGCAGCAGGAATTTCTCCATGGAAAGGCTGCTCAGGCCTTGGCAGGGGCTGCCCAGGGAGCTTTGGAGTCCCCATCCCTGCAGGTGTAGCTTTGATTATAAAACTAAAAATGCTTCTCTGAAAGAGAAGTTTCTGTGTTGAAAATGAGAGGAGGCTTTAAAGGCTCTTCTGCAGTGCAGTTCAAGAGGAAATCTTCGAGTTTGCACTTGGAAGGTTTTCCATCCTGCGAATGCAGTTAGGGGGGAAAAACTCATTAAGGAGGAGGTTTGGGCGCTGAAGGACCAGCAAATCAAAGCACATTCATTTCGTGGATCTTATCAGTGAGAATATTTGTAAATATTTTGCTGAAATTCTCTTTGCTCCGTGCTGTTTCCTGCAGTCAAATGGGGGCGTGGGGATGGAATTTATTGCATTTGCTCTCTGAAAAAAAAGCAATTAATACAAGTGTAGAGGTCTTGGGAATAGTTTTAATCAAACTGTTTGTCTAAGGAGAAGCCCTGTTATAAACTGTACGTACTCAAGCATTTATGGTTAATGCAAACGTCTAAGCCACAGCTGAGATGAAAACTGGACCTTTCGGGGTTCTTTGCTCTCCTTTATGCACTGCTTTTCCCTGTTTTTACAATGGAATTTTGCCTCTGAAGAATGGGTGTGATGCTCGGTGTGTAACTCAGAAGTCTTGGAATTCAGCGGGGACCTGATAACTAAAGCTGGAAAAGAATGACTCAAAACCTCCCCAGCTGGGAGGTGTTCCATTATCAGGGTGTAACAGGGCTTGGGGCTGGAAATTTCCTCGAGGTCAAGGAGGAATTGTTGTGTGATTGGGGAGCAGGGTGAAACCTCAATGGATTTTGCTGGGTAATGCACTAAAAATGTCCCGACATCGCTCAAAGTGGCCCCGAATCCTCGCTCGCCTTCAGCCTTCCTTGATTTCTGCTCCTCTCACAGCTGCCTTCAGGCCATCTCTCCCCCGTGCAGCTCCCAGAGCAGGGTTTCCCTGATCCCTTTCCATGCATGCTCAGTCCCTTGTCCAGCTTTCCTGGCTGGCAGCGTTCCCCATGCCCGCGCTTCCTCACCAATGACATCGTTTTCCTCTGCAGTTCACAACAGCAACTTGGACATTTTTTGCTAATCTCATTTTCCCCTTGTCTTGTTTATTTTCCAGCTCTCGTAAATGTGAAACTTTGGGCTATTGATCGGCAATGTTTTCAAACAATAATGATGAGGACTGGCCTCATCAAGCATACTGAGTATATGGAATTTTTGAAAAGGTATGGCACTTGTTTATTTATCCAAAAATCCCATGAAACTGCCGTCCTCTCTTTGCCTTTTTTTTTTTTTTTGTGAGTGCAGTACTTGATTTGTTTCCTTCTCATCTCTTTTGGTTTTAATTATTATTATTATTACTATTATTACTATTATTATGATGATGATTTTTCTTTGCTGTTTGCCCGTCCTCCTGAGAGGAGGGGGAGCTTTGCTGTGGGGGAGTTTCATTCCTGTTGTGAGTTATTCATTGGCAAAGAGTCCCAGAGCCAGGGGGTGAGAGACAAGCTTTCATGTGAGTCATTCAGAATGTGGCAGAAAAGACACATATTTACAAAAAAACCACCCTTTCGAGGGAAAAATCTGGGGTTTAAACTTGTTCAGATCCATTCAGAGTGTGTTCTTGTGCTTCTGAGGCAAAAAGGGAGTTTCTAGAGAGAAAAGGTTCAGGTTGCTGTAAAATGAAAGTGGGATGAGTAACATAAATGTAAAGAAAGAAAAACAATTTTTTCACTCATTAAATTTGATTTTCCCAAAGATTCCTTCAGTTCCTTTAGAGATTCAAGCTTTGGAGAGGTTCAATAATGAATAATCCCTATTACTGAGAGAGCTGGGAGTGCTCACCTGGAGAAGAGAAGGCTCCAGGGAGACCTCAGAGCCCCTTCCAGGGCCTAAAGGGGCTCCAGGAGAGCTGGAGAGGGACTGGGGACAAGGGATGGAGGGACAGGACACAGGGAATGGCTTCCCAGGGCCAGAGGGCAGGGATGGATGGGATATTGGGAAGGAATTGTTCCCTGGGAGGGTGGGCAGGCCCTGGCACAGGGTGCCCAGAGCAGCTGTGGCTGCCCCTGGATCCCTGGCAGTGCCCAAGGCCAGGTTGGACACTGGGGCTTGGAGCAGCCTGGGATGGTGGAAGGTGTCCCTGCCATGGCAGGGATGGCACTGGGTGGGCTTTGAGGTCCCTTCCCACCCAAACCATTCCGGGATTCCATGAAATCCGGTGCCACAGCAGTGAGGAACAGGTCGCGTTTCACATCATCAAAATGATCCCAAGGGGAAGGAAATGTCCCCAAATTGTAGGGACAGGGAAGGCCCAGGTCCCTGTGATGCTCTCAGCCATCCCAGTGCTGCTCAGACTAAGACATTCCTACACCAGTTAGTATTGGAGAAAAAAGGGACTCAAGGAAGAGGAAATAATAATAACAACAATATTATCAATACTAAATGTTAGTGATGCCATTAGTAATCAAATTTTAGCTTATACAAATAGATGGTATTTAAAATGTGCATTTATATACCATATATAATGGAAATATGGATATAAAAATAACAGAGCTTTTGGGTTGGAAAAGCCCTCTGAGATCATCGAGCCCAAGCATCCCCCAGCACTGCCGAGGCCACCACTGACCACGTCCCCCAAGTGCCCCAACCACACGGCTTCAAATCCCTGTAGGCCTGGGGACCCCACCACGCCCCTGGCCAGCCCCTTCCAACACCTGACCAGCCTTTCCTGGAAGAATTGTTCCCAGTATCCCATCTGAGCCTCCCCTGGCACAGCTCCTCTCGCCCTCGTTCCCTGGGAGCAGGGGGTGAGCACAGCCAGGGAAGTGGAAGCAGGAAGGGACTGATGCCCTGGGATGAGGGTGGCTCAGCCAGAGTCAGGGCCAGGGAATTGATCCAAGCTGGGATTTGATCTGGGAGCAGAGTCCTGCCCAGCTCTCCCCACCAGTCCTTGGCTGGGTGGAGATCCCAGCTCCCGGCCTGTCCCTGTGGGCTGGAATTGCACCGGGCTCCTTTCAGTCAGGAATGGCAACACTCCTGGGGAAATCACCACGCTCAGGTGCTTGGCCAGGCTTCCCAGCCTCTGCCGAGGTGAGGCTTTCCCTGGCGAGGGCCGGGAGCTCCACGGAGATGCCCCACGGCTGGAAAAGTGTGGCCAGCAAAGCTGAGCTCTTTCCAGGTGTCTCCACTGGTGATTGTCACCAAGGGAGAGCAAACAGAACCTGCTGCTTTATTTTAGGGGTTCCAACCCCATCAATTCCAGCATTAACAAGGCTTTCAACAAAGCCGGGAATGAGTGTGGGATCAGCTCCGGGGTGGGAGCTGCCGGAGCAGGCCATGCTCACACTCAGCTTTTTAAGCTCCGAGCTTTAATAGAGATTTTCCAGAAGATTGTCGAGATTAATTTGGATTCAGGTCCTGCAGAGCCTGCCCAGCTGTAATTTTAAAGCAAACAATGTGAGGAGGAAACAGAGGAGTGTTTCCTCACAGTGGCTGAGCTGCTTGAACACAACCTGGGGCTCATTGGAAAGGCCGAAGGCGAGCAAATAAATATTTATTTTTTAAAATCTTACCGTTTGAATTTAGGAAAAGGATTTCTTCCACTTAGAGCACCTGTAGGAAGGTCCTTAAAAAATGATACTTCCCATTGGGTCTTTCACTTGGGCTCTGGGCATCTTTAGCTGCCTCAAACTCAGTTGAAATCCCATATGGAACATTAAATGCTCATTTTTAGATCCCATTTGCTACATTAAATGCTCATTTCAAAATCCCATTTGCTACATTAAGAGCTCATTTTTAAAGATGCTTTCCTTCAAAATGTTTCTAAGGAAAAACAGGATAAATCCTGAAGAGAAGGAGCTTGTCAATTGTCGTCTTTGTTCTTTGCTTTTTGGGGGTTTGGGGGCTTTCTTTTTCCTTTCCTGTATTAATGCATGAATGCAAATGCTCTTGTTAAGAAATAAATGGAATAAAAATAAATCTTTAAATGGTGGCTGCCCACAGAAAAGTCAGTGGGGTTGGACAGGATCTTTTCCTGCTGGTATTGGTCTCAAAATTCCCTCTCTAATTGTGCCATTATCCCAATAACATAATTACCACCGTCTCCAACAACAGATTTTCATGTGTGAGCAGAGCACAGCAGAAATTAAGCTTTTGGGGGTGAAACGAGGCTGTTCATTTATTTATTTTTATTTCTTCTCATTTATCCTGCTGAAAATCCAGCTGGATTTCCAGGGCTCCCTGGGAATGTCACCCCAGCAGCATCATGGGTTTGCCAGGGTTTTCCCCAGCAGGATCATCCCGCTGGCCCAGGGCAGCTGCTGCTCCTTAGGGCGCCCCTTGGCTGTCCAATCCTTTCTTCTGAAGGCCAGGAGAAAACCATAAACCCAGGAGAAATCCATTTCCTGGCTAAGAAATCCGGGAGTGCCTTCCCAATGTGTCCTGGGCCGGGACGCTGTATCCCACCTTGCTCTGAGGAGTAGCAGACTAAGAAAAGTTGGGATAACTCCTCTGGCTGATAGAAAAGAACTCTTCTGGAGCAAGCAGCAAGTGAATTCCCTCTTCTTCCTCGTTTTCCTGAGGAACCAGTCCGTGTCTCCCTTCCCAAAGTCAGCAGATGATGCCTGACGGGATCAAAAGCCGCCCTAATTCCCTGGCAGCACCTGCTCCGAGGAGGGGCTGGACAAGCCGGCTGCCTTTTGATGCCTGTGTGTACCTGCAAGGCACATCCCAGCAGTGATTCCCTTGGACACACACACAGATTTTTGGTAGCTGATTGTGTCACTAAACCGATGTTGGACCAAGGTGGTTCCCAGAGCAGCCAGCAGCGAGAAGGGAAATGTGATTTTGCGGTGTAGGGTTAGTAACTCCTGGTGGTACAGGGGGTTTGTGTGGAATTTATCTATAGTTTTTAGCCCAAATGGTGCTTTTTGGTGTGTAATTGGATATATTTGTCCTCACACGACTGCAGTGAGGTCACAGCTGTGCTGAACTCCACTGTACCTCTCACTGCAATGTTCAGTGTTCCAGCCTCACAACGATTTCTTTCTCAAGCCAGTCCAAAAAACCATTCCATTTAATTAAAATCAGAATATTTTGGTTAAGGAAACAACTATTTATTAAATAAATTTGTCCAGGGAATAAAAGATGGGGAAAAGACTTGTGCTGTGGCAAGAATTTCCTGCTGAATCCTAAGAGTTTTAAGACCTGAACGCCTTGAAAGAGTAAATATTGTGGTTTTTCCTCCCCAAAAAAGGCTTCCTAAATGAAAAAAGCTTCTTTTAATGAAAAGAGGCTGCAGGTTCTGGTCCATGGTACAAACTGCAGTTCCTCCAAGGCCCTGGAAGCAGCCAGGAGAGCTGGTGAGGGATGTTTGGAGTCACCTCGGGGGCAGGATCGAGCTTCAGGGGTGGATTCTGGGGGGAAGTTCCCACTTACACACACAGCCTTGAATCCTAGGAGTGAAAAAATTCCGTGGGCAGGCATGGAAAGGGTTCCAAGGGGGCTCGATGTGAGAAGCTGCAGAGGGTGGGGGTCCCCACGGTGCCCACAGGAGCTCTCTGGATGTCCCTGCACTCCGTGGGCTCATCCATAAAGGGCAAACCCAGCCTGCCACCCAGGTTTTTGTGGGATTTCAGTCCCCCTGAGTGGAAAAAAAGCTCTGGGAACGGCCCCACCTCTTGTCTGCCTGGCGTGCTTGATTTTTGCCCACATGATTTGCATCCGGGCCGTGCTGGGGACGCTGAGGGCACGGCCAGGGAAGCGGCTGGGCGGGAGCAGCGGGATTTGCTGCTCACGGTGCGCGGGCAGGCGCTGGAGCAGAACTGAAAGGATGCTCCATGGGATCCAGCTGTCCATTCCCTCTGCCCTTTAGCAGGAAAAACTGTCTGCCTTGTCTTGTGGAGACGCCAGGGTCAGGCTTTCCTTGACACGCTTTTTGCAGTGAGCTGTGCCAGCAGCCCCGGTTTAGTCTCTGTAACCCCTTGTGAGGGCTGGGAACGGACGGGAAGGGGCTGGGGCAGATCCTGCTCACTGATAGAGGTTTAATCTTGACCACACACATTTTAAACTAAGGAGAATCCTAATTGGAGGCAATGCACCCCAGGGAAAAGGGAGGAGAAGGGAAAAGAAGGCGGAGGGTCTCTGTTGATTCAGAGCGCGATGGAAGGGGAGGATGAATTCCTTCAGTTTGGGTGTCAGCTGGGTTTGAAATGTTGGTTAATACACACTGGAATAAATCAATATCTCATTTTAATGTTGCTGATTCATGGAATTAAAGAATGGGTTGGGTTGGAAGGGACTTTGAAGATCAACTCATCCCACCCCTGCCATGACAGGGACACCTCCCACTGTCCCAGGCTGCTCCAAGCCCCAGTGTCCAGCCTGCCCTTGGGCACTGCCAGGGATCCAGGGGCAGCCACAGCTGCTCTGGGCACCCTGTGCCAGGGCCTGCCCACCCTCCCAGGGAACAATTCCTTCCTCACATCCAATCCAAGCCCCTGCTCTCTGCACAGAGCTGTTCCTTGGCACACAGAGGGACAGTCACAGTGTGACTCCATGGGATGTGCTGGATTGTCACATCCTGCAGGATCTGCAGTTTGGCACTGAATCATTTACCCCAGGCAGGTCACAGGCAGTGCCTTTGCTCCCACCCTGCTTCCCTGGGGTCTCGGGTCAGGGGGGTTCAACTCCCTGACAGGAGGGGGCAGCCGGGGGGGTCGGGCTCTGCTCCCAGGGAACAGGGACAGGACAAGGGGAAACGGCCTCAGGCTGGGCCAGGGGAGGCTCAGCTTGGACAGCAGCAGGAATTTCTGCATGGAAAGGCTGCTCAGGCCTTGGCAGGGGCTGCCCAGGGAGCTTTGGAGTCCCCATCCCTGGAGGTGTCCAAGGAAGGGCTGGAGGTGGCACTGAGTGCTCTGGGCTGGGGACAAGGTGGGCATCGGGCACAGCTTGGATCCTTGGGCTGGGAGGGCTTTTCCAGCCTCAGGGATCCTGGGATTCTGTGGGGCAATTTTGGGTTGTTCAGGAATGCTGAATTGCCACCTGCAGTGGCAGGGACCAGGGGGTGCAGCACTGGATGCCTTGGGAATAAAACCTGGATCCCTGAGGATTCGGCAGTGTTTGACCTGCTTTTCCAGCTGGTTTGGTTTTTTTTCCTTTCATTCACCTCAGAGTTTACTTGGTGAGGTAAATTCTAATTTGCTGTGCTCTGTGAGATGGTGTCTTTACATTTCCAGGGAGAACAAAACCACAAATGTCCTTTCCCCCCTTTTTTGGCTCTGTCAGAAAGGAGAAAACCCCTCGGAGACCCGCTTGTGATCTCCAGAGGCACAAGGCCAGCTTTGGGTTAAGTTGCTGCCTTTTACATTATGCTATTATAGTGGTTCTACTGAGAATTTGAAAAGGTGATGCCAGGAATTAAGTCTTGGACTCCTTCTGGTTTTTAGCCTTTAAAAATAACGATGTTTATTTTTACCTGTAATTTTTGATTTTCAAATCCCCTTTTTTTTTTTTTTAAAAAAAAAGGATGAGTGCTGCCTTTTTGGTATTTTTTTTTGCCATCGGTTGTTATTTCTCCTGACGATGAGAATCACATTTTACTCTTGAACACCTGCAGAGTTGAAAGGTGCAGGTCTCAGGTACAGATGGATCAGCAGGGTGGAATCGCTGCTAACCCAAGTGCTCTGTGGTTTCACCCTGATGCAAACGGGCCCCGAATCCAATCCTCTGTCACCACACTGCTGCTTCAGAGCCGTCAGGGGTGGTTCCATCCCACATCCTGCATGTTCAGGGCAAGAAAACTCCTCTTGTCAGGAATTTTGCATCAAGCCAGGCCCAATCCTGGCTCATGGCCCAGGAGGACAGTGGAATTCAGAGGAATTCAGAGCTCCAGAGCAAAGCAGGCTGTGGCAGGAGTTCAGATCGTGTTTTCTGCAGCTGCAGCTCTTCAAAGCTCAGTGCAGGACATTAGGCACAACTGGAGATTTATTGAGGTGTTAGGGTTTGTTTGAAGTCATTCATCCTTTCCAAATGATCGTTTGGGATTGAAATATTGATGGCTGTGCATAGCAAGAGGATTGTTTTGTGGTGCTTGCTGAAATGTAGGGAAGAGCGGAGTGAAGGGAGGGGTTGGAGTGAAAGATTGGGGCTTTTTACTGCCAGTGTTAAAGCAGATGCAATTATTAAATATTTTGATCACATTATGGTGTGATTTGAGCTGCAGGGCTCTGGAAGGCGGTGGGATCTCCGAGTCAGGGCCTGCAGCTCCACCCTGCGTGGCTTCCCTGAGGTTTCCCTCAGCAGGGAAAGGAGGCATAATGCCAGAATAATGGGGCAAGGCTTGTTTGGGTGTTATTTTGCTGATTTTGGTGAGAATCTCTGGAGCTCTGACCCGTCAGCTCTAGAAAGAGCCCGGGGCAGTTGTTCACTCCCTTGCTGGGGCAGAGGAGAGAGGAACAGCCATGCTTGGTATGTAAGCATTAAAAATGATGGATTGTGGGGAATTGCAAAGGATGAGACATCTGGAGGTGGAATACAGCAGGTTTTATAACCTTCATTTAGAAACCAATCCTGGAACTGTTGGAAAACATCAAGGGGTTTGATGTTCATCCCTGTCCCTCCCCGTTATGGCCACAGGTGTCCCCAGGTTGTCGTGCTCCCCTCGTGCCCCACACACAACGTCCCTCAGGGTGTCACCAGGGTGCCTGAAGAGTTTAAAGACCTTCAGCTCCTTCTCAGTGCTCAGGGTTGGATTATAAATCATTGGTCAGTGGGTTGGAAATCAAGGCAAAAGCATAAGCTCAGATTTAGGACTTGCTGCACCCGATGCTCTCAGCCTCAGCAAGGGATGCTCACCTCGGGCATGATCAACTTGATTTGGAGATCCGGGTCTGGTCCTTACCCTTCTTTTTGAAGTTTCCCCATACCCATTAAACACTCTTTCCTCTGGGCTCCAGAGCAGTTTTGGGAGCCCTCGGACAGCGCGCAGCCATTTGGTAATCACTGATATTTCCCAGCTTGTCCCCGTGCCTGACACTTCTCACAAAAAGCCTATCCAGCCCGTTATCACCCAGACAGAGCCTGTCCTTGTGTCCCCTTTCATGCTCAGGTAACAAACAAGTCCCTCCCAAAGCAGCTGACAGGCTCCTCTCCTCAAAGGAGAAGGATTTCAGCAGGGCCAGGAGTCTGCTTGGAAGTGTTTTGCTTTTTGATCAGGCCAAGTGAGGAACTCTCCCTACAGGGGCAGAAGTGCAGCAGGAGCCTTCCAAACTCCATTTCCTTTTGCCTGGCTCAACAACCACATCGGCTCCTGTGTGATAAGAGGATTATTGTCTTTATCATTAGCATTATTTTTCAAATGAGGGAGGAACCTGAGCATTTCTTGACAGGTTCCAGGCTGAAGTTCAGCTTCTCTCTCGTGTTTTTCCATCTCTTGTAAGGAGAAACGCCTGAATTTCCCTGCAGTGTCCTGGATTGCATCTTACTAACCATGGAAGTCCATGGAAGAGAAGTGCTCCCGTGGGAATGTTGGGTCTGCCCGGGTCAGAGATGCCTTTGGGTGCTGTTTGCTGCGATTTCTTCTCCTTGCAAAACTGTTCATCGCCTTGGGTTGATAATTAGAAAACCTTGAAAATTGAAAAAAAAGCTGAGGTCTCCAATATAATATTTTAGAGAATTCCAAAGGAAACTGTGCTAAAATATGTTAAAATCCACGGAATGTTAGGGAGAGAAAGTCACGGGAAAAGGGCCTTTTTCTGCACAGCTGGTAGGGAAGTTTGAGTACAGCCTAATTACGAGGAGGATGTCTCAGGCTTCGTGTTTGAAAACTCTCTCCAAACTGCCTTTGGAGCCTAATGAAAACTCTGGAGTCTGCTGCAAATCCACAATGCCAAGCAAAGTGTTCTGGAGGAGCATTAATTTGATGGAAAACGCAGCTTTGGGGCTGAATAACTCGTTGGCAGAATGTTTCAGAAGTGAGAAATGCCCTCTCTCTGGGTGCTGGGTTCCTCGCAGGGGGAAGAGGCTCTGAGGGAGAGGGCAGAGCAGTGGGTGGGGTTGGTTTGGGCTCAGACAGGCTGGGGACACTGCTGCCTGCAGCACTTGGAGGCTGAGAAGGGATGGGATGGATGCATGGATGGTTAAACGGGCTGGAATTCGGCAGGCCTGGAGAGAGGTCATTAACGGCTTTGATGTTTAACTGGTGCCGGGGATAAGCAGAGGCTGGTGGGGTTGGTGTGAGATGCTCCACATCTCCTCTCATGCTGCTCAAAGCCACACCTCGAGGGCCCCTCCAGCTCCCTCCTGGGGCTCCAGCCCCTTCCCCAGCTCCGTTCCCTTCCCTGGATACTCTCCAGCCCTTTGTCGTGAGGAGCCCAAAATTAATTTCCGAGGGACGCACTTGAGGACCTCACAGTGCCAGCAGGGCCCGCAGTGAATATTTGATGTGTGATGAGTTTCTCAGCTGTCCCTTCTAGCTGGGCCCTGCGTTCCTGCCCGTGATTACAGCATTCCCAAACCCTCCAAGCCTCAGGCTGGAGTGGAGGCAGAGAACCTCAGGTGCCGCTGAGATTGAAACATCCTGGCAGGAACTGCGGTGTCCATAAGTGCTTGGCAGTGCATTAACTTGGAGTCCTCCTCCTTTCACCAGGGATTCCTTGAAGTTTCGATTCGCTGTGACGCTCTTCAGGATTCCCTAAGTGGGTTTTTAGTGCAGAGACCCAGCATTTCGCACATCCAAAGCTTCAGACTTGCTGAGAACAGCCCCTGCCATGGCTGCCTTCTCCTGGCACCAGCTCCCAGAGAGTTCTGTGGTGGTGGCTGAAAACACACTCTGGGTGCTGTTAGAAAGCGGGATTTAGAAACACAGCTCCGAAATGAATTCCCTGGCCTCAGAGATGGGTGGAAGTTCAGTGGCCATGGCCGGGGAAGAGAGGAAAACTTGGGATGCCTGGAATTGTGCCCACAGAGTAATGGAGGGCTTGGGTGGTGCCAATTCTTTTTAAGAAATAAGTGGCCATGGGATGAGAGGAATATCAGCAGCTCCTTCAGTGGCCATGGCCACCTTCCTGCCATGGGCTCAGTAACAAACACCGTGGCAGCAGCCAAGGAACGGTGTTAGTCCTTCCCAGGATCTAAGTGGTGTTAATTGGCTGGAAATCAGAAAGCCCCAGTGCAGGTTTGATGCTGTTATGAAAATAGGATGATTTCGGATGTTTAATTAAAATAAAAACGGTTTATTTAGCAATTAAAAAAAACTCGGACTAAAAAGCCTCAAAAAATTTAGATAAAAATTGAAGTCCGAGACCCTTCGATCAGAGATTCTTTTTCAGCCGGTTAGGCTATTAAAAAACCCGAGCATAGCTTTGTTNTGTCACTTAAATCCACGTAGATTAGGAAGAGGTGGGGTTTTTCTCCTTGCTGGAAAAGGCTGGCTGGGAATTCTGGAGAGAAGCACAGTGAATAACCCAACCCAGCAGCGTGGTTTGTAATCCAAAGGGAATTCATTCCATGTTTCCTTAAGGATGGCTGACAGTTATCCCATTGCCCAGCCAACCCAGCTGTGGGTGAGCAGCAAACTGATGGAAAAATGGAAACTGATGCGCCACTCGTCCCTGAAATCTTTTTATTTTTTATTTCATTATGATAAAGCGTCGCGAAAAATGCGTTTCAACAAGAATGAAGATTTCGTCAGGGATCTGATGAGCTGTCACTTCACTTAACTCTTAACAAACACAGAGCCCTTGAGATGTGTGTTGGGATGAGGATGGTGTGATCCTGGTGTCCTGACTGCAATCCTCCGGGGAGGGAGACGTGGCTGAGCCTCTGTTTGTTCAGGCAAAGCCAAAACAGCACAGGCTGGCTCCGAGCAGCTTGGAAATGAAGGGAATTACTGCTTCCCCTGCAGAGGGAGTGTAAAAGGCCTGAATTCATCCAGACCCTTCTGACAGAGGGATTTTAATGTTTGTCAGTGATCTGGGCGAAGCAGTTGCTGAGTGCAGCCAAATCACGTCCCGCATGCAGACCCAAAAAACCCCAAAATCGTAGAGGAAGAATAGGGGCAATGTTTGGGCAGCGCAGGACTCGGGAGCACGTTTGCACTGTGGAGTGTGTGAGAGTCTGAAGGCCAAATTAAGTAAAGATCTGGGCACAATTCCAGACTAAAAGCTCATCAACTCCAGCCCTGCATTGGCTCGACCTCTGGGGCGGGGGTGAGGACACCCCTGGACGCTCCTTGGCAGGGAACTGGGAGCTAATTTGGGCCTGGACATTACAAAACGACGCTGCTGCAGGCAAAGCCCCGGCGCAGGAAAAGCTGTCTGGGTGCAGTGCCAGGTGTGTGGCAGTGTTCCCTCACATTCCCGGGACAGCAGCCGTGATCCACGAGGAAACGGGACAGGTCCTGTGTTTAGGGGGTGTTTGGGGTGTGTTTGGGGTGTATTTAGATGTATTTAGGGTGCGTTTAGGGTGTATTTGGGGTGTATTTAGTTGTATTTAGGGCGTATTTAGGGTGTATTTTGGGTGTATTTAGGGTGTATTTAGGGTGTATCGAGGGTGCATTTAAGGTGCATTTAGGGTGTATTTGGGGTGTATTTAGGGTGTATTTAGGGTGTATTTATTTGTATTTGGGGTGTATTTAGGGTGTACTTATGTGCATTTAGGGCATATTTGGGGTGTATTTAGGGTGCATTTAGGGTGTATTTAGGGCGTATCTAGGGTGCATTTAGGATGTATTTAGGGTGTATTTGGGGTGTATTTAAGGTGTATTTAGGGTGCATTTAGGGTGAAGCACACATCCTTTCCCTGGGAATTGCTGTGTTTTGTCTCAGCAGAGCCCAGGAGGGATCGAGCACAAAGCCTTTAACGTGATTACAGAGAGCTCTTTGGATGTGCATCTCATTGTCTGGAACGTCTGGAGGCCTTCCCCACACAAGCAGTGCTTTCCCCTCGTGGAGATACAGAAATATTGATGCAGAGATAGGCAATAATTAGCACAAAATAAGATGTTACAGGAAGTAGCCCCTGGCACTGTCGATAGGGGATCTCGTTCAGAAGCTGTTGCTGGGCGTGAAATCCCCGCTGGGTGAAATGAGCTGATTTGATCACTAAATGCCCACAGGTTATAAATTTGGGAAATTGATTATTTACACTTTTGTGCCCCTAACTCACCGTGGCTCTCGTTGTGTCGCAGGAAATTCTCAGTGATGGGAGCCACCATGCCTGGGGCAGGAGGAGTTTGGTTCAGGAGCTGACCGAGGCAAGGGAAAGGCTTTTACTCATTGGCATTTTCCCCTTTATTGCATGGGAAGTGTTGAATTCCTGTTGATTTGAGGAAAACAGGGAATGTGGCTCCTCTGGGAGCTTCCAACTGAGCTCAAACTGGGAGGGAGTGCAGGAACCTTCACCAAAGCGGAGAGGAATGGAGCTCTGCTCTTTTTTCCATCTGTTTTGAGCCAAAAATTAGGGACTCATGTCTGGGAGGTCAAGATCAAGTTCTTTTCTAGCTCTTGAGCTGCCCTGAACCTGCTGCCCAGGGTGGAATGGCTGGAATCCCTGGAAATGCTCAAGGCCAGGTTGGACACTGGGGCTTGGAGCAGCCTGGGACAGTGGAAGGTGTCCCTGCCCATGGCAGGGGTGGCACTGGATGGTCTTTAAGGTCCCTCCAACCCAAACCATTCCATGGATTTCTGATTCCATGACCAGGGCTGGACCCCAGGACTGTGGTAACCAAAATCAATCAATTCCTGTGTGGGAAAAGGAGGAATTTGTAATGTTTCCCTCCCATGAAAAATTAATCCATGTGAGCAAAAGATGGATTTTAATTTCTGCATCTGGATGCAATTTGGAGAAGCCTCCCGGGAATCTGGAGAGGAGTTAATGACCCACAATGTGCTTAATTACCTGTAAAGTTACTTTGTGCTGAGCAGACAGAAAGGAAGAGTTGGGCAGAGCGCGATGAAACTTCTTCAGCCAAGATAAAAATGAAAGAGGAGGGGAAAAAGCCCTGTGGTACCACGGGTGTTAATGACAATTCCAGAAAAAAGGTGGATTTGCATAGAATCATGGACTCCCAGAATGAATGGAGTTGGAAGGGACCTTCAAAATGCCCATTTCCACCCCCTGCCATGGGCAGGGACACCTCCCACTGTCCCAGGCTGCTCCAAGCCCCAATGTCCTACCTGGCCTTGGGCACTGCCAGGGATCCAGGGGCAGCCACAGCTGCTCTGGGCACCCTGTGCCAGGGCCTGCCCACCCTCCCAGGGAACAATTCCTTCCCAATATCCCATCCATCCCTGCCCTCGGGCACTGGGAAGCCTTTAGAAGGTAAAGGACAAGGGCAGCAGCTCCCTTGGCCGGGTTTTCCAAGGACACCCATGCACGGCGAAGTCAGGGATGAGTTTCTGGGCCATAAACAAGTGTGGAAGTTCTGTCCTGAGTGGGAAGAGATTTAAAACGCTCCTGGTCTCTCCTCTGGCGTAAATGCTCGTGAGAAGGGGAGTCACGTGGATAATGTGCTGCCTGGGCAGCATCACCAACATGGAATGGGCGTCTCGGGTTGTTTTTATTTCAGGGAATTAATTCCGCTCTCACACAGGAGCCACGCTGGTAACGCTGGTACAAAGCCCATGTTTGAAGCAAGCCTTAGTCATGCTACTAATGGGAGCATTTTCTCTTCAGCACCTTTAAAAGTTCCCTAAATGGTGCCATTTGTGCTCTGATCTCTTCATGGTTTTATGTCCAGGCAGAGACCGCTCTGGTTTTTCTGCACTGAGTCCATTTGCACATCATAATGATCGCTTTATGCATTTGTCCTCTCCTTGCACGGGATGAATTTTTAATGTGCAGGCAGAGGGTGACATTTTTATTGCTTTTACGAGCATCAGGAATGCATTTTAAATTCAATTAGGTACTGTCTCTGGAAATACCACAGGAGTGACTTGCCAATAAATACATCTCCTGGATTACTGGAAACTAACAGGGACAGTAATCGCTGGAGTGACTTCACTGGGCCAGTTTTTGTGGCTCCAAAAAATACAAGTTAATGCACATCAGGAGGAATAATTCGAGCTTCATATAGACACTGATAAACCAGCATAATTATTTCTGGAAGGAGATGGAAAGAGTTTCTGCAGCTCAACGGAGACAAACTCACTGGGTGCCCCAGCAGCTCGCAATGCAATTAGAAATCTGTGTTTTAAAGGGTAGGGGAAGTCAGCAAAGGGCATCCCATGCACTGAACACGAGCTCAAAGAACTCGCAGGATTTGTGCTATTGAATTGAGCTGGAGATGAAGACAAATCAGGCTTAGGCTGAAGTGTCCTCAGAGGGATGGTAAAAAATCCTGGAGTTGTTAATAATTGAGCAAATTGCAGCTGACCTGCCGTGAATCACTGTTCTGTTAAGCTGCTGACAAGGAGCAGGAGCAGAACCAGCTGGCCAGAGCTCACCAGGAATCAATCAGAATCTGGTTTAACAGGAAAATCCAAACCGCTGGAAAACTGGGAAGATAAAATTCAAAGCAAATTGGGATCCGCGTGTGCAGGCTGGGCACATCCGTGGGCACGGGATTGGGAATGCTTTGTGGGGAGATAAAGGGGGGCACTGGGAATAAAATAATGTCACTTGAAACAAGCAAATGAAGCGTGAGTCCTTATCCAGAGGCGGTAAATGCAGGAGGGATCAGCGTTTGCTCCCAGGGCATGGAATACCGGAGGGGTTCGTGTTTGCAGGGATCGTCTGCTCCAAACCCTCCTTTCAAACAGCTGAGCTTGAGCCAACCCCACCACCCCAGAGAAACCTGGTGGGAGCCCTGTCCAATGCAGCTTCTGCTCCCCTGCAGCTGTAGCGTGGGAGATGCTCAGCAGCTCCTGGATCCTCCGAGGAAACCTGGATTGCAATCCATGCCCTGGATTTTCCCGTCCAGGCTAATGGGATTTACCCTTCCGAACGACACCGGACATCCAGGGCCTTCTGTTCCCCCATATTTTTAGTTTCCAGGTTAAACTGGATGTTTCAGTAAATCCCAGTCCTCCACAAAGGGTTCCCAGCACTGTCTCTGTGAGGTCCTGGATCTAAGGGACAATGGATAAGGGACATTGTCCCTGAGCCTCTGAGCTCCACTACAGCCCCTGCTGAGTTGTGATCGGAGAAAGGAAAAAGCACCTCTTGATAAGAAAACATCCAGCCTTGTGTCCTTGGCTCGCTCATGGACAGAGCTCTGCCCCACAAGGTGCTGTCCCAGTCCTTTCCTGACTGCTGGAAATGGGGGAATGAGACAAACACCTCCGTTTGTGGGATTTGTACATCCACTGGGCTTTGCCTTCCTTCGCCTGCAGATGATCTTTGCCATCCGATCTTTGCCATCTGATCTTCCTCCCATGTGGGTAAGAACCACTCTGAATCCATGTTAAGAGGCAAATGTGTTATTCCAAGGACACTTAATGGGATTTTGGGGGGGATGTTATCTGGGATAACCCGGCTGCTGTGTTTGAAATCAATCCTTGTGTGCCCACCCTGGCCCAAAACTGAGCTGTCGAACATGTGTGGGCCATTAGAGGGAATTTTGTTAGGCATTAATCACCCCAGAGGAGTAAACTGAGTCATCTGCAAATGTGTGGAGTGATCATCAATAAATCAGGAATGACAGGGACCCAGGAATGAATTTATGGAAGTGCTTTCAACACCTGTTGCCGGCTCCTTTTAATGGTATTTTGATATCTGTCAATGAGTCAGATTTTAATCTGAAGTGTTTCCTTCCAAACACTTTGAATGGTGGTTTTAATCAAGATGAAATGTGGCCTGGCATAAATCAGTGTACAGAAAAGAAAATCTGCCAGCCAGCCATAATCATATCGTGATAACCTTCTTGCAATGAAAAAATGAAATAAAATAAAGCTGGCTGGCATAAATTATATTTTCAAATCATTTGTGATGGGCTGGTGGAGCCACTGCTGGATGAGGACGGGCTCTGGGCATAGCCAGGCTCACAGCATGCTGCTCTGGGAAAAGGGGCAGGGCAGGATGTCCTGGATTACAGCACTCAGGGCGAAAATTCAGCACCAAATCTGGGTTCATTCCTTTTGGATCCACCTTCCCTGTCCTTTTCCCTTCCCTGACCTCCTCGTGGGCTAACCTGGGGTCAGGTTTCCCTTGTGCTTGCTTCATGTCTGCCGCAGAAATCCTGGAATTCTGTCCTGCCTTTTGTTATTTCTCCATCCAAATCCCAGCCGGGGAGCCCACAGATATTCCCAACCACTGCAGTTTCGGGATTGTCTTCATCACTTTTGGAACAGGACAGGTGGAAAAGGTTTGGAGGTTCAGCCACGGGCCGAGGGAATGACGGAGCAGGGTGCCGGCGGAATTCCCGTCCTGGGATCCAGAGGCATCCCTGTCACGTGCTGACCTTCTGTCATCTGCTGAACAGCAATTAATGAAACAAACTGATGGCATTCGGTGAAGCTTTCACATTGCAGCGGAGAAAATAATGGAAAAGAGGAAATGCTGGATGGAGCAACACAAAACATCTGTTGGGATTCAAGCGGGGCCGCATCCAATGCGTGTTGGATCCAAAGGAAGAGCCCCCAGGGATTTCGCTCTAATGCCAGGACAGGGGCTGTTCCATGGATCCGTGGCTGGGCAGTCTCGCTGGTGACCACTGACCAGAAGGTTCCTCCCCTTTTCCACACTGCTTTGGCCCTGGAATGCGGCACTTTCCCCTCATGGATCATCCAAACCCGAGATGCTCCAGCTGGAAACTTGGGTGCCACGCCCCCAACAGGACTGGGATGAGCCAGTAGGATCAAGAACCAAAGGATTGGATTTGGGATCAGCACTCCCAGATGGTCTGTGCTGGGAGAGGAAGCCGCGACTGGGATGAGCCTGAGTGTAGGATCAAGAACCAAAGGATTGGATTTGGGATCAGCACTCCCAGATGGTCTGTGCTGGGAGAGGAAACCAGACTGGGATGAGCCTGAGTGTAGGATCAAGAACCAAAGGATTGGATTTGGGATCAGCACTCCCAGATGGTCTGTGCTGGGAGAGGAAGCCGGGACTGGGATGAGCCTGGGTGTAGGATCAAGATTTGGGATCAGTTTTGGGATCAGCACTCCCAGATGGTCTGTGCTGGGAGAGGAAGCCAGGACTGGGCTGAGCCAGTAGGATCAAGAATCAAGAATCAAGGGACTGGATTTGGGATCACCCGCCCCAGACAGGCCTTGCTGGGAGACGAAGCCAGGACTGGGTTGAGCCAGTAGGATCAAGAATTGAGGGTTGGATTTGGGATCACCAGCCTGGGAGAGGAAGCCGAGATGGTTTGACAGCAGCAGAACAGAATTGTATGGAATTTTTGCAATTGGCTTCCCTGCACAAAGGGGTTTTTTTTGTTTATTTTGGGTTTTTTATTGCCCATTATGCCGCTTGCCTGCCTCCAATATTCCCGAGATTATGTTTGCGTAAACAATTGGATTTTCGAGCCGTGTGTGGAATCTGTCAGGCTTTATTTGATTATTTCTCCAATAAAATCCAGGCCCCTTGACAATCCTCGACCCTTAATTCATTTCCAGCTGTGGAGGCTCTGCTGTGCATAGGAAATTTTGGACTCTGAGATTTAAAGGGAGAGAATCAACTGGGATTAAATCATCCTTCTCCATTTTTTAATTCAATAAAGGACTCAGGCTTATCCTGGAGAAAGAGGGGTGTCCCAGCTATGGCTTTAGAGGCCCTTTAAAAGTGTTTGGGATGCTGTGCAGCTTATAAATCACGAGGAAGGGGGCTGTGCCCATTCATGGGTTGGGATCACAGAACTGACTGGTTGGGATGTCCTGGGGATCTTGCTGGTGTTCCCTGGGGTTGGCACAGCACTCCTTGTTTCTGGGAAGGTCTCAAATGCCTCTGAGGTGGATTTCCATGGGGCCAATCCCAGGAGTTCATCCCAGTGTGGCTGTGCTGGGTTTTCACCATGAAAGGAACAAAATTCTTTGGACTTTGGTGCCATTTTTGTGGCTTATTTCTTTGGGGGTAACTAAGTCATTCTTGGAAGTCAGTTCTCAGTGGTGGTCTCCGAAGTGATCCTCTGGTGATCACTCCAAAGGGATTTTCTTTGCAGTTGTCCGTCCATAAATCATCTTGGATGCATCAGCCAGAGTAAGGAGCTCAAGGTTGCTCCCAAACCCAGTTCTGCTGCTTTTTGCTGTGTCTGGGATTAGGTGACGCAGCCAACCACGGGGTCACCCCTGCTAACTCCCAGCCTAGGAATGTGTCAGGCAGGATATCCATGGTCTTTAATCCTTCTTATAGTAATTAACAACAAAAAAGGTAGATATTTAGGTGTTCTAATGCTTTGTGAATTGAGGAGATTCACTCAACACCTGCGTCAGGGAGCAATTTAAAAAAAAAAAAAATATTACACAGAATCTCTCATTGGCTCAGGCTGCAGGGA
>VZRS01004331.1:0-179194 GCA_013398055.1 Ifrita kowaldi
AGACCTCTCAGGAAAAATCAATATTTTAACTTCCTCTTTTCATTCTTGACAATGAAGAGGGTATTAAAATTTCTATGCTGACTTTTGATCATAGTCTGGATTACTCAGCATTTAGCTCTTGTCTCATTTTTGTCTCATTCCCTCTTCAATGGATTAATGACTGTAGATTACCTTGGGAACAACCAGGGATTTGGCTGGCAAACTAATAACTGGAAGATCTGTGCAAAGTCGCTCAAGGTTAGACTAATAAAGTACAATTAAAAAGAAATTTTTGCATTAAAAAAACTGTGCTGTTGTCTAATTCTTTAGTTTTCCAAGACTGGAACTTCTGTGTGTGTATTTCCTCTATCAGTGAGGTTCCTAAATTTCTCTGTTTTGGTTGACACCCACAGCCTCCCAAACTGTGTCTCCATAAAGCTGGTGGCTTCTCTGTGTTAAATACTAGTCTTTCCCTTTTCCTGATCGGACCTCACTTTGAAAACGTGAGTTTCTGAAGGGAAGTGGAGTTAGGTGTATCTTCCTCTTTTCTTTAACCATATGATTATATTCTCACTGGAGTTCAATGAAATCCAAATCCCTCCTCTTGTTTGAATTCAAAGCTCCCTGGTTTGAATCCCATCTCCCATAATAGTCCCTCAGCCTCTGTCAAATATTCTGACTCTGCTTCAAGGCTGGAGAATTTAGTCAGTTTCATGGACTGTATCAAGGCAATGGGGGCATTGTCTTCTCAGAAACAGGAATTCAATATGTAATCAGTGAATGTCATTCTTTCATTAACCACTCATGCTGACTAACATAATGGCTTTTGTGAATCACTCTCTCAGCTCTTAATTCTTACAAAATACTCTACAAGGACGTTTGGCATGTAAGGCTCAAATATGACTTCTTCTAAATGAGCAGGACGTGCATTTACCTTTACTTCATCTCTACACTGCCTTAGTTCTGCAGTGGAATTGGTGCTGCTCCCTAGGAGATAGATTCGAGATGATGAGGTTCTCAGACACTACAGTGGGGAAGTTATATAAGTTTCCTAATTGTATAGTATGTTCTTTCACCAATTTCAAATATATATGAATCAAGCAACTACTTAAAATTAAGGCTGAATTTCACCCACAGCTGTTAAACATCACACTGGCTGCACCATTTAGTCCTTGCTTTGGCAGGGTATTTATCATGGACCTAAATTTAAGCCTTAATGAATTAGATTAAATCTCTTTGGTGCTTAGGCACATTCTTGACTTCTTTGCTGAACAGAGACTTGAAACTGAACAACAAACAAGCTAAGTATACCCAGCAGAATCATTGGACTGCTGTTCCATAAGACTGGAAAGCTGACTTTGGCATGAAGACCTGTTTACTTAATTAAATCTCTTAATAAGTAGACCTCCTTTATGACTTTTATATAACTAACAAGCTTAAGTACTACAGATGATTTTTTCCTCAATATTATTGAGTAATTAACATTTAATTCCAATTAAATCTCATCATTTCCTGTTATGGTTAGCACAGAGACCCAGTTTCAGAATGCTCAATGCAAGCTGCCTTGCTTCACTAAGCAGGTACTGCAGAGAAGTAATGCTGCCCCAGAAGACATCTCTGTGTATTCAATTAGAACACAAAGTTGCTGACTAATTTACACAAGTAGATGTGTTTCATATTGAATTAGTGGGTTTGGTTTGGATTAGTACCTATTTCAACACTTGTATTAAAATACAGAAGGACTAAATCAAGCCAGGGATGTAATTCCTCTTATTCCCCTTCCTTCACCGGCCGTTTAAAGTGAATCAAAATGTAGTATTTAAACGTGGGAAAAACTAAATCTGGCATAAAATATTAGACACACACACACATAAGCAGAATGTTAGGTTTTATGTGCAGTCTTTCATGTTAAAAATAATTTTTTGTAACCTAAATTTCTACAACTATTCCTCTGTAAAATATAAAGAGTTTTCACTGAAAGCAACACCCATACTTCTGCTTAATTTATAAAATAATTAGCTGAACCCTAAGTAAACTGAAACTAATGGATGTTTTAAAGAATATTTGTCCTAACTTAACAGGCATTGGACAAGATCTTATTTTTCTTACGTCTGTCAATTTTTGTGCAAAATGGATGGTGCTTTGATATTTCTGCTATGCTGACAAGTTTTTTGTGATCTTGGATAGATGTAAACAAGCCAAGTATTTGATTAGAATTTGATAGGATTTTTTGGAAGGCTCTGGGACCAGGATGCCTGTATGCTCTGGACCTGCAAAATCAGAGAACGTCTTCCTACTGAGAGTGCTACCAGAATATTGAAATTCTCAATCTGGTCCTTCTTACAAGTGTACCTGAAATATGAAAATTTGTCTGCAGTGGTAATTTCCCAGGGCTGCTGTGTAGCAGCTTCAGAGCAGCCAGCCCTAGAGCATACTGCATTTCTTGCCATGAAGAGGTAAACTTTGATGCCATCATTAACAGAGATTCAAAATAGATCCAAGTTCTTATTTCCACAGCAGGAAATCCAGGTGCTTTAAGGAAACTACAATCTTGGGGCTTCCAGATTCACACAGGCAATTTCTGGCAGGAGCCATGGGGATTTGTGTTTAGAGTCAGTTATCAGTGCAGGGCTGCTGGAAATCTTTGCCCCAGTGGTTTTGGAGCTGCAATTAATGGCTGAAGAATTGAAACCAGTGGCAATGGCATAGCACAGCTGTGCTGTCGAGAGGATGCATTTCATTTCAGGATATTCTCCTCTTTTATTTCACAACGGGGCACAGGGAAAAGGTGTGAGATACATGCAGGTGCCCATCCACCCTGCTAGCCAAGGGAGCTGCTCATCACAGAACCCCACAGTGCAGCACAGCTTCCAGGTTAGATGCTATTGCTTCTGCCTCAGCAATGCTTTATACAATACTACTGGTGATACTCTAAGAACTCATTAGCAAATATTTCTTTGCCTATCTGTCTTATGTTTCCCTTTTTTCTTTTTTTGGGTTTTTTTGGTTTTTTTGTCTTAAAGATTACCTCATCTATTTCCTGAGTTGTGTTTCATACCTCTTTTAAATCCATTGCAAATTCTTTTAGACATGCATTAGTCACTCAGCATGTTTTGTAAAGTGATGTGTACACTTACAAACCTCTCTAAGCAAAAAAACAATATAACATCTTGAAAGATTTATTGAATAACGCAATTTTTTCAAAAAGGATAAAATAGCAGCAAAATTCTCATTTAATCTTACTAGATCATGGGATAATTCCCATAACTGTGAGATTACTGACACCACTGTGAATATTGCTGTTTTAATTGTTTGCTAATTAGCAGTTCATGGGGAAGACCAAATTGCTTCTTGGCATGCTGCATTGTGGCACAGTTTTGGCCCCCCTGTCTCTTATACCCCATCTGTTCTTCCCCTCTCCACTTCCACTAACTGTGAGCAGGGAACTATGCTTCCTCATGGACTCAGATGAGAAAGCAAATTTTGCCAAGAAGAAATCTGATTTGGCTATTCTGGACATTTAAAGCATAATTGAAGAAGGCTTTCCCCCCGTCTCTTCCCTAAAATAGTGTTGCACTAAAATAATAGCAATAAAACCCCTCTAGTCCCAGCTTTCAAGGCTTCAGACCAGAGATGCAAGCAAAGAAGTAACATCATAGGGGAAACAAAAAGAAAGAAAAAACCAAAGAATAAAACATCTGAATAACAGGTTTCAAACTAACAGAGTAGTTTTCTTTGCTGTTTCTATAGCCACAAAGTGGTATGCACATGAGAAAAAGTAAAAATGGCAAAATGCAGGCAGCAACAACTTCTTTGAATAAACATGAAAGATCACTAACATGAAGCAGGTCCCTACTCCCATTTCATGTCATTTATGTCACTGTTTGAAATGCAAGAATTTTATTTTGGCTCTCAGGTCCAATTGCTATTCTCCAAAATCATACAAAAAACTGGCATAAGTGGTGTGCATTGTACCTTGCACCTGACCTTTAGCCAACATTTCTTTAAAAGCTGTAAATAACATGGCCTGTCAGAGGTGAATCTGTATAATGAAACATGTAAAAAGAAGAAAATTAAATCTGTCCCAGTTGAAACCAGGACAGTCTCTAATACAAGTCAGTGGCCTTCACATTCTTCTGACAAGAATCTCCTGTTTTGTGAAGGATCATAGAGGAAGAGCTGCATAGAGACACTTATCGGAGGCATTGCTTTCATGAGCTTCAGGTGACGCTCAAGACAAGGCAGGAAAATGTCTCAGGAAGGTAACAAAGATAATTCTGAGCATCTCTCTGCTGAGCTTTTAAGTTCATTAAATGTAGAATATGATTATTGAATGATTATGGTGTAATATCACCAAAATTTTTCAAAGTTGCTAAAGAGTTGCTCCCCTGTCCTCCATTTTCTTGCTATTATTCCATCAAGTTACATCATGGGATCAAAAAAACCGCTTGGTTGCTGATATGAAGCAGTGTAGCTGACACATATCAAAAGGAGGAATTTAGCATTTAGTTGTGTTGTTGACTTTGGGGGATTCATGCTTTACATAAAATAAAATATACTTTAGACAGTCAAGTAGCTGTGAAACCAGACTGCTGGGTAACAAATGCATAACTTGGGAAGATTCCCTCTTTCAGTTAGGGGGCAGTGGGTTGTTTTGGTTTGACTTACCATTTTTTTGAGAATGCCTGCATTTGGTCAGGAAACTGAAAAGAGATAAGCAGATATCTGAACTTAAAAGATGTTTTAGTACACTCGGAATGCCAGCACAGACATTCTGCACTCACTGGAGCTGATGCTTAGGTATTCTTTACTTTATTCACTGGCTATGCCTAAGTGTCTTGGCAATAGTTCCTACCTATCTCCTGCAGCATTTGCCTTATGCCACTTCCCACACTGAGAACTTTTAATACAGAGAGGGAGAGAGCCATTCTTCCTAAGAGATTATCCCTTCCTAGCCAAAGACAGAGCAAAGGCATTCACGCTGTTCCTCCTGTATCTATTCACAGTGTGTAACAATGTCTTCCCTGGAAAACTGCAGTATTATATCAGCTATTCGGTAGGAACTGAAAGAACGCATCACCCAGGATTATACTCCTTTCTCTCAGATAAATCTCAGGTGTGACAATACTGTCAACAAGCAGAAGTCTTTTTATCCCCTGCAGGTTCAAAAAGATAGAGTTTTTTTCTCTTCCCTGATCAACATATGTGCTAAACCAGCCAGTGATATTATAAAATGCTACAGGCTTAAATGCTTGACATATGCTGGTGGTGCACAGCTGTACATATTGTTTTATCAGGAAACAGAAAACAGTGCTATCCGGATTCTCATTGCCTGTAGAAATAAAGCATCAGCCAAATATTAGTGACATATACTTAAGGAGGAGCTAGATTAAGATAAAATGAATAGGAAGTTTCTGCAGTTTCTATAGATGTTATTTCCCTCAAAGTCATGAATATTTTGCATTGGGTAACAATGCAAAAGAAAAATTAACAGCAGTTGGAGGAAAGATGACATTTGAGCACTTCTACCTCACAGGAAACACTAGGTGACACAGATGTGATATATAAAGAAATACTTAGCATTTCTTCTCCACGTTTTCTATCACTTAACTCTTTTGCTGAGGTGAGGAGGAATGGGGAAGCCACACAGACACAAAATGTTGTTATGATCAGAGTTTTATAATCTCCTGTCTAGTTTGACCACTAACAGGGCAAAATGACAATCAAACAAATCCCTTTGAGGTTTTACTTCCACCAGAGTGCTGATGATTGGTGCTGAAAGTGGCAGCAAAATCAGTAACAGTAGATTTAGGCTGCTCCATGTAACACTGGGCTGCAACATTTAAAAAAGTGAACTAAATTTTTATTCTTTGTATTTTATGTCAAAGATATTCAGGCCCTATACAGTTAGAACTAGCAAATGTCCTAAACTCTACTTAGTATGGGTCAGCAGAATTATACATGCAACTTTCACTAAAACCCCCTTTATGGTGCTGAGAACTGGGTATGGATTTATTCAAACAGAAATCCAACAAAGGTACTGTAGTTTCCCTCAGAGTATACAGATCTCTTATTCACATTAACCTTTTTATGTGAGAAGACAAACATGCTTCATGAAACTCAAATAAGACCTTTACATCGATCAGAGAATTTAATTCTAACCATTTACCACAGATTAAGAATCGGATTAAGAATGTATTACTGACAATATCCAGATGGAAGAATGTACACGCAAAACTGGGTCATATCAACAGCTTTGGCCAACGATTATGTAGATAAATGCAATAATCTAAACAGAATACCAGAGTGTAGATCTTTCCCTAAAAGCCATGGAATGGTTTTAATATTGTTGCCTATTTAATCAGCTGTTGTAGCCACCCTACTAACCATCTGTCCGAAACACATGCTGGATATCTGGTGCTTGGATTACAGAATCTTTGAAGGCTCCAGATTTTACTAGTCTGAGAATAAAATGGGTAGATGAAGGCTTTATCAGCAACTAAAAGCTAGAAATTTGAGTTTTCCTTTCTTTCTGAAGTTTGTGATATTCAGGTATGTACCTCAAAATAAAATGAAGATTCAGAATAGTTTTGACTATGTCGTTGCTCACAGAACAAAATAGTCCTGCCAAAAGAAACTTTTTTTGTCCCAAATAATCTGCTACATAACCAAAGTGTTTTGAATTCATTTGGAATTGGTCATTTTTCTCAGAAATATTTTTCCTTGTTAATAACAAGTTTCTGCTTTAAGACCAGCTTCTTCTGAATACTAAGAGATATGGAATAGTTGTTACTCCTGCCTCAAAACAAAGTTGGTGGCTGCATAGCTATCCAGAATACAAAAGCATAGAGTAGTTTTCTCTGCCAGACGTCTGACTACAATGTAGTTCAGAGAGGCAAAATAATATCTTGATTTCATAAAATAAGTTCAGCTGTTGAATGTGGAAAGAAAAATTCCCACTGTCAAATGAAAATGGCCAAGCAATATGTCAACTTGTATAATCCAATAATAATGTCCTTTTATCTGAAAGGGTTTAGAAAATTCTAATAGTAGTCATGTCTTCACAGAATCAGACAAACATAGGTAGAAAAAATTTGTGGCACAATAGGAAATGAAATATTGTTTAACAGTGAAAAGTTTCTTCGTACAAATCAGTTTTAAGACATTTACTGTACATGTTAATAATTCAGTCTTCCAGAGAACCATTTAAAATTGTCTTTTCCATGTTTGTCTTATGGTATTCATTGTTAAGATTGTATGTACAACTTAAACAGAATCTAAAGAGTTTACTGACTACACAATGGAAGATAATCGCTCAAAACTCAATTATTTGGTTCCAATTGCAGTCAATTGTGAAGACTATTTAGCAAATAAAAAACAAAAATAATTATAATGACTTATTCAAGAATTTTAAATACTTCATCAAGAGTTCTAGTTTTATTACCATAAATCAGAGGATAAATTCCAATGCAAATGAATAAAAATCACTCATTTTCTGAAAGAGGAAAAGTAGAGTAGCAGAATAACAGATGTCTTTAGCGATGATTTTATAGACAGTGAATCCGGTTTCCTCATTTTGCTCACCTCTGCAGATTTTTCTTTAAACTTTCTTGAGTCTTTCCTAGTTCTGTTCAGGAAGGCTCCTTCACTTTTACTAAGTGACTGTCTAAGTGTTTGTGTTTTAGATTTCTTCACTCTTTCCTTCATAAAATTCTTAACTGCCTGGCTACGTTTTCAGTGACATATGGAGCAGACACACACACATATTTGCAGCCCTTCCTGGATGTGGGAACATATGAGAACTCTTTTTGAGCTGGCCCTGCTACCATTAGTAGAGGGTAAAACTCAGTTTCAGGTGGAACATGGAGTGTTCCCAAGGATCAAATGTTTCCTTTTTCTTTGCTTGCTTGCTTGCTTGCTTGCTTGCTTCCTTCCATCTCGTCTTGTCTTGTCTTCTTTCTTTTCTTTATTTTCTTTCTTTTTGTGATTTTGATGTTGTAGACCTTGGAGAAGCAAGATCCTACCCTAAAGGTATCTGAATTACTCACTGGAGTGTTAGGAGGCATAAGATCAGGTGGGTGTAGTAGCAAGTATTCAGGCTGAGATCAGACTGTCCAGAACACCAAACGTGTTCAGCTTGTTCAAAATATGGCCAACTTTTAGACTAGGGGCATCCTGAAATAGGACCATTTTCAGTGTAATGACATTAATAGTGTGGACATAATTTGGACATCTGGCTTGGATTGTTGAGGAATACAGTACAAAGCTCAGTGGGCAAGCTTGGATGAGCTGTGGGTGGCAAGAACCCGAGCCAAGAGGGCAGACCTGCCAACCCTCTGCACAGCGAAGGGCCTGGGGACCTGTGGCCCGGCCAGGTGACCGGACACTCAGAGACACAGCAGGAGCCAATGACCCCCGGACCTTCCTGTATTTAGACTGTCAGGGTATAAAAGCCCAGGGTTTCTTTTGTTTGGGGTCCCTCCTTGGAGACACCAGCTCAAGCTGCTATTTTGTTATTTAGTCACTGCGCCAAGATTGAGTTGTTTTCAGGATCAACATCTGAGACTCTGATATGGGAAATCTGGGGTCGAGATGGTAAGGAAACTTGGTCTAACTAGGCATGACTTGTCAATATGGCTTCCAGATAGTCAGACAGGGAATTTTCCTAGACATGGAAATGCGTATAAGTGGAATCAAAATCAAATCAGTTTTAGTTCTACCGAAAAGAAAATGAGAAAGCCAGGAAGACTGTATAGTAAATCTGTAATTACCTGTCTACGAGACTCATGATGGTTTCCTTTCTTTGGAAATGAGCAACAGAATCTTAATCACTCTGATGTTATTGTCTTGTCCCTTTTTAAGGGGGACTAGATTAATCTGAAATCCATCCAGCCTATATAGTTGAATTTTGTATCCCTTAGAATCTGGAAAAAGTAGGATTATCTTATTCTCTTAGCAGACACAAACATATACATCTGATCTATTGACTGAAGGTTTAACATCTATCCCTAGTCTAATAATTGGTTGTTCCCCTTATAAGAAATAAGCATTTGTAGATCCTAATTCACCTCACAGAATCACAGAATATTCTGATTTGGAAGGGAGCCGCAAGGATCATACAGTCCAATTCTCAAGTGAATGGCCCATATGGGGATTTCAATCTACAATAAGACAAATTATATCCAAAAGGGATTACTTCCCTCTGTTGACTACAAGAGGAACCCAGCTGAGTAACTCTGGTGTACACAACAGACCTGTGTATGTCTAGGATAGCCTGAAATATATTTGTCCCACAGCAATTGAAATAGGCTCAATATCTAATGCTTGTAGGAACTCAAACACCTTTCACAGTTATATTGTGGTGATTAAAAAAGGGAATGGAAACCCTGTGGTGAGGGAGCAATAGCTGAACCGAGTGAAAAATTTGGGGATTTAGAAATATCTGGGGGTTGGAATTGTCTACTCTTAATAAATCAGAGAGAAGGTGGTAGAGGAAATTAGTTAGAGGTCATGATGGAGAAGTGGCAGCACTGAAGCCCAGACAACTGAGTAGTCATTTATGGTACTCATTCATCATTTCTATTTAATCACAGAACCTGAAGCATAAAAGTAAATGTCAAAGCAAACTTTAAAACTGGGTTAAATGCAGATGACTATGTGACCTGTCCCATCACACAGCCTCTGAGGCCAATTAGCACCGACATAAGTTTAATAGACCCATTTACTTAAATGTCTCTATTTAACATAACTCATTGGAAATAACAAGGAAACACTAAAATTCCATATTTTTCATTTTACCTAACAAAGTCCTTGCTATCACTGATTTCTGTGCAGTATTAACATGAGATACATTCAAGTTAACAGAAGAAATATATTCCATAAAAGGACAGAAACCTTTCTGTCTGCTACTGTTTACTTTTGATGGATAGGGCATTCAAGACAGTAGCCTTCATTTCCCTAATTTTCTGTTCAGGTGTTGAAATTCATAGGCGGGCACTTAGTCAAACAGTTCTGTTGTTCATCACTATTACATTCATTACATTTAAAGCAACTGCAAATGCAAAGATGAAAATGAGGAGCAGAAGGGATAATTAAGTTCCTAATGTGGAAGCAGCTATACAAGGGATTGGCACAGGGCAAGTGGAAATGTTGTCTATATGATACAGGGCAGTCTGCCAGCCTTTTAGGTTATCTGATTATCAACTCCAGACATTTAACACTCACAAATTTATATTCAAAACTAAATAGCGCTTGGCAATGATATTTTGTTCATTGAAATGTTGTGCCACACTGGAATCAGCTCATGAAATAACTTGTTAACCAGTATCCTGAAGCAATAAACATGAAATTAAAAATTGTTCAATAGTCTACATCAATCTTAGGCTAACATTTCTGAAAAAGCTGCCCTGCAAACGAATTTAGTAACCATAGTCTAGAATACAGATAGGAAATGCAAACATGAAAAAAAAGTAACCTTTCAGAGAACAAAACATGAAGGAATCAGTCAGGAAAACTTGGGACCATACTTATAACACAGGGTACTAAGTGAAAATCAGTGGCCTAAGTATTCAGGTCTGTTAAACTTTATAAAAAGAGAAAAACACATAGAGTGCCCTTCCAAAAGGACTGAACTACAAAACTATTTTATATATTGGAACAGGAAAGTAAGATATTCAAAGCCAGACAAATTAGAAATGGTGAATGTGATTACCTACTCCATTATCCATGGTGGGAAAGCTTCAGCATGCCTGTGCACTCACCATGTGTATGCTCACTCACCTTCCCACAAGCCATCATTTCAATGCAGTTATTTTGCCAACTAGAGATGTTCTATATGTACTAACCCTGAATGAATCCAAGGTTTATAAGTTCCTTCCCCTCCAGCTCCCAAGAAAAGGTGGACAAGAGGAAGAGAATGAGTGCTAGGACTTTCTTTCACTGTTTCCAGTTGTAGTGGGTTGATCCTGGCTTGGTGCCTGGAACCCACTAAAACCTCTCTATCACTCCCCTCCCCTACTGGACAGAAGATAGAAAATATAATGAAGGATTCATGAGCTGAGATAAGGACAGAGAAAGATCACTCACCAAATATCATCACAGGCAAAAACCAGACTCAAATTAAATATATTAATTAAATTTACTGCTAACAAAATCAAAGCAGGATAATGACAAGTAAGACAGACTTTAAAAACACCTTCCCCTTCCGCCCTGCTTCCTTCTCAGCTATACCTCCTCCCTCCTCAGCAGTGCAGGAAGATGGGGAAGGCGGGCTACAGTCAGTTCGTAACACGTTTCTGCTACTGCTCAGGGAGAGGAGTCCTTCCCCTGCTCCTGCGTGGGGTCCCTCCCATGGGAGACAATTCTTTATGAACTTCTACAACTTGAGCTCATCCCAGAGCAACAGTTTTCCATTAACTGCTGCAATGTGGATCACTCTTCCACAGCGAGCAGTCATTCAGGCACAGACTGTTCCCATGTGGGTCCCCCATGGGGTCACAAGTCCTACCAGCAAACCTGCTCCAGTGTGGGCTCCTCTCTCCACGGGTCTGCAGGTCCTTGCCAGCACCCTGCTCCAGCACAGGCCTCCCATGGATTCACACCCTCCTCTCAGAAATCCACCTGCTCCCGTCTGGGGCTCCTCCACTGGCTGCAGGTGGATCTCTATATCCCTGTGGACCTCCATGGGCTGCAGGAGCACAGCTGCCTCACCATGGTCTGCACCACGGGCTGCAGAGGAATCCCAGCTCCTGTGCCTGGAACACATCCTTATCTCCTTTTCCACTGAATTCGGAGTCTGCAGGTCTGTTTCTCTCACATATTCTCACTTCAGTCGTCTCTGGTCACAATTACATCTGTGCAATAACTTTTCCTTTTTCTTCTTCCTAAATCTGTTATCACAGAGTGTTACCAACCTTTACCATTAACACTGACTGGCCCAGCCTTGGCCAGCAGCACATCCATCTTGGACCTGCCTGGCATTGGCTCTGGCATGGAGGAAGTTTCCAGCAGCTTCTGACAGAAGCCACCTCTGTAGCCCACCTGCTACAAAAACCTGGCCATACAAACCCAATACACCAATGCTCCAAAATTCATAATATAATTACACATTCTGAGATTACTGAGTTGGTCCTAGTGAGCCCTTTTGCAATTTTTTTTTTAAATTTTATTTAATTTGATCTGTCGTAAACAGATTCCTCACCGAAAGTCTCACCTCTTTAATGGTAACATTAGTAAATGAGTATGTGGTCATCGGAAACACTAGATCAGAGGTCGAAGGTAGTAGTCTCTACAGTGTAGTACCTACACTGCATGACCTCATCTCTGTTGGAAAAGTTCACCCTTCAGATGAAGGAAGTCTATTATATGGTCAAAACTGTAGTAACTGTTGTGGTTATAAACCACAATTTATTTAGATTTTCATTGCAAAACCAGTTATGACCATAATATTAATTTTGTCTGTAGTTCTTTGGTTGCTCCAAGTGAGCGCATCTCTTTTAATATCATTTCAACTAAAACATTCTTTAGCTGACCCAACACAGAATAGGAGGTGGTATAAGGTGTAGTCACATATATGTCAAACAAATAACATTGATAATATGTTGATAATAACAACTAATATGTTGTGAGTTCACTAACAAGTCTAAAACTATAGCATCAGTCTAAATTTCTTATATCATTCACATAAAGGCTTTTGCCATTAAACTTGCTCAATTATAGAGGTCCTTGATGACATTTAACTTGTTCATAAAATAGTTGTAATATTAATTAGTCATGGCAAAAAATAATGCTTTTGTTATCTTTATGAATTCTGAAATCTATCAAAAAGAATTTATTTTTAAATTAGTGAAAAACAAGACTGCAAGCTGAATGAATTAATTTATTCCAAATGTTGGGATCTCACAGCATAGGTGAAGAAATATGTAAACCCAGCATATCAGTACTTTTCTTTTTACAACTGAATCATACATCTTTAAAGGAAATAAGATTACTTTTAATTCTAAGATAAAAATGTTGGATGGCTTTTTTTTTTCAAAAGGACAATCCAACTTAGAGCAGATCTGCCACCTGGGAGATAACCTCTAAGGAGCTGCTATGTCTATAGGCAGAATCTAATACAGTAGTGTCTTTTAGCTTATCTCACAGAGGATATTAAAAGAAAGAAAGAAAAAGGCTTTCTCATAAGTATATTACAAAAAACAAACAAAAAGCCCCAGACAGTAAGTCCTCTTTCTTTGTTTGATTCCCAAGGATTTATTAAAGTTTTATCCCCATCATTTCCAATATTGGTACACATGCTTAACTGTAGACAAGTTTTCCCTATGGTAGGGTAACCAGGACAATATGAAAATAGCCCTCAGTAGGTTTCTTATTGTTGAAAAAATGTCCTTAGCAAACATCTTTCTTTTTCATAGTGCTTCACATTTAAATAATTTTTTATATATATCAAAAAGTAATAGCTGGTTCTTCTCATAAATAAAAAGCAAACTAAAGCAAACAAAACTATATTGCTTTCCTTTTAGCTAGTTACTTTCATCTACCCCAGAATAACTATGACATTTATAATATGTGGAGACTCTAAAGAAGAATTTTGGTTATTTATTTTTTTGAGAAGAAAGGCTATAATAAATTTCACATTGCATTTTGTTTTCAGCATGCCTTTTTTGGATGATCATAGCTTTGCCTTCTGGCCTCAAAATATATGATCATCTGGGTTTCCTCTTCATCCTCTGTCTCCTGGGGCTAGAAAGAGAACAGATAGCTTATAATGATATTGTGTTCTTTCAACTTTATTTCAATGCAGCCAAACACATCCTTCAAAGCTTCGGGAAAGAGTTTTCTGATTGTTTATTTACCTTTTTTTTTAAACAGATGCAAAATTTACTGTGTCTTCTATTCCTTATATCCTCTTCCTTCAAAAATAATAGAAGATACTCTCTCCTACAGTTTAAGGATATAGCAAAGGATGAATGAGAATTTGATAGTCACAGAAAAGCACTCCTCTTGGATGCTTGTTTGCCAGAGTATAGATATATAATGTCTACTCTGTTTAGGTTAAAAATTGCCCAGGTTAAAAATCATCTATGTTTATATAATCTAATCATCTCACTGTTTAAGACTTCTAAGTTGTTTTCATTTCTCTAGACTTCCTAAAGATGTATCAGTGTGAAACATAATGGCTGTGTAAACACTGGATAAACTTGAGATCTCTGTTCCCTGTTCTTAAAGTCTTGGACATCCTTAACAGTTGTTCCTTTTGGAGGATAAGGAGCAAAACCAAACGCAGTTTCAAACATGTAAGTTCTTCAAGAAGACTTTATTAAAGCAAATCTGAGTTAATAATACCTGAAAATAAAGCATTTAATTAAAGGTCTTGCAGAAAACTAAGCTTTGCAAAGGAAGTCCAGGAGCACCTGTTGCTTCTTATTTATTTATTTTATTTTTTAATAAATATGTTAATATACTGTGTTTATTATTTCCTATTTTGTGCCCAGAACCATCAGTTTATTTAAGCACCAGGAAGTTTATGAGTATTGGAGTGTGTCCTTCTCCAGACACCCATGGATTAGAGAAGTCAATGAGTGAGCTTTATGGGGTTCAACATGTAGGGTTGGTGCAGGTCCAGAGGCCAGACCAGGCCTCTAAAAATTTAGTATCTCATATATCTGGCTCTGAAAGAGTGTATGGTATGTTCACTTCCAGATCAAACTACGGTCAGCCGTGCATCCATTAAGCAGGAGCATTTGTGCTTCCAGCACATACCGTCTATTTTAGCCTAAGAAAAGATGGTTGCATTATCCTTGCCAAAAGCATACTCTGGGTATGCTTTGCAATTGAGATTTCCTGAGCTGCCCAAAATGGAAGCCATGGATTCAGCATTAATGAAGAGTGGGGGGAAAAAAGCATTTTTAATATAGGCAAAGAAAAATAATCTATTTTAAAAGTCTTTTTTTTAATGTTCTTGTATTAGAATGAGTTGGGGCCAGAATTTGAAAATACTATTGGTGACTATTAAACTTCAGTAAGAATGTCACCCCTGGTTATCATAGAGTTTTGAAAGATTAATCATATTTATGTACAGTTAATGTTTGCATGGCAATGCTGGAATATTTGTGTGAAAGCATTTTGAGATCATTTCACAATAACCTGAGAAAACATATGACTATTTCCTGGCTTTGTTTCTTCTGCCCACTTCTGTCTGGCTGGCCGTAGATTAGGGAATAAAGAAATCACTTGCTATGTAAGACTGATTCTTCTTTTAAGTAGTTGAGTATAAGTTTGTTGGGATTTTGGGGGGTTTTTGTTATTTTTACTTATTATTCCCTGAATTAAAAGTCAGTTAAGATGAGATTACTAAAATGAAGTTATATACATGTGCAGTAAACAGTCAGCTTTGTAGAATACAATTTTTCTCTTAAAAATTACTGAAAAAACATCTGTTTTTAACATTTGTATTAGCACATATGTTATTAATACCTAGTACCAAATAAGTTACTTATATAATCAAGGTCTGCCACAGCATTGTGCTTTATAATATGTATTAAAAAAAAAGCACTCTGGAAGAAAATCCCCTTGATGCTATGAAATATGAAAAGGGGCAGTTTTGCTTATTGGCTGTTCCCTCTACAGACATACAGTACAGAATTTAGTTAAAGGCAATATTACAGTGCATCTGTTTCAAGCAGATGTATGGGTTTTGTCATCAGCACAAAAAAGCAAACACCAACACAAATGACCATATCCATATGCTACTGTCGCTTATCTTTGTCACTCGTGTAGCATAAATTATATTGAGATAACTTAGCATATTTTAAAAATAAATTGATTTTTGTTCATTTTTTTTCTCAGCAATATTTTTTGTTTCGTCTCCACTAATGGGAGTTCATTTCTCTCAAGTGGCAACAGAATTGGAAAAGCATGGTAAGCTTTTAAAAATTGTGCACTCTTGCAGAAAGTTACATTTCTGTGCCCCTTTTAGGAGGGTTGGTTTGCAGGGTAGCAGATACCAGCCAATTACATGCACAGCCTGGCCAGTCTGCCCAGTCACTATGACTCTTGTCATTTGTAATGAGTTTGATCAGACTCTAAATTAGGTTTCTACGTTTTTATGCTGATTAAATTATTCCCTTGTGTGTGATTCATGCTATAGCAAAATAAGGATTGAGGAAAATATGCCAATAATTTTTGCTATCAATAACATTTCCAAAGTACCAACTGCATCAAAAGAATAACATCAGAAGCTGCTGATAGCAATATTTCCTCCATTCTATGTCTCTGTTTTTCCTCACTTGCCTTTAGATATTATCATAGAGGCTGTTCCAGTAGGGATTGATACATACTCTGGTTTAAAAGCATGAACACAAGAGTAGCTTGTATACAGAGCTTGCAGGATTCAGATTGCTGGAGGACTGTAAGAACAGTTTAGATAAACTATTGATAGAGAGCTTACAACTGAAGTTAGTTCTGCTGGGGGGAAAAAAAGGCTGCCACCTTCCAGCCCTAGTTTTCTCTGTGATTCTGTGTTTTCTAGATTATTAGTGGAAACAAAGTTCCAACAAATTATTGCAGACATCATAAACCTCACCATTCAGGTCCTGACTTTTCCCCCCTTTGCTTAAGCAAAAAGGAGATTCCATGGCTTCCTTGGGTCACTGCCTTCAGCATTTAACTCTCTACATAATTACGCATTTTCCTAATATCACACTTCTCTTCCATGTTAAGCTCATTTATTCTTGTCCTGTCCCCAGTGGACATGGAAAATAATTGGTCACCAATAAAAGACTCCTTATATTGACATAAGATGAAAAAATAAAATACAAGGACTAACAGAGACCACCTGATGCCCTCAGAAATCCTTCCAGTGGAACTTTCCTGGAAGAAGATTTCATATATCTGGAGAAATATTGCTATTATTATCAGAGGCTGAAATTACTGTAGTGATTACCTTGAGTGGAATTAGTCATCTTTCCTTGGGTGGAATTAGTCATCTTCTAGGGTTTTGAAGTTGTTTTGCAATTGCTTTTGCTCCCACAGAACTCATGCTAATAAGATGTAGGTATGTCTCATATATAGATATACGAAAAATATATGTAATAATTTCCAGCTTGCTAAAACTTATCAGTTTATTTTTATCACATCTTTGTGTATATTGGCTCTCTCACTAAAATAGGGAAGGAATGTGTGTTTTCAACATATATTCACATCTTAAAAATCTCTGAGAATTTTTGTAACATGTATGTAGAAGTCCTATTCAAGCACTCAAGTCACTGTAGAATTTTCTCACACACATCAATTGTTAATCTTTGCTTTTTTTACATAATTTGCTCACTGGAGGCAAAATGGAAAATTCTTTTTCTTATCCTTTATTTGACAGTATTTCATAAGTTGGAAGACTGTCTTTATGTCTTCTTGAACCTCCTCTTAAAAAAAATCAGTTTCTTCAAGCTTTTCTAGTAGACGCATCGTCTGAGCCTTGGTTTAACATGCTTGTTTTTCTCTGTTTCTCTCCATTTTTTTTGCATCTTATTCAAGTGTCCCCAGAATCTAAAACAGTCCTAAACTCCAGTCCTCACAAGAATAACCTAGAATTTACATTATCTCCTTGTCTTATTATATAAGTAATTTCTGTTAGGCCAAACCAGATTGAGTTGTTTTTCTTTCTGCAACTGTGGGGCATTGCTGACTCATTCAATTAATGATCCATCACAACTGCCACATCCTTTTGCATCATATAACTGCTAACCAGTAGTTCTTCACTTTTTATCTGTGCATTTTTTCCTTCTTTCTTTGCATGTTTCCTTATTGAATTTCGTATTTTTGTTTTTGAGCTTTTTCTTCAATGTATCAAAATGAAGCTTAAATCTTACCCTGTTCTGCAGAGTGCTTATAAACTCCTACAGCTCATACAATCTAAAAATGCTTTTAGTGTACTTCAATCATTGCAGTCAATGTTTTTTTAACAGGTGTCTAGAACAGACAGATAATATGGTTTCTAGATATAACCTGGATAGTAATTCTTTGCAAAAAAAAAAAAAAAAAACAGCCTCTGAAGACAAGTAATTTTTACAAGTCTCAAAACGGGACTGACGCTGTGTAATAGAATATCTGGTGTTATCAAAGCTGTCTGTATAAGCCTTGTGAGAAATTTATACTGTCATAGTTCCAGATTTCAGCTGTTTTCTAGTTACACCAGCTCACATCGAGAGCTGTAATGTTACACCACTGCCTATCAAAGTCAGGAATTTTTTCACTTTCTAAAGCATTTGCTCCTCTGTGCTGTTGAAGGAGTCCTTATGCTTCATGACTCTTCTATCTGATCTAGTACTGCAAAATCTAATCATGCTGCCAGATTATAGAGATATAGCCATGCACAAATCCTGCTTGACATCAAATAAGTTTTTAGGGAGTGCTGGGTTTTTGCTCTGGGTTTTTTGTGGTTTTTTTATTATTATTTTCAGAGAGAGGTTATTTTGCTTGTAAATGGAGCAGAGCTGATTTGTATATCATCAAGGGACAAGGGTGGACTACTGAGATGCCTTTTTCTGGAGTTACTTTTCACAGAAAAACTGGCCTTCACAGCTTTTAAAGATTTTGCTATTGCAGTATATAGATTGTTTTGGAAGGCAAAAGAGTAAAGCTTGCTGACAGTACATTAGCTAATGCATGCGTGTGCTGAAATTTTGTCAAGAGAAGTCATGTTGTGGAGGGAGAGAAAATCCCCAAACCACAGGAAATGCAACCACTCAATTAATTCCTGCAGGACATTCATGTAACTTGGAATTCAAGAAGCAGATCTTCTCAAGTAAATTTTCAATTTTTCAGCTCCTAGTTTGTCCCTTTTTGCCTCATTTAAGCTGTTGCAGGTAAAAGCTGTCCTCACATCCCTGGCCATGAGGAAGGCCCATCAAACAGAGGAAAGAGGAATCTGTTTTCAAGCTGCAGAAATGGTCTGCGAAACTCTAATGAACAAATTGCTTCTACCACTGAGTTTCATTTGCTTTTTTATGTGGTAAAAAGATGAAGGAAGGGTGGAAACTAATTCCTTTTCAGCCCATTGCCCATTCTAAAGGAGCCCAATTGGCAAAATTGGAACAGGTGTCCTCAATTCAATTATACTAGAGACGGCAGAAGCAATTGGACCAGGAAGCACAGACCATGACTCCACTGTAAAGAAAACACTGCAGAAAAGATATTTTTTAGCTTTTACTTTAGTTTTAGTTAGGATCACACAGTTTACCCATCAAGCTGCTGTACAATTTTCTGCAGACTTAGGAACGACAAATTACTACTAATACAGTCAGTTGAGTAGAAATGTAGATATAATTTACTGATATTTCAAACTAACAAAATGTTCTATGATGTTGCTAGTTAGGTTACCAGATAGTCACCAGTTATTAATTATTGAGAAGTGCCAGGGTATATTATCTGGCACCCAGTGTCTCACTACATAGTCATTGATTTTCTGCATGGAGCTGACTCATGGCCAGCACAAGACACAAGCTGAGCAATGGTGTCTTAGTATAGGTGTAGTGTAGTTAGTGTCACTGGTAGTGTCATTCCAAGTTGGGCACGGAGGTAACCTTCCTTTGTTAAACTCTTCAGGTCACTATAACCATCAGTAGTTGCAAATCATCCAGGTGAAGTACTCTGCACTATTTTTTCCACAAAACGAGGAAGTGGCAGTAATTCAGATGAATGACCCTCTATTGAAAAAATTAACCTGTAAAAGTTATGTACAAATAGATAGTCACAAGCAGTCTGCATAAAGTGATCTTTGGAAAAGTGACAAAACCAGTATAACAGAAGCCATCTGTACACACACTTCACAGTCATCCATAGCAGAAACTACCTTCATTGTATATGCTGTCCAGCAAATTTGTCCAGAATGTGTAAAAATTGAAGACTAAGATGTAAGTTAAAAATTGAATAGGAGAAAACTGTTATGTACACTTTTTTTTTGCTTATCAACTAACATATATTTTCAAATATTTGTCATAAGCAATTTCTTTTTTTTAAATCACAGTAGAGATCAAAACTTGTAAAAGTGCATTTCTTTTTTATCCAAGAATTCCAATATTTCCTTCACATGCTGTGCTTGTATGTCTATGATTCTGTTCCCCTCAAGCTTGAAATATGTAGTTAAATGATCATTAGTTTTTAATTTAGAAGAAATTGCCCAAAGCACTTTGTATCTTCAGAAGTATTTGAGGTTTTGCAAATAGAGAAATTATATTGAAATTCTTATAAGTATTTTTCATATCCTTTGCACTCTCCTAATGGCCCATTCTTTCATGCTTGCTTTTTTTATTCCTCTCACTGTAGTAAACTCATGCACAGATTTGGAAAATCTGTACCTGGCATTCTGATGGGAAACATGCTTAGACCTCCATCAAACCAGTTAAAGAACAGGCCACCCCAGTGTAAACAACAACAACTTGTTACGAGACACGCTTGTAGTTCAGATTGTTCTGAAAATCCTTTCAGAAACAGGCATAGGTGCCCACTTCTGGCCAGATAAATTTTTTGTCAATATCAAAATATTCTAGTGCAGCACATTTCTTTTGTTGCAATTCCAAAGAAGCCAAGTGATTGCACTGAACATGACAAGACACAATATCAGTTGACTCATGTATTATGAATAATTTGTCCCATATGAATCAATATAAGTTTGTTAGTGCATTGTAGTAAAGATAATGCATTTTCATTCTCAAAGGATCAGACATACTAACTTCTTTCATGGATTTTAAGCAAAGAAACACTTCAGACTTTTAGAGTGTGATAAACCTAAGAATATTTTGTTCACATTGGAAAGATGTATATTTTCTCCCATGGTGAAACTATACGTATTATTATTATTGGAGTCAGGTCTACAAACAGATATAAAACTCTAAAATTGATGTTGCCAAGAGAAGTAACGTTCCGTTTCCTTTTTTCCCCCCTTTCTTTTTCTCCCCTACAATTCTGTGCATGCAAGCATAAGTCACTAGGATGATGTATTTTTGGATCTCATTGAAATAAGTCCCCACCAATGTAGAATGCTTCAAAACTGAAAATATATGAGAATAAAATCTTATAAGGGGAAGACACGGAAGAAGACATCAGGATCAGAACCAAAACCAGCTTTTGTGAAGTTAATCAATTCTCCTCTGTTTTTATCATCAGTCATCTCTTATTCTGTGTTGGCCCATAAGTACATGAGATGCTCAAAAGAGTCAGGCTCATTTGCTTTGCATCTGTAAGCAAAGCTTCTATTGAATTTGGAGCACTTAATTTTATGTAAGAAGGAGTCCACTCTTGGTAAAGTTGTAGTCAAAAAATCATCAAAGCTGTTGAATGCAAAAAAGAGTAAGTTGGAGAGCAATGGAAGAATGGATACTAAAATGAGGAAGGTCAGACGGTATCACAAAAACATGTGGCCTTAGAAGTCAAGAGTAGACATAACGTTTGGGTATTATTGACTGAAACAGAAAGATAAGAAGTTTTGTTTTCCTTGCTCATCACATAGGAACATGATGATATTTTCAATTAAATTACAGTATTCAGACACTGAAGGTCGCTTGGTAAATTGGTGGGCTTTTAATCATTTGTGAATCATGTAAGTCTCAGAAACACACTGCTATGGATTATCATTGAGACCACAAATTGAAGATGATTCAAGAGAGAAGTCTGGAATTGTATAAATATAAAAATATCTAGGAGAATAATCATAATTATCACAATTTGGGAAAGTATATTTAGTTTTATATTTCAAAGCTTAAGGCAAACTCTTACAGAGACCAAGAGATATCCACTGAGTAGCATACTCTGTCACACTCTGATTGTTTTTTCTTATGCACCTTCCTGCAGCTAATATCACATAATAGATATTGGAATTTGCCAAATTGTGAATATGGATATTTGTTTTCCTGTGAAACTAAAAACAATATTTTCACTTGTCTTTTTCTTGTCTGAGAACCTCACAAATCTTTGGAATGTGATGAATTCCTGAGAGTTACTGAAAGTTCTGTAGGTACAGTTACATCCACACTCATCTATTAATAAAAGCTATATTAATATCTGTTGAGGCTTCAATTTTTGTATGCTAAAAGATAAAATTAGAAGCAAAATATTGATTAGACTTAAGAAAAGTTTCTAAATTACAGTAATGAATCGATTGCTTTTCTGGATGTATCCCAGATATTGCCATATCTGGATATGGTGTGTTCTATAGATATATACTTGTGCATTTGGTACAATGGTGTTTGTATTTGTTTTATTTTGCTTCAGAATACAAAGCCTGCTTCAATTTACCATGTAACATATTAGGGTATTTGAGGAATGTTCAGGTTTTTTCCTGTCGATAGAGTGCATTCATTTATTTTAAACTGAGTTTGAAAATTACCGATGCAACAGCTAATTATGTTTGCAGCTAGGTAGGTGACTGACATACCATAGTGTATTTAAGTGTATTTAGTGTATTTTAAGATGGATTAACTTGAATGAAATAATCACATAGTTTTCATTATCACTTTGCTTTTAAATTGTGCATCAAATTCTGCTTAAGTTCACCATCCATGCCTTAAGCATTAGAAACTCTGTTTTCAATTGTAGCTTAAAGGCATCAAGACCTCTCCTTTTCTTTTGAAGGACTTGAAGGGCAATTGTAGCAAAGCAATGTCACTCAGGCATGAAAATGTTTTTTATGATTACTAAAGCTCCACCTCAATGTCTTGTAAGAGAGAGCTCATGGCTGACCAGGCAGCCCTGTATTGTTTTTATCAGGTAAGAGATCAGAATTTGGATTTGGTAGTTATTTTATTCAGTGAATATTGAGAGGAAATTATTTTTGATGCCCTAAGGCCAAAGTTGCTTTTTAGAAGCCTCTTAAGCCAGTGTTTAAAATGCTAGTAATGTGAAATTCAGAGAGGAATACCAATATTTCCAGAGGTGCAGGTGATGTATTGAAATGATACTCAAATGAAAGAGCCCTGAGGTGAAAGAAAAGCAGAAAACAGGAATTTATCTCACCTCATCTTTGACATGTGCAGTATAGACATCAATGTCTGAGCCAAGCAGACGTTGCTAATCAGGTTGCCTTTATAGTCAAGGGAGAGAAACAGCTGCTTTTATAGCTGGATGCATTTGATGGAATTTGGATGTCTTGTTTAGGATGATATAATTCCCACCTAAGAAGTGTCTTTCTCTTTTCATTGACTACAAAGGAATACAAAAATGACTAGCTTAGATGCAGACATGTAGATAGCTATGTTTGGTTAAATAAATGCCACTTTGAAACGCTGTTAATGGTGGCAAGAGCAAATTGCTTTGCAGATTTATATATGACTTTTTTTTATAACAGTCCAGTGTTATTGAAAATGCTCAATAAGAATGTTAAGGTGCATCTGTAAATTCTAATTAAAAACTAAAATTGGGAAAGATTATTTCTTTAAAGTAATGCTTTGCTTTTAAAGAAGAATATTTCAAAAAATAAATCACTAGTTGTCAGCTATGCAGTCTTTTACTGTCTGTTTTAAAAAATGCCCATGGATCAGAAGGGCTTCTTACATTCATCAACACAACAATGTTCTGATGTACAAAAGTAAGGAACAGCTCAGATGAGCCATAAAGAACAAGTAAGCAGCATTATCCAAAGCTTGTCAGCAGTAGGTAAATCTGAAGGAGCTAGTTTGCAGTCTGAAAAAAAAGCAGCACAAATCATTCAAAAAGGTCAGACAAGAAGCTGTGAAATTCCATCCATGCTTATATATGTATAATCATGAAGTGACTTTCACAAATTCCATTCAATGTTAATAACATTAATAAGCACAGCTGTGTAATTCAACCAGTGTAATAATATTTACATGCTATGTTTTTTAATTGGGATATGAGTACTCTATATTATCACAGTTCTTGTCGTATTGGTCCTTTTTCTTCTGCAAGCACTTACTGCCCTCAGCTAGCCTCATTCTCACTCCTCTGTGTTCCTCTCCTTCTTTTAGGGGACCTTACTGCTACTTCTGGTAACATAACCAAATGAGTCTGCAGCACTGATTCATACAGAGGCATTAACATGTGCTCCATATTGCTCATCGTGGTGTGACTCTTGGTGACGGTCCTGTGCAGGGACAGGAGCTGGACTTGATGATTCTTGTGGGTCACTTCCAACTCAACATATTCTGTGATTCTGTGATCATCTTACTTATTTCCAAACATTTTGTTTCAGTGTCTTTTGTTACTACTATTCATAATTTGCAGAGAGATCTTAACTGCCTTTTCTAAATTGATGTTGAGGTCAATTTCTTCAGTTAAGCATTTAGACTGAAACACTGAGTTTGCCTCTTTGCCAGTTTTGTGGAGATGAGAAATCTTTACCAGTCCTTTCAAAAGCTAAGTAATGCAGTCTCACTGCAAAATCTTCCATCTTAACTCTCATTTAAGATCGTATAAATGCAACCACTTAATGCACTCTTTCTCAGACTTTAAGATGCACACTCTTAACCTGTATAGCAGGAAAAAAAGATTGTTCAATCGTAAACTTTGAGATTTAGCTCATAGACAGTCTTCAATCCATGATGATACCACCCTATCTCCCAAGCTTAGTTAGCTCATTAGGATTTTCTCAGGAAAGGTCTTGACAAAGACCATCTGAAAATATTTCTTCTCTGATCTTCACTTTCCTTTTAGACATACAGAAAAGTAGCATTGAAATAAAACACTGTATCAGTGAAGGAAACATGTCAAATTCAAAGTTTACTTCATGGTCAGTAGAAATCATCGCCACCTTGGAGTTCCCAGCTTTGGCGACTGAATTCGTGTTGATTGTTTTAAACCTAATTTGTAGTATTTTTTACTTTCCTTACAACTTAATCCAAGTAGGTATCAATTGTTATGAGAAACTTTGACAGTAGATATAAAACTGGTGAAATAAGTAGACTATTTACCAAAGTGGGATTCTTTTCCTTTCAATTTTAGTTTCAAAAAATATTATCAGAGCATTCAGTTTTGTTGAGGTAGCCTGGTTCAGGATTTTTGTTTAAGTGTGTTGAATTTTTATTTTTCTTCACAATACACATTGTTGAAACAGTTTCTACATCTGTATATGTAAAACCAGAATTGTGTATGAATTTAGATATAATAGAATATTTTAGAACTTTCTTTCAGGAAGACTTTTTGAAATAATGATGATTCTTCCTAATTGAAATATATCAAGACTTTGAAATAATGAAATTCTTCTCAAAGGAGGATCACTATATTTTGCAGTACTTGAAAGCAGTATAAAGTTCATTCTTGTTAGCTGATTGACTTGAAAATAACCTAAAATCTGTTTACTTGGAAAGATGCACAGGAAAATTTTACTGGTGATGCCATATGGAATAATTACAGTGACAACCCTCGAAAGGGTAAAGCACTAGGATCTGTTTTGTACAGTCAGAGCAGTAAATTAATACCCCGAGGATTAACTCACCAAAGTCTGAAGTAATCAGTAGTGCAATGATTGTATCATAGACAGTGAATTTGACTCAGCTAAGCTGTCACTGTCCTTCTGCCACAATGGATTGCTAATGGAAACTCTGTCTGTTGTGGAGGAGCTGGGACTGGTCTAGCATTTGACAGTGTTCCAAGAGACCACGTTGATACAGGTACCTGGTCATGATATCAGGACAACATTTTGTACGTTTATTTATTGCTTTGTATCAGTCTTTCTGTGGACCTATTGATGAAAAGCCACACAAGTCTGTGAATGCTTGGTAATAGGTAATTACAAAATGAGCCTGTTTGTCATGTAATAGTTTGCCAAATAAACACTGGCATTTTCTTAACTCTACATTCAGTGTTTCATGACAGTTTCAGGCAATGTTTCCAGTGAGTCTGAGGAAAGTAAGACAACTTTGATAACCCTATATGTGCTATGTATACTTTGTAACAGAGCATTGTAAATCCTCTCTCTCTCAGAGAGCAAAACATGTTGAAACACATTTAAACAAGGACAGTGTTTTGCACTGCTAAATTCAAGACTAAAAATTAGTTTGTTCTAGTGACTGTGGATAGTTATTTTTTAAAATTTATTTTTAATAATAGAAATGGTCTTTTTAAAGTCAGAATGATATTAATTATAGCTGAGAAAATGTTTTTAGCTAGTTAAGCAGATAGCTTTTCAAAATTTAATGTGCTCTATAAAAATATGTGTTTTAACAGGATATTTGACTTCAATTTTTAAAAGACTGAGTATCAGAGACTATTTTAGTATGAAAGTGAGCTTTTTGTATGCACAAAGAAACCTTGGGCATGTATAGATAAATAGCAGAGCTGGAGAGCCTGTACTCTTCAAATGATGCAGATGATTCACTTTCTTTACATATTAAATGTACATTCTCATGCTGTGTATTGAAGCGGTTGCAATAACCACTCTATTTACTTTTGCACCAACTAAGCTGTACTGCTTTCAAAGAAAGCTATTTTTGTTTATAGAGACCTTAATTTTGATAATATATTAAGTGCAGTGAAATGAATACAGACACTCTGTCTGCTTTGTGATAAAGCTAAATTAATACCCAAAGGATTAACCTTCAGTGTGCAGTGTACTGACTACTATTCTAGAAATTACTAATAATTGCTTTTTAAAATATGGGTCCACCAAAGACTTTGCTCATCATGGGGGCAGGGGAAGTGGGGGGAGGAGTGCAGGAGAGGAGAAAAACAATTCTAGCCCAACATGAGTAAAATATTCAAACTCGGCATCATTTTACCACCATTATTTCTGCTCTAATAATTTCAGTTAAGTGCTGGGGTCTTTTTGCTTGTTTGTTTGTTGTTTTTATCCTCATTTTCTGAAAGGATTTAGTTGCTATTCCATACCATTTATATTCTTCATCAGTGCTATGTTAATGAAAGCAGAACTCAAATTCTGGTGCCAACTGTATGCCAACAAAGTAGCCTTCTGTAAAGCCTCTTATCTACCATAAAAAATTACAGTGTTTCAAAATAACCTTTAGTTAGTTTGAGTTCTTTCTTCCTCGTGAATTGCTATAGGAGGCGTTGGCTTCTGCTGTGGTTATGAGCCTCCTGAAATCAAGGACATAGCACTGGGTCAACGCCCTTGGTACATATAAACATGAAAGGACTATTGGGTTCAAAGAGTTTTCTTGTAAACATATGGCATGTGATCTCAAGATACGACCTCATTATACATAAAAGGTCTTGAGAAAATCACAAAACAACCTCATGAACTGTGCTGCAGTTCTAGAAAGTCTTTTCTCATCCAACATTGAGAAACAGTTTCTTAAAATGTATAAAAACAATGGTTTTAGTGGCAAATTATTAATTGAACTTAAAAAACAAATTTTAAAAAAGTCCAACCACCTCTAGACTTGCAGCGAAAATATCACAATCATATGCCTTCAAAGGTACTGCTTATCATGTATAGCAAAAATAATTAAATGTCGAATTCTCATTACTTAAAAAAGGGAATATTGCTAAATTTTTCATGCATCAGTGAGAAGGCAAAGATGGCTACTTCCACCAAGGAGTATTTTTACTGAGAGCCTGTATGAAGATTAGAAACACCTTTTTGAAGCTCTTTTATATACAATCTGACTCATATCAAGTACTGGACTTCCAGGTGAATATATAATAAACTCAGGGAGTAATTAAAATATATTTCCACACAGAGGTGAGAAGACGAAAATACTCTGTCTATTAAACTGAATCACGCTTCATAAGACTAAGAAATACAATCTGTTATTTACAAACCTTGCTCGTATCAATGTATATTTGCCTTAGGCTTGTGGTCCCAAATAAATCTGATGTCATTTCACACTCCTACTTTGGCTTAATCTTTTTCCTATCATAAAAAGATGCATCTGTATTTTAAAGCCATCATGTACTTTGATAATGATGACCTAAATTTAACATAGCCCATCTTTTGGGTTGGTCCCTATTTTATTTAAGTATTTGTATGTATTTTAGTGGCATAATTAGTCTTGTCTCCAATTATCAAATCCAGAATAGTTTTTGAGCTGTAGCTCCTGTTCTTTGAAAAATTTTGAACTTTAGAAAAAGCTTATATCCAGTTTTGATTAAGCCCTTCTACAAGGAAAGGGTACTTTCAAAATTCAAGTTTGTTGTTTACATAAAGTTCAGTACTTTGCATGATATTATGAGCATTTTTCTCTCTTTTCAGGACATTATAGTTGTCCTAAGATGTATTGTGGAATCATTGTGGGCAGAGGTGTTTGGTTCTAATGTTGTAAAACATCATATAACTTGTGATTATTCATTATTTTTCTCTTAATTTAATAAATCATGCTGACTTTGATACTTCTGGCAGACAATCCAGCGCCTGGCCCCTCCAGGCACAGACAGCCTGTGCCAGACATGGAGCTGCTGGTGGCACTGCTCTTTGCTCTCATGTGCCTGCACAAAATGACTATGTGTGCACTGACTAGATAAGTTTGCTTTGTCTCTCCCTGGAAGTAATTTAAAAATATATCTCAAAGGCAGTACATGCCGAAGATTTTGCACATGTTCAAAGCCAAGCATGTGCATTCTTTACTGGCTCAGTTCCAGAGAGCCTTATGAAATGAGGGCAAATTATGGGAAATAAAAATAAAAAGAAAATTACTTAATAAGGCTCACAATGCTATGTAGTGGCGTGATTGTTTTCTTAAAGTATAGAAAAAAGTAGGCATTATCTTTCCTTTTACCCCTTTCTCCTGAGAACAATTTTTTTAAAAGGGACAAAATCTACATATTGCTCTAGAAGATTTTCAAAATATTGTGTTGTTTTGGTTTTTTTTGGTTTTTTTTTAATCTCAGGGGTAGAATAAATACCATGTAACAGTACCTAAATATTTGAGAAAATCTTTGTGCAGTGAATTTTCTATGCAACACATGTAAATTGTTCGCAAATTGAACTTGGTTCCTGGAGACTAAATTAATTTATATAATATGTACCTGTTTTTCTCACATACACTTTTTGTGAGTATTGCTGAGTATTTGCAAAGCATGAACTCATACTAAGCTTGTATGCCAAATTCCTTCTACTCCATTTTTCAAAATGTGCTATTCTACATAGGTGAAAATTGTCAACATGCAAATAGAGACAGTAAATGACAGTAAATATTGAAACCTTTTGGAAATGTCTTTACCTTAGTCCATTCCATCGCATTCACACAGAGATTGTCTAAAATAGTCCGGATTTCTTGCTAATCACTGTTGTAAATGAATATGTAGAGCTTCCCACAGAAAAATAGAACTCAAAAACAAAGATTTGCCAGAGCGGTGATGGAGAGACAGACAGAGAACTGATCTGCCATCACTTCTGTGAGTATAATTTGGTTTTTTGCTCTCTTTTCAAACTTACCTCACCTGATGCATACTTGTATTTACCTTAATTAATTTTTGATTAACTGACATGCATCCAAACTTTATGAAAAAACCAATAAACTTCATTAAAAACAAAAAGAGGATGCTAAGAAATTCTATCACAGAGGATGGCCACTTTTAAAACAGGATGAAAAGAAAGTTAGGGCTGAAAGTATAGCAGAGGGTTCAAACCAATATGGTGATTATCTTCTATAACCTTTATAGTTGCACTGGACACACAAAATCATTAAAAATCAATAATATTCCAAAAGAAACTAGATGATAATTACACATGATATTGGATCATTCTACTGTATCATAAAAGTTTATTTCTGTGTATCACCTCAAAATTATGTGAAGGTTGAAAATTGCACTGCTCAGGCATTAGGAAGTTGAACACAAAGGATCTTACAGGGAAAGAAGCCCCAGTTCATCATATAATTAACTACTACCATAATTTTTAGCAGAAAGGGATCCTATAAATTTCTTGGATAAAAATAACATGCAAGAAATATTCTTCATACATTTATTCTCTCTGTAATTAGCGTCCGAAATCTGTTTATATATACACAGTCCTACAGCTGGATGACTGTTACAGTGCACCCAAAAAAACCCAGAACTTTACAGTTTAAATGAACAGAGGATTTTGTAACTTAAAAAAAAAATTGAGACGGCTAAAACATTTAAGCTAGGTTTGGTCCTTAGACATGAAATAAGCTGAGTATTTGGAATGGTTTGTGAAGAAACTGGATATTGATAAAGGTTTGAACAAGAGAAGTTACAGGTTGGAACTATGCCAATTAAAAAAACCAACCAAACCCAGAATTTCCTACTTGAAAGATTTTACATCACATTGCTTATGAAGTTTAAATGAGACTACACCATACTGAAATGATTTGTGGGACCTATTGAGGACCTACATAATTTTACAAAGTGTAGATGAATTATAGCCTGTACATTTGGCTTTCAGATGTAAGCTGTCGAGAGCTTTCAAAGCTATTCTAAAAGTTTTCTGGAAGAGTTGTGTCATTTGAAGTAAGTAATTAGGGCACTTAACAGCTATGGATGAGATAATGGTTTTTTTCCCTGCCAATTATGAGTGAAGCATAAAAATTTGGTGCAATGGATAAAAATAAAAGTGCTTCAGCACTGCAGTCACAGAAATGGCTAAAGTATACTACAGATACGCTTCAGCTTGCCCTGAGTTGACTATTTCAGGTGTAATAGCCAACCTCCAAGGCCAGGACTGCAGCTTAAGCTCTAAAACCCACAGGTAAATTTGCCCACCAACAGCCCTGTCACTTCAGGACTTCCATACCCCAATGCAGTGCAAAAGGAGAGGCTGATGCTGAATCTGCATCCTCTTGGGAGTCTCACAGGCATCAGCGTGTTGCTCTTAGTGCTCATTCCTCTCCCAGATCTGACATCCACACAGTGCCGAGTTACTGAGTTGAATTCTTTAGGACACACACACACTTTCCCAAGAGCTAGAACAAAGGAATTTTTAATGTTTTGTAGGTGCTTCCATACAGGTGTTCCCAAATTATCAAGCAGGTATGTATGTACTCATTTGGTTTTCAAAAACTCAGCTAAATGCCTGTTTAAGAACCTTAATGTTTCCAGGCAACAAAACAATTGATCGTGATCTCTACACTAATTTTGTTTTCATGTATTAAAATGTGCAGGTGATGCTCTATGATGTCTGAGTTTTCTATTAAACTTCATTTTCATAAAATCACAGTGGTGTTAGGTGGGGTTTTTTGTGTTACATGAGAAAAAAATATTTAATGGGACCATTCTTAGTAAATTTCTAGTTTGTCTAAGAGAAAATTCAAAGCTTCTCAAATGAAAAATGAATGTGGATGATCTAAAGAGACTGAAAAACACTCTTTATCATCAAAATAAGTCTTAAGTGTGTGTTATAGTATAGTGACTATCTTCAGAGGAAATGGCCCAGGTGTAAGTAATTACTGCTCTTGCTGTTTTTCTGTGAGTTTGGACAACAGGGAAATATTCCAATACTGCCTTATCTTCTTGCGAATGTCTTTGTGTTGCACACACTGTACCAGTATCTGAGTAGTCAATCTATTATTGTTCGTACAACAAAAGAAAAATTTTAAATTTCTATGCCCAGTAAACAAAAACAAACAGGATGAGTTTACCAAAACCTCTTTTGATTTTTTTGATAAAAAATTTCCCCACTGCAGCAGGATGCTTTGCAATCAAATTTTTCAGATTATCTGTATTTTGAAGCTACTCTGTCAGAATATTCTACAGTTCATTTTCAATATCTCAAACACCCTGTGTAATGTTCCCAGCCTTTACAGCAGACTGTAAATGCCTTTGAAAGCTAATGTCAGGGATATGCTTTAGAATGTCTATTATTATTTTATTTTGTCACTAAGAGATATTAATCTCAATAACAAATGCTTTTTGGAAAATAAAGAATATTTCTCTTCCTGGTGCAGCTGCAATTATTGCCACAATTTTTCATGATTTGCACAAATATTAACTTAGAAAATAATTACAATCTGTAGTAAATTAGCTCAGCTGGTCAGAGCATGGTGCTAATAACACCAAAATTGTGGGTTCACTCCCTGTACAGTCCATTTACTTAAGAGTTGGACTAGATGATCCTTGTGGGTCCCTTCCAACTCAGAAAATTCTGTAAATCTGTGAAATAAAAGGAAGGTGAAGGACAGCTCTGCTCCCTGCAGGAGCATATTGAGGTTTGAGAACACAAAGGTGTCAAAGAACCACTGAAAGGACAGCAGAATTTTTATCTCACAAATGAATGTATAATCTCCATGAAATATGAAGCCGAAGCTAATTTGGATATGGTAGACTTTGAATGCTGCAAACAAAATTTACTACTTAGCACTAGTAATAGTACTGGCTCTACTAAAACTTTATGACCTTCTTTTAAAGCTGAATAAAGACATTTTACATTCTGTTTATTTATTAAATATTTGCATCAGTACAATGGTGAGTAGTTCAGTAGTTTGAAGGGGGATAAGTAGGTGATTCAATAATTAATGGTTCCGAATGATAGAACTAATAGAGCAACCTTTTGAAATGTCACTATGCAGTGTGAAGCCTATTAGTACTGTTTATCTTTACTCCAGACAATGAGGGGGTGAGATGTGAATCATGACATCTCTTGCTTGTCTTGCCATATGGAAACCAAGGAGAGCTGCTGATCATGGATTCTCCATTTCCACTTGGATTATTAACGAGGACTCAGCGGACTTGGTTATGATCTCATACTTTCCACTTATCCATGCCCAGGCATGACAAAGCAAAGTCTGTGCTGATGCCCATATGTTAGTTTTAAAGAATACATTTAATTTTAAAAGGATCATAAACCAGTATATTCATATACACAATGTATGTATTTTTATTACAGCCCAACAAGCTAAACATCATTATTTAGATTTTTTGCAGGTGAAAGATGAAAGCAAGTAAGCGGTTGACTATAACTCCACGAAAAAGTAATAATGGCCACATGTAGTATAACTATAATAGACTTGCAAAGTGAACAAGAGCAATCATGAAACGATGGAAGAAATGCCAGAAAGGCATCTAGTCCCAGTCTCTCCCATCATAGTCTCTCTGGAGTGTTTGAGTTGTGAAATGGGGAAAAAATTCTATATTGGAAAAAATAATCATCTACTTTATGCCAAAAAATAAAATCCCAGTAAATGTATACATTTTTTTACAAATAAGTTCAAATAGCAAAGAGACTGTAATTGGCGACAGCTTCATATTCAAAAAGGTCAGATTCCCGTGTATGTTCAGGTTAATGAATTCATATGTGAAGTTTATGGCTGCTTTGAGTCACCAAAGTAGTGCTTTGCAGTAAAAACACCTCAGTACCCCTTCCCTGATGCATGGGAAATGGTGCTTATTCCACTCTTTTACTGCTTGCATCTAGTCACAAGCATTTCTTTCCCACATAGCTCATGCACCCATTTGGATCACAGCTGCTTTTAGCATACGGAATACCTTCAGATACGCAGTTATTCCAGGCTGAGTTAGACTGAATAATGTCATTCCTAAGCTTCCTGAGCAAATTTATTTTTTTTTTTTTAATCCTGATTTTCATACCTTTTTAATTTAGAATCTGTCATGTTGGGTTTGGTTTTTTTTCCCCTTAACAAATGGCACTACACTACCTTTACATAATGACCTTACTTCTTGTCTTAAATTCTATGGTAACCAATATAGAACATCTGGACTTGAAGCAGTGGGGTGTAATTCTGCAGATATACAACATAAGACTGTGTCAGAAGCACTTCCTAATAGCTCCTTAAGTGGTAGGAATACAGAAATCATGTAGGCAGAATAAGATACTTGATGTTACTTGAAGCACAGCAATAATTCTTTAAATTGCTATCCATTAACTTCCCGCAAAGTCTAAATCATAATTTAATTGATTTCTCATAAAACACAAAAAATATTACTGTATGAACAAAACGCCAACGTCGTGAATTGGAAAACTCCAAGAAAAATAAACAAGCATCAATGAAAAAAAGTTACATAATTTTAAATGCAGGGGTTTTGTTAACTTTTCAGAACAATCTTATATTCTTCTCATGTAGGTCTCTGCAAATCTTGGATATGTTTAGAGAATACGGATACCTGGGTGGTCCTGTTCAAAGGATACTGTAGCATAATGTATAAAAGCTTTACATGTGAAGTATTTTCCATCGTTAATATTTTCTGAGAAATTGTCAAAGTTACTGGAGTATTTTCCTTCCTCAAATTGGTTATTTCAGCTTAATGTTACAATTTCAGGTTTCACACTAATTAAAATTAACATTTCACTTCAGCTCCCAAAGAGTTCTGGGTTATTCCTAGCCTAATAAATCTAATAGCCAAGACACATTACCACTAACACCTCTGACGTAAATCTCCTTCCCCCAGCACAGGTTAGCCTGTCAAGAATGGACCTTGGAACTGGGCTTTATCTCATAGAATACTAATTGTCTCAAACCAGGGCACATGGGCCAAAATTGTCTCAGGAGGATGCTCAGAAACAGTACAAATGCAAGTCTGTAAGTGTGTAGCCCCAACCTTATGTTTCACTAGTACACATATATATATTCCATGTGGCTACATCCATGTCATACTGAGGAGAGAAAGTGTCACTATAAACACAACCTGTGTCCAGAAGATTGATAGATAAGCCAACGTCTCCAGCTCTAAAAGTGTGTTTGGCAGGGGAGAGTTATGACACCGGTATCCATTCCTTCTGGCTCACTCAGTTTGATATTGTGGGCTTTACTAAAGACCTCAAAGACTACTCATGAAAATTAAATAGAGTAAACAAGAAAAAAATTACACAGAATGTATAAGATACCAAATTTTCCAGGATTTTTGCTGGTCTCAGCCCTGAAAATCAACAAAAGTGTACTGGAGAGTAAATTCATCCTCTTAAAATCTTCTAAAAGGCTGATGGGCTTTCTGAACTGCCTGTGAAGACACAGACTCACATTCAGGAGTTAATGAAAAGCATACTAGTGAGTTTTTCAACCTGATTCTGATAGTGATGATGCTGTCATCACATTAACATTTTGAGGACTTGAACACACTTTTAAATAGGATTACATAATATATAATATTCTGTCATCTAGACATCTCTAAACTGGTAAAATTGCCTCAAATGCTTGAGATGCATCATTTATCTCACCTAATTTTAGACATTAAGAGTGTAAGAATCTGAGTTCATGTAGACTTTTTTTTTGGAGAATTGAAGAAAATGATTGAGATGATTATTCCAGGAGGCAACTCACCTGACTTATTTTAGACTTTGAAATAATAATTAAATGTATCACTAGAGGTATAAAACAGAAGGACATATAAAACTCAGTAAAGATCTCAATAATTTTAATTGATCATTATACTTTGCCTATTCTGTGCTGATTATAAATATTTGCTGTCCAATAGAAAGAAAAAGGAGAGGGAAGGGAAGGCAAGGCAAGGCAAGGCAAGGCAAGGCAAGGCAAGGCAAGGCAAGGCAAGGGAAAAACATAACTATGGAGGAGATTTTGAATTATTTTTTAATATTGTGCCACTACTCTATTCAGTCAAGAAGTTTTGACTATTTTGACCAGTAATAATTGTGAGACCAATTTTCACTGAAAATCTTGAGAAGGAAGAAAATTATATATTTTTCCAAATTTTCCTTTGTGTGCTTAGAATTTTATATGGTACAATAAAAATTACTCTTATTTCTGATCAGAAAATTTCAATATTGCATTTGGTTTACCTTGACATAAAATAAGGCCAAGTGTATAGTTAAATAATGTATTTTGAGTCTGCAATATTATGTATTTGCAGTCTTGCTTTTCATAAAACTTGATTAAATGTATTGTATATGAGGAATAATGAGCCAAACCCCATTCTGACACTACCAACTAACTAGTTAGGCAATTAAACATTTAATAAGTGTTCCTCAATTGCAATGAATTATGAATTCTTATGATTTCTAAAGAGAATATCTTCTAAATCATAAACAGAAACTGTAATTAACACTAGTGTTGCCATGGGAAAAAACCTCCAAAATATACTAATGAGGTAACATTGGCCTAATACACATAAGAATTTTGCTTTTCTGGATCTTAACTTCCAAAATGAAAACTTTGCTGCAAGACAACTTACACCTTAATTTATTGCTTGCATCGGATTTTCCCAAAATATTTGTGATGCACAATATTTTGTGGCATAGAGAATTTAGGAATGAATTGATTTAGACATAGAAGTTCCTTAAACAGAACTATTCTGTAACTCACAAATAAGGATAGTCAATAGGGTTCTAATACTTTAATGTATCTGGTACCATTCAGTCTACACTATGGGCCCAACAAATATTTTGCTTACAATGCAAACTCAACATTGATTTTAAGTAAGAGAGAGCAATACCTGTTATGTGTTATTAACCACCAGAGCCACAAATCATTATTAACAATATACTACCAACAGGAAACTTGAGAAAATTAAAATAGTTGCAACTGCAAAGCTTCTGGGTTTTGTGGTTGGTAATTTTGTGGGTTTTTTGTTTGTTTGTTTCTCTTTACTGCTATTTATTTATTTAAAGTTTATATTACAGAAGAACAAATTTTGTTTATCAGTTTATCATGGAGCAAAAAATTCAAGCCACAGCTGCATAAACTAACAATACAGGCAATACCTGGTTGTAAGACCAACTCATATTTCAGGCAAAACTAATGGAAACACAAGACAGGATTAATTTGGCAGTAATTTTTTAAGATCTTGGAAAGAGTTTGACAACACAAGAGCATAAAAACAAAAGCATATATTTTTTAAGCAATTTTCATCTGCTGAATAGCTACATAAAATGAACTAGTGTCATGGCTCTGGGGTTTTTTTGGGTTTTTTTTTTACAAAAGTAAAATCTACTTATTTCACAGTATTACAGAAAAGATACAACATAATATGAAAATTACTTTCTTTTTGCCTTTTAGTTTGTTTTTCACCATAAAGTCTTTATTAAAGTGAGCCTTTAAATTTTAAATTTTATTGTATGGGATAAAATATATGAATCCCTCTCAAGATGTTGACTTGATATGGTTTAACATCTTCTGCCCAGTTTATACTGAAAAAATGCCACCCCATGGCTCCCTGCAGTGAAATCTGGCAGCTTTGATGATCAAGGTTAAGTATAAAAGATGCGTTGCAGTCAAGATAACAGGTCTATACCTAAAGCTTACTTCAGAAAATTAATTATTTGTGACCAAAAGGTGGTGTGTAAATGCTTCAGATGCAGGATGGCTATTTGTTGTTTTCATCCACACCACGCAGCCCTGGGAGCTGTTCCTGAGTGGAATCACACAAAACAGTTGTTTTTTTGTTTTTACAGCTATAATTAGAGTATGAACCCTGTTTTAACCAGAATGAAGGAACACTGATCTAAACTAGTAACAATCTCTTGAAGTAAGGAAATTCATTGAACTGTACTAAAAAAATCTCTGATTCCAAATCATAACCCTGTTTGAAATTTAAGGACATGGGGGTTTTATCAGAGGTAGCAGCAGCAATCTGATAGGTGGAAAAAAAAATAGAGATATTGCAGTTTGTGGTAGAGTATGAGAAAGGAAGGGAAGCTCCTGTGCTCAGGCATTGTGTTCTTTCCACTGAGGTGTACACTGTAAATGGCATTCAGTTTTAGCATTACCAGGTTCAGCTGTTCCCATTCTATGCATATATGTGATAGCATTTCCCACGGATTCAAATATTAGCAAAGAAAGAACAAGAAACTTCTAAATAACAGGAAAGGTTTAGATAATTGGTAATTTAGCTGATAAACTAGTGTATAATGATCCTGCCTATTCTCAAAAATATAGCATGGATGTTTGTTACCTAGTTAATAAATCTCATTTTAGTATCTATGGTTATTCTAAAATTATCATGTCATAGATTTGTAAGCCAGTGCTTTGTCCAGTGCTCATTTTAGACATTCCAAAAGTTGGATGGGAGGGGACTGCCTAAATCCCTATTGCACGACTGACAAATTTGGTACATAATATGTATCAAAGCCCAGTTTGTGACTTTAATGCAGTGCCAAGTGAGTATTCAGTGAGTAAAGTTGTCTTTGAATTCACCCCAAGACAGTCTTGTAGAGTACTCTTTTCATGTTTGGTGTGAAAGCAAACAGAGACCTGTTCTAAACTGCATTCATCACTGGTGTCCCCAGGCTACAGCAAAGGCTGGTAAGGACTCAAGCTTTAGTAAGAAATCCTTGTGACATTATCCACCCAGTTTATTTCCAAAGTGCCACCTCCATTAGCAGCAAGGAGTGTGTGTGGTGTCATTGGAGCTTACGACATGCTCTGTGACATCAGAGAGAGACACAGAAATTATGTTGCTTGTATTTCATACCGGTGCTATACACGAGTAAGACATGGCAAAATAACTGGTTTGTGTAAAGCACTGGAGCATCTGCTTTGCAATTCTGACCCAATGGTCAGAAGGTCACTGTCCCTTTCCTAGACTAGGTATTTCAGGGCAATCTCAAGCAGAAATACCAGGTAACTGAAAGGTCCTCCTTTCATTTAAAGAAGCTGGCATTTCAGCTGATAGGCACAGTCAAAGCTGTGCTTTTTCCTATTAGTCACTGAGTCATGCAAACATGAAGAAATAAAGTCAGGACTTTCTTGTAAATTTTATTCTTGCCTCTAATAGGCAATAGATGTTAATTGGTTTTTTTCTGTACTATTTGGGAAAACTCTCTGTCTGTAAAAAGCTATTACAAACAAAAAAATCTGAGAAACCTTGCTTGCCATTTTTTCCACACTCAAAATTTTACTACAGAACAAATACCAGTGTTACAAAATTATTGAAATGAAGGGAAATTGTTAAAGATGCATTCAACAGAAGTCCTTTCAGCACAAAATTTCCTTATCTTGTATCCTGGTTATTCTGGACCTCAGAAGAGAAGAATGAAATTCTTTATGGATAGATGACAAAGAAAAATAAGTATATTTTTTAAAATAATACAGCTTATGTGGCTTTTGCAATTTTATTTCCCAAATACACATGGCTTCCCAATTGCCACTGATGACTACATTGAGAATTTTGTGATTTTTAAAGGAATGTTTGCTTGGCATAGTAACAAAGAAACAGTGTCTATTTCCAAAAATATAAGTGGCTAACAGACACTATTTACAGAGGTTGCACAGGATTCTTCTCACTCAGAGCACAATAACTGAGGAATAACTGTCCCTGGAACTGACTGAGTTCCATGAAATTAAGAATGTGAAGGAGACAGAGAAAAGCCCCATACCTAGGCAAAGAATTTTGTTGCATGTTGAATTAATAAATCTTTTTATATGCTTGTTTGGTGATTCCCAGAAATAATATAAATAAATTGTTTCTTTCCTGTTTCCTAGAGGAACTGGAAGATATCTATACGTGCCAAGCGAAAACCGAACATAAGTAACACTAAGCAAAATCACAGTGCTTCCTTGCTTACTGATTTCTTCTAAAATTTCAGAAAAGAAGTTTCAAATAACATCTGCTGTAATAAAAATAACAAAGAATGCAATTTCAGGAAGAAAGTCTCTTTTAATATGAATAAAATAGCACGTTGATTGTAGACTTTTGTACAAACTGGTGTATTACTGACACATTCAAAGGAGGATAGACCACTGTGCAGGATTTATTATATTAGGGCTCAATATTGATTTTTGTGGCTAATAGAGCCAAAAATATTTTCTTATATGTAAAAGTATTGATACTGTAAAACTGGGAAAAGCAGTGTTAATTGGAAATATTGGCATATATACTTGCTGATAAATTGACCAGTGATCACTTTACCTAACACAGTTCTAATACAGTGGTTGTTTCTTGCTCCTCAGAAGAAAATTAGGTGATCAGAAGGAAAGTCAAAAGGCATACCAAACATGAACTTCTCTATTTTTCTTACCTTCTTATTTTGTATATGTTGAAGCTGAAAAAGCTAGGAAACCAAATTAAATTTGATGCAGCACTTTGTGGTGAGTTGTCCCTGGCTGGATCACAGGTGTCCACGAAAGCTGCTCTATCCCCTACTCCTCAGCTCGGCAGAGGAGAGAAAATATAGTGAAAAGCTCATGAGTAGAGATTAGGAGAGGGAGAGATCATTCCGCAGTTACCTTCATCAACAAAACAGACTCGCCTTGGGGAAATTAGTTTAATTTATTACCAATTAAATTAGAGGAGAAGAATGAGAAATAAAAAAAAAATCTTAAAAACACCTTCCTTCACCCCTCCTTTCTTCCCAGGCTCAATCACACTTCTGGTTTCTCTACATCCTCCCCAACAGTGGCACATGGGGATAGGAAATGGGGGCTGTAGCCACATGCTGTCTCTGTTGTTCCTTCCTCCTCACAAGCAGGACTCCTCACATCCTTTCCCTTCTCTAGTGGGTCCCTCCCATGGGAGACAGGCCTCTGAACTTCTCCAACATGAGTCCTTTCCAGGGGCTGCTGTTCTTCACAAACTGCTCCAGAGTGGTCCCTTCCATGGGGTGCAGTCCTTCAGGAACAGGCTGCTCTGGCATGGGTTCCCCACAGGGTCACAAGTCCTGCCAGCAAACCTGCCCCAGTGTGGGCTTCTATCTCCACAGGGCCACAGGTCCTGCCAGGAGCCTGCTCTGGTGCAGGTTTCCCATGGGATCACAAGCTCATTCAGGCACACACCTGTTCAATGTGAGAGCTTCCACAGGCCGCAGGTGGATCTCTGCTCCACCACGGACCTCCATGGGCTGCAGGGGTGCAGCTTCCTCACCATGGTCTGTACCGTGGGTTGCAGGAGAATCTCTGCTTTGGTGCCTGGAGCACCTCCTTTCCCTCCGTCTTCACTGAAGTTGTTGTCTTCAGAGTTGATCGTCTCAAATAGTCTCACTTCTCTCACTGGAATTTTGTTCTGAAGCAGATTTTTCACTTCTCTTCAAATCTTTTATCCCAGACATGCTAACACCATTGCTGATGGGTTTGGTCCTGTCCAGCAGCGGGTCTGTCTTGCAGCCAGCTGTCACTGACTCCACTGGACATGGAGGAAGCTTCTGGCAGTTTCTCACAGAAGCCACCCTTGTAGCCCTGCCAATACCAAAACCCTGCCACGCAAACCCAAAACATGCTTGAGCAGTCCTTTGCTGTTACCATGCCAGTTTCAGCAGATACCTAGATAAATATTTATTTTAAATTGAAGTAATATTTTTTACTACATAGAATTATAGAATCATAGAATGGTTTGGTTTAGAAGAGACCTTGACGATCCCCTAGTTCCAACCCCCCTGCCATGGGTAGGGATACCTTCCACTAGACACCTTGCTCAAAGCCTCATCCAACCTGGCCTTGAAGACTTTTCCCTAACCTACCTTTTATCACATACCTACAGAAGCTTTTGTTGTTGCCCTTGACATGTCTGGCCAGATGTAATTCTATAAAGGTTTTAGCTTTCTTAAACTGATCCAAGAAAAAGCATTTGGAGATGCACTTGAGACAGCTATCAAAATTTATTTATGAAATTAAGAGTGAAGGGCCATTATAGACTGAGGTTATAGCTTTGTAGGTTAAATAGCTCTATGAATGTTATGTGGGAGGTCATCTTGCCACAGATGGCAATTGGACTGTGAAATGATGGAACATTTTAAAAAAAAATTGCAATGTCCTGAGTGGTATTAATGGAAGTTTAACTATCCAAGCAAAGAGTGGAAAATAAAAATGAGAGGAAATAAGACTGAGGGTATGTTTGCGGATGCGGCACACAATTGATTTTTAACTGAATATGTGCATCAGCTTAAAGGGAAGGAAATAATAATGGCTCTGGCATTAAATAATATTGTCAAAGACATACAGTTAAATAAGCTTGTACAGCAAATGGATAAAGGCAGAGAAATCCAAAGAGAAGAATATTTGTTACTAAATTTTGTAACTAGAAAGGTAAGAAAATCATCACAGTTTTATCAAAAAATTGCAAAAATTCATTATCTGTATGCATAAATGTCAAGTGTTGGCAGAGAAACTCTAGAGACAAAGGAGAGGGAGGAACATTAGTGATACTTATCCCAAAATGTCTTTTTACAAAAAAGTCTGCAGAGTAGAAAACTTTCTAAAAAGTCCAGATCCTCTAGTGTGCTTGGGAAGTTATGGATTTGTGGGGAGGAAGATCCTGTTTTTGAGATTAGCGGTTCAGCCTTGGCAAGTCTCCAAGTTTATCAATATCTTCCTAAGGTAATAAAAAGGAGAGTTCTCTTACTGCCAGCACCTTATTTGCCCTTTGAGTGGGGGAATCAACAATGACCAGGGAAGGCCAGTCACTGTAGCAATTTACATTGAGTTATTTGTTTATTCACTGTCTTGTATGTGTTAGTGTGCTTTATTTTGTTCTATTAAGAAAAGGATGTCTGTGGAGAGGAAGGTAGCCTGCTATCAGGATCAAATGAAATCCAGCTCCTTCCTGAAAACATTTGGAAATTCATAAGTTGCTTCAGGGACTTCTAGAGTGTAAGGTGAGATGTGAAGGAAGAAGAAAAGAGTACAGTGAAAATTCAGAGTGAGCACAGAGAAGGCCTAGGTAGTGGAAAAAGAGTGACCCTAGAGGGGCAGATGTATACTAAAGTCTTACTGAGGAAGAAATAAGAAAGAATTCTAGGAATCTAGATGAGTCCAATGGGGTTATTTTCTTATCCACCCTTTTATTATTGTGTCACTCTGTTGATCTTATTTTTTGTATTCAGAAACTTGCACTCCAGTTATGTCACCACTACTCAATGGTAATGTGCAGACAAATATCAACATTTGTTCAACTGAAATTCATATTGTAGAGCTCCTCATGGCATTTTAGAATGAGATCCTAAAGAGTATGGCACATGAACTGAGATACTGAGGTTGCCTCAGAGGATTTTATTTGCATCCACACATCAAAGGCCCCAAAATATTATTTGTCTAAAATATATGAAACAAAATTTTGTGGAGAGAATCTCGCCATGAGTTAACCAGAAGCTGAAAGTCCGTTCTTGGTCTGCCTGTAATTCCTGATTCTATAAAGATAACATAACATTTCTGTTTCTCTTCCAAAACTCTGCTCTGGCTGACCATGGCAGATTGTCTTATTTGTTGAAAATTAACTCCCAGTTGCAACGGACTACCCAAAACAATATTTTCTGAGTTCTGACCTTACAAACAGGCTGGATTTATGCTTCCACATTAATCATTAATGTGTCTGAGAAAAGTGCAGAACCATCTTGGTAAAGGATCAAAAACTTTTTGGGTGGTTTTTTTTTTTTCTTCTACAGAAAGACCTTATCATTCTTCTCCCTTATCCACTGGGAAAAATTGCATCAAGTAATTTTTCTATTAAGTCCTAGATAACAAATTAAGAATGAAATTAGGCATACCTTAGTCCAAATTGATTCATAAAACCTTGAGGACCAATGTCAGCTTAGATGGCCTGTGACATCCATGACACAGATATAAATTTCCCTCTAATGCCAGATAACTACAGTGGCGGTGAAAGCAGTCCAAACACAGTCATGTAGCTATAAATTTATTCTATGAATATTCCTTCCTAACCAAAGCTAGTCAGAGTTCACAAGGACTAAGATTTTCATGCAGACATATAGATTAAGGCTGAGACTTACAGAAAAAATATGAACAAAAATGTAAATAAATATGTATTTATTTAAGACTTTTTTCAATTTAGTTGAAGACATGAAACCTACAGAAGGTTTGTGTAACTATCTGAGGTTCTATAGCTCAACTATTTCTGCTATAACATTTGCTTGCTTAAAGTTTTGCTGCTGTAGGTATCCAAGAATCAGTCAACTTAGTTATTCTGCACATATTTCCTTCAAAGCTCATTCACAAACATCTCAGGTCTTAAGCCCTTTGATGGATGCAGTGTTTGTTATGAGCCCTTTAAATAAAGGTCTTTGATTAGTTTTAGATGTCTGCCTCCTACTGGACTAATTAAGTTCACTATCTGATACAGCATCACCACAATTTTTATTTAAAAATACCAGAAAAGGAGGAGGCATAGACTTTTCTCTTAAAATCCAAACACAAAATCTTTAAATTACAAAGAGACTTGAGACATCATTTTTTTCTTAGCCTGAAAGGTAAAATAGCTCCTGGAAGTTTACTACTCCTGGACTTAGGCACCTGCTTCATCTTTTCTTCAATCTGAACCTCTGTATGAGAGACAACAGAAGAGCCTGGAGGACAAAAGGAGGACAAACAGCTGGAAACTTGACTCGCTAGCTAAGTGGCTAAGAGAGTCAGCCAGCAGACAGCAGACCAAAACATTGGTCTCAACATCAGCTCTTTTATACCCCGTAATCTAATATAAAAAGGACCCAGGGATGTGATGCCATACCTCAGGTTGACTCCTATCAGATGCAAACTCTATTTAATAGAGTCAGGAACTATGAGTAGACAGACAGTTCATACGGGTTTTGGTGTTTCATTTTCATGTGCTTCTTTGTCCGTTTAAAGAGACGCATAAGCAATAGAGAAAACCACAGTCAGAAGGCAGCACTGACAAACGCTGCATACTAAAATGAATTTCTACAGTCTGCAGCAAAACTGAATAGTAAATTTTCCCCTTTCCAATCTTGTACAGTACTAGTCAAATAAGAAGCTGCATGCATCGATAGAAGACTTAAAAATCCCGCAGAAGAGAGAATTCTAAATTGAGAGTGTTGCATTAAGTTGACTGAATGCAAACTAGCATCACTATATGATATTTACCTGTGTCAGTTCTCGCTATCTTTGCCAAAATGTCACAGAAAATGTGGAACTAATAATTTTCTTTGAATAATACAAAGCTTGGGTTTTCTGCTTATTTGTGAATACTGCCTAGGTAGTTGATATGTCCTGCTTAGAGGTAAGACTCACATGGTTGCAGCCTAAGGTCCTGGTTCAATCATATCAATTTAAAAAGGATTAATGTCCGGAGTAAGGCAAGAGAATTTTCGCCTTTGTAGTGTAGCCATGTTAACTGAATGCAAGTAACACAGGGAGAATGTTTATTGGTGGGGTCTTGGCAGGAGACCTGCATGAATTGACAAAATATTAATTTTTAATACCCATTTCTTCAATTTGGAGAAACCCTGTTTATAAGTAATGTAAGTTGGGGCATTCAGGATTTTAGAATTATTGATGGATGTTTTTCTCCATGCTGGATACTAAGAGGTAAGAAAAATAGCCTGTGGTATAATAGATAATCTGTTCTGCATTATCTGGGCAAAGGAAGTCTGAGATAGTGTCACTGGCAAAATAGAAGCTTCAGACAAGGTTAATCAGGGATACCCTTCTGTTGAGTCACAAAGTTCAGAAAGGACACCCTTGTTTTCTAATGTGCTTCTCAGAGAGTCTAGGAGCAGCTGGATCCAATTCCAGACTAGGTCAACAGTTTATGTCTAGAGGATTATACAGGTGTAGATGAGCCACTATAGGACTTCGTCCTGCAGGATTAAGGAGGGGAAACCAAACATATTCGTGTGAATCAAATGCAGCATTTCTTTAAATTGATGATGGCAATGATAATAGACTAAAATACTTTAATTGGAATTCCATACTACACAATACAGACAGTTATAACCACTAATACAGTGCACTATTTATTAAATCAATAATTTCGAAGCTAGCTTAGTAGTTATTAAGTAGAGATTGGTGTTATTCACCCATAGCAACAACTGTGGGCAGGTCTCTTTCTCTAAGCCTTGAGGATTAACCTTGAGTGGTGTCTCCCACTGATGGAAGGACTGTCCCCACACACTCCAAGAAGGAGTGAGTTATAAGTTCCCAGCACTAAAAAGTGGGACTGGGTTTTTATAGTATAAAGTGATTGACTGACAGCTGTGTCAGCTCAGCAGCCTTTAGCAGTAAACGACCTTAATTCCTTTATCAGAAACTTTGCCTGCCTTGCACTCCCCAGTGCCGGATTCTTTCAGGAAACATTGCTCTTCGCATCCTCAGAATGTTTAACTTTGGGATTAATGAGTCAACCTGGTCTCAGCATTCTTCAACATCAAAAGCAGCATGACCCATCTTCTCCAACCATCACTGATAACTTTTGCAAAAACTGTTGAATTTGAGGCATTTTACCCCCACTTAGGCAGAGCATCTTTCTACAAATAGCTCTATAAAAAGAAAAAAAGTTTATTATGGGATATAAGAATATATTCAAACCTGCGAGTGTATCAGTGCTATCAAGCATCAGCAAAACAAAAAACCAAAAAGGATCCATGCAAACCCGTGCTCTCTAGATTAGGTTGGCTTTGAAAATAGGCATGACTGATCATCTGACATCAAACATTGTGAGGACCAACCCTGCAAAGATTGATATTGGCTGTCCTCTTCATCTATGGTATAGCTAAACTGTAATACAGACTAAGCAATAGTGGACAGCCTGGAGTTACTGAATGTTATTGAGGGGAGGATGAGGTATATAACGCTGTTAAGTCCTTCTTCATATAACTATATTCATTCTTCACATTGCAGTGTTCTTTATTCTTTCATCCTACCCCTCCAGTTTGCATTTCAGATCACCTATTTTCACATTACATTTCCATTTTTCATGTGTCTGCCTCCACATTCCAGATCCCATACTGCCACATGCCCTATGACACTCTTACCACATCCCATCCCTTCTCTTGCTTTCTCTTTCTTCTTCCTTGGGAGCAATTTTAACAAGGTTGGAATTCTGACAGATCTCTTCTTCTACTTCTAACCTGCAAGTTTTGCTGTTCCGTTTCAGGGACACAGGTTAACTCATCCCTTGGGCCAGATCTAGGCTGCTGCTTGGCCAGATCCGCTCTGTAGTCAGGTTGCATGAGTAGAACTTGGCTGAATGAGCAGAACAAAATGATTAGGTTTGGCACCCCAGGAATTGTAATTTCTACTTCTGCCTTTCACTGCAGCACTAAAGATTCAGCCCAGCTCCTGTGATATTCAAGCTAACATAAATTGCAGCTATTATGGAATTCAAGGTAGCATTTTGGGGTGTGTTGGGGAGCCAGATTAAGGGTAGTTTTGAAAAAAAACTTTCAGTTGAAACTGCAGAAAAGACAGAATTTTAAAAAGAGCAAATAGATGGTGGAAAGAAAATAAGTTACAAGTAAACAAGGAAAATTATTCACAGGTAACCACACCTTATTCATACAAAGATACTGGGATATTTATTGGACTGTAAATAATCCCCATGTCTTTAAAGGAATTTCTGTGTCATCATAAAATTAAATATTCCATTTCATAATGATATTTCAAATATCTTGGCTGAGATTTCTAATTCCAGTGTCCATAAGAGACATTGAAATCAATGAAGACTGTTTGCAGAATTGAGATACTTATTCTTATTCTTTATCCTGTGGCATGTAAGAATGTTGAGAGCTAATAAATAAGAACCAGAGCAGTGCCTGACAGGTTTTGGAGTGTTAAACTAAGCCTGAATGGTGTTCAAGGTCATTAGTTGTAATGAGATCACCAACCCAATGCCCTCCGAAGAACTTCTTTTCTGTTTAGCAATTGTGTTTTACGTGTAATCTGTGCTGATAACCAGTGTACATGCAATAAGAAATTTATTTCTTTCATTAAATATGCCTTTCATGATGGCAATAATATGGTCCAACAAGCCCTTTTCAACTGATTTTTTATCTCTAAGTCAGGTGGGTAAAATATTTCTGCCATTTTCTTCATGTTTCTCAATACAATGCCCACATACAAGGTTGATTTTTGAAAATGTGCTACTTTATGTTGTGCTCTTCTGAGGGCAAAGTAACCATGGTGGAACTTGGAATTAGTAGGATTACTATTACTGACTTAAATTAAGTTAATTCTGGCTAGAAAGTCTTTATTTTTCTCCTTCAGGTCTGGGGAGAGGAAACAGTATGAAAGTAGTAGAGTAGAAGTAACAGATGACATTAGTTGCACGGAAAGGTTTCTGTTCCTCAGGAAATGGCTGCCTCAGGGTGCTCCCAGAGTTCTTACTACACTGGTATCTATTATTTTAATCCTAACCTGTGAAATAGTCTTCAACACTAAACTGCCTAATGGGAATATTTGTGGCTCTTTTCTGTCCTTGATTGTTCCTACACAATGTAAAGCACATTATCAGCAGAAATCCCACTGGGGCATGGAGTATTGTACATATAATTGTTAAATATTGCAATTACCCTCCAGCCATTGGTACCTTATCTAAATATTCGCTACTATTCAGTCAAGCATATTTTCCTCATAGACAGGTTTGTCTATAGGGAAAGAATTATAATCAAATTAAACAAAGAAGAGCATAGGTGAAACGTCTATGTAAACAGCAATGTACTGGCACAAAAAGTAATTATTCAATCAAATCAAACAAACGTTTTTAATCCAGTAATTTTTATCCTTACAGGGACTGAGTTACTGGAATTTCAATTTTGGCTGATAATACTAAAAATTCCTGCTCATGTCACAGAACCTTCATGTCACCATTTGAAATGTAGGCACAATAACTCTTTTCTCATTGTGACATCCGATTAAGCCCATTTATACATCTATATCCAACGGATTTCCAACAGGCTTTATTGTAGAAATTCCTTTCTTAAAGGACGGGAGGGCTTAAAGAAAAACAAAACAAACAAACAGTAACAAAGCAAACAAACAAAAGCAAAAAACAACCAGCCAAACCAAAAATAAAACAAAAACCAAGAACAACAAAACCAACAAAAAAACCCCCAACAAACAAACAAACAAACAAGCCTGTCAGTAGGCTTATATTGGAGTGTCCTATGTCTTGAGAGCTGAAAGGTAAAAAGACACTTTCAATACAATTTGTACAGGCACATTCTGGATGTGGAGATCTGTACAGTTTATAAGTAAATGCCAAATAAATTCAGGAAATTATTTGATGACAAGCTTTGAACACACTACCCTAAACCACTATTTTCTAACTGCATTAACCCAATTTGAACTATCCCCCACAGCTTGGCTATAGCTTCAATTAAATTTTCTTTTGAAAAACTATAGTGTAGTTTCAACCCTGTGGCCCACGAGAGTCAAACCAACATCTGCAGCCCTGCAACTCAGTATAGAAACCTGACTGCAGATCTTGCAGATATCTCTACGAAAGATAATCAGTTGTTACTCCATTCAAAATGAACAATGGAATTTCATAAATATTTAAGCTGTGCTTTTTAAAGTTAGGGAACTAGCACTAAGTGTTAAACGTACATTAAAACTCACATTGTTTTTCCATGGCTCAAGGCATCCCTAATGCATTACCACTAATGCAAATACCCAGAAGTTGTGAATATAGGCTGCTTTCACTAAGACATTACACTTTGAACATTGATATTAGAAAATGTTTGAGCCAGAAGTAAAATAAATAAATAAAATCAGAGCAGTTCGCTAAATCATCAGATGTTAACATAGTAACTTGCCCAGGGCATGCACGTAATCAACTGATTAAAAGAACATCATGATGCAAGCTAGCAAGCTATCAAACTCAGTGCTAATTGTGGGGAAAATCATATGTCCTATGTTATCTGAGAAAAAGGGGAAACTCTGTGAAATTAGTGCTTGAACAGAGAGCAGTGGGGTGAGCAAATTATGTTCTAGCTGATGTTGGAGGGAAAAAAATAAAGGGTTTGGGGTTTTTTGTTGTTAGATTGTTATTTTAACTTGAATAAGCTTTGCTTTGATGGTCCTTTCCTAACTGAAGATCTGCAGCTAACCTTGCTAGCCCCAGCAATGATACCCTACAAACTGGTTAATAAAGGCTGTATTTAGAGAAATGCAGTTACAGATTCTTTCCTGGTATCAGTTAGTTATGACAGAAAATTCTAGTGCTTGTCAGGAAGCACTGACATATAAACCAAGTGTTTAGAATCAGAAAGCCAAAAATCCCCCAAAGTCTTTGAAAAATAGCCTCAAAAATGGCATAAGTAGCTCACTAGCTGAATTTCAAGTAACACTTGAATCCTGATTTTTTTCCCATGTCTAAAAGACTCAATCCATCAACTGTGATGAAGTATCACTCTGTGGTCTTTTTTAACCTCGAATCTAAAGGTGCTTAGGTTGATTCCACAGCCTCTCTTCTCAGAAAGGAAACTGATGTTTTCTTCAGCTCTATTAAATATGCTAATTGTTCTAGAAGCTTTACAGACATCTGTCAAAGTCATTTGATCATGACAAAATGATTGATAAACTGGGGAACAGAACTCAGAAGACAAAAATGAGAGGTGGCCCACTCTAGACACTGCCACCATCAAGGGGGAATAAGCTTTCATTAATAAGAATGCTTCTTCACTTCTACATCTATATTTGAAAATTGTGTGCACGTGGCAAGACTGTGCTGCAATCTCTAGGGGGCTGAGATGGACAGAAAAACACATGCGCAGAGGCTTTGTGCAAAGGCCTCATAGTCCTAAGTTGCTTGACAAGTAATCCAACTTTGACAAGTAATCCAACCTTCACAGTTCCCTAGTTCTCTGAGATGTCTCCCATGCCATGACATCACCTCTCTGGCTAGCTCTGCTTGATATGTCTGGCAATGTATTTAAATGTGAATTATTGAAATGGAAGTAGCAGTCAAATAAAAGCTTGAAATCTTGATCCCCCAAATACTAAAATAAACTATGACTGCTCTAGAAAAAGTGTAAGATGATGTTAATTAAATTCTATGTCACAGGGCATTTATTAGCCAAACATGTCCTTTTCCTTGTACTGGAACTCCTGCTAACAAGCCCATGAAAAAACAAAAAAATGAAACTGTGGTTACCTGTACTGATTCTGACAGGGGCCCTTGTGCTTTGAAAAATAGCTGCAACTGGTGGAGCTGATTTTGCTGCTTGCTTATTTCCTCCTTTTCAAAGGAAGAGTGTGAGAGAAAAACTACTCAGAAAACTGGAACCCAGAACTGTCCATACAACTGTGTTGCATAACACAGCGGCAGGAAAAAACTGCCCTTCAACACACGAGCCTAAAGACCATAAAATGGATATTGCAAGAGTATTACTAGAGACTGAGGTAGAAAACCACAAGGATTCTCTTACCAATTTTGTATTACAGGAAACTAAAGTTTCCTTTTTTCATGACTGACATCTTGGTGACATCACCAAGGAAAAAGGAGAGTATTTATGCAAATGTTATGCAAAAACATAAGACTTCAAAAATATTTTATTTTTCAACATAAGCACAAATTGCTGTAGGAAGGAAGAAATTTTGTATGATGTTTAAGGAATGAAGAAATGTTGGAACATGGGTTGTTAATAATATGAAAATAGTTAAATAAAATAATATAAATGTTACTATATAGTATATAAATAAAATAATATAAAATGTTAATAATAGGAAATATGTTGTTCTGAGACAGCACTCAAATACAATTTTTACCTTTCAGCAAAATTAAGAAAAACATATGTCACAAGATGATCAAAAGAGTGAATGTTTCTCATAGTATTAAAATATTTACCTGGTTGTTCAGTTTTTAATTGGTAAAGAGATACCCTTATGTTCAAAACAATTTCCTTTACAAAGAAAAAAGAAGTAGAGGAATGTGGAAAACAGCTTCTTCTGTAATTTTTAGATCTTTTGTTGACATTTAGTTGAAATAGAGTTGGTTTTATGCAACATTTTAAGTCTAAATAATTCAGGAGTGTAGTTAAAAAATGTTATCTTCTCTAGCACGATCTGTGTGATACCTGCTCATCAACTCTTCCTTTTAGTCCATTATGTAGAATATAGGGTAGAAAATGGAGAGACACAGTAAAACTCTGAGGTTGCTGCTGGGACAGACATTCTGATGTGCTTGTGCACTCCTGGGAAAAGTAATAAGGTACTAAAAAGCAGGTTGGTTCTGAATAAATCCTAAAATGCCGTGTTTTCTAAAACAGCTCATGATCTGTGTACAGAAAATTGTTAATAAAATCAGAAAATCTTTCAAAAGGTGCCAAAGAAGCTGCTTCCTTGCTATCAGCACAAAAGTGCCGTAGACAGAGAGAAGTGCTTCATCCTGGCTGTTATGCACTGCTTGGCAAGGCAACTGACAAGTTATTAATTCAAAAGTAGATATTCAGAGTTGGACCAGAGTTTGACTAAATCTTCTTAAGGAATGACAGATCATTCCTGCTGAAAATATATTACAGACTACTTAATATAAGGACTTCTTCTGGGTTAAAACCTGTGCCGTTGCTATTATAAGTGACAAAGCAACTCTTCATAAAGAAGTCAATAGCTCAATAGGGTCTATGCAGGAGTTGATGAACATTTTGTGGATCACAACCCCTCGTAACACTGTTTTAGTAGCAGTTTTAACTTGTTCACCAATTGGGAGAAGTAGGCAACATGAGCTCTGCTCTTACATCATGTGCAGACTGTTGTAGAAAGACATTGAGAAGCTCATTATTTGCAAATGTCATTAAAACCTATATCAAAAATGCTGATAAACAACTTTTATTTTCATAGCCTTGGAAAAACTGAGTGATGTACACAAATTTAAAATTGATTTTGACAGGGAATTTCATAAGTTTAACATTGCCATACATCATGAATACTGGATGCAGTCGCATCATTGTTAAATTGCTATAACTTTGTGAACAGAACTGGGGTAAGCACGAATAGTTTTTGCAGGTGTTGGGGGTTTATTTATTTACTTATCTATCTGTTTTATTTACTTTTTGCCTTTATACTGTTTCAGAAGTTTACTTGTTTTTTGAGTGTGGAAGGATTACACCTTGTCCATAAATACCAGCATAATTTGAACAGTCACCCACAGCTGCTGCAATCACTTAAAAATTTTCAGTAACTGTCATCTCTTTGTTGGAAATTCCAATACTTCTGAATTTGTAGATGCTGTATAGCAGAATAAAAAGCAAAAGCTTCAACTCAAATATGAAACAAAGAAATATCATGTTCATTAAAATTTTCATTCAGTTTAAATCATTTGCCTATATTAAATACTTTGTTGCATATAGTAATATCATATAAAACATTAAATATAATATACACTTACATATGTGGTTGTTTTTATCCAACCTATAAATGAACACATTAATTTTGAAAAAAAGGTATTTATAAGCAGAAAAAACTTTTATGTTGGAAAACACTGAGCTAGATATTGAGGATTGTAATTGCCGTCACACTTTAAAGAAAAAAGAAAATTCTCCTTGAATCAAAAAGGATAATATTTTATGTGCCAATTTGTCCAACACATTGAGAATAACCCACTAATCTTTGCAAACTATTAATGTAAACAGAAAACTTGCCATCATGCCACAAGTTGGAGACACTCCCTGACATAAGAACTTCTGTAGGTAAAACACATGTGGACTGAACCAATGAGCAATTAAAAAGAATATTTAACCAGAGGAACCTGCTGATCACTTCGTATGCTATTAAATTTGCACAAAAATTTAATTCAATTAAATATTTTAGAACAAGGATGCTAAAAATGGTTTTTACTAAATCACTTATTTTAATAGCTGTTTAGCAGGAAGGTATACAGATTTACCAATGTTAGAATTGTTTTAGCCACTAGCAAAATGATGATAATATTGAAAGTTAATTTGGGACTCTGGATCTATTATTTGCTGCTCTAATTACTTGCTTTAGTGAGCAAAGCAGCCTGAGGAAAATAAGCTGGAATAGCATCACATCAGGAGACTGAAATGATAGAAGCTCCGGGCTAAGTGATCTGAGGTGTTGCCACTTGCAGAAAGACTTTGTATTTTAGGACTTTTGCTTAAAGTGTATTTTCTCTTCTGAAGATTTTTTTATACCAAAGCCTGTTTGATTTCATGACATCATTTTCAATAATTTCTTAGGCAGTAAGCTTTTTTTTCATCTCTTTGGCCTCCCTTCTCACCCAGTGATTCAGATTTGAAGAGGTAATGAGAAAAAAGGAAAATTCCCTTTGAAAATATCATTTGAAATGCTTTAATAACTTCTTTGCCACAGAGTGAATATCGAGTTGTGCTGCTGATAGGAAGGGGGAGGGGTTGCACCAATTAAATGGAGCCTGTTGTTATTCTGTAGCATCTCATTTTTTGTGCAGTGATCTTCTAAGGAAATAGGCAAAGATAGACTGTTTAGTACTAACGATGTTTTCTGAGGAAATAGAAGGATGCCCTTGTACATACTATGTTACTGTAATAAATAAAGGATCATGCAGAGCATTCTGTTTCCTGCTAATTCAAAATAGAAATACATGCTGTAATAGATGGGCCACTCTCTGTGGCTTCATTTTGATATGTAGTATGACATAAAGTGTTAATGTATCTGAAGTTTAATTTATTATTGGCTCCTAAAACCACGCTTCCAATATACACATTAAATTCAAAGTAGCCTTTGTGTTCTCCTTGTCTTCCAGTGCCTTGCTTAAACTATAGAATGGAATTTAATTAAAGCCCCTACTTACTTCAATAAGAGAAGCCTTGTCAGTTTAATTGATTCTTGGTCAAAGTAGTATTGATTGGATAAAAGCAAATCCATTTCTTTCCCAACAATTAAAACATTTAAATAGACTCTGTCTCCCTTTTGATGAAAGGACATGAAACCACTGGCATCTGTTCCTGTCGCTGATGTTGATCATTAGCAAATGAGTTAATGTACATTTATATTACAACTCATCTTGTTTTATTATAATATTCTACTACATTAAGGTCTCTAATATCTATCTATTAAAACCTAGAGAGAACTATAAAAGGTCCTAACTATATTCTGATGTAAAAACTGTTTCAAATAAGTGGTTTTATTCATGGATCTGAGTCTATACTGAGTGCTTTTAGTTCTTGTAGCGAATATGAAACTGTGAAGGGTGTTGAGCACTTCAGAGTTACTGCTTACTTAAACATTTAGAAAATTATCTAAATACCATCTTCCAGAAATCAAATCTAATTTACTTGCAGAGAAATGTTTTAGCAGTTCTAAAGTCCAAAAATCTTCTCTCTAAATCTTCCCCACAGTGCATCCCAGTGAAACTAGCATGAAAATTTTTACCTTTAGCTTATCACTTCTGTTTGAAGCCTACTATGTCTTTCTAAGTCTTCTGAAAATGCTAAGACTTCTAAGATTTCTGAGATCTCACTTTCCTTAGCAGAATAAGATAAAAGTGAACACAGTTTTACACCTAGGGTCTATGTAGGTCTCTGTTCTGTCTCCGGCACTAGCCAGTGTTCAGAAGTGCAATGTAAGAAACAGCACATGTAGAGTGATACTTCCCACTGTGATATTTTCTCAGTGGTCTCTGATGTGGTCCTGCATGGGCTGCAGGGGCACAAACTGCTTCCCCTTGGTCTTCTCCACAGGCTGCTGGGGCATCTCTGCTCTGCTGCCTGCAGCGCCTCCTCCACACCCTTCCTTGCTGTCTGTAGGGCTGTTTCTCTCATATTTTCCCACTTATGTATCACAGCTGCTGAGCAGCATTTTTTACCCTTTCTTAAATGAGTTATCACAGAGGCACCATTGGTGTCATGGTGGGGTCAGCTCTGACCAGGGGTGGGTCCATTGGAACCAGCAGTGTCTGACAGGGGCAACTCCTGGCGTCTTCTCACGGAGGCCACCCCTGCAGCTCTCCCACTACCAAAACATTGCTGTGTAAACCTAATGCACAGAGAAAATAAATAACACCTCTAGTTTTCTAAAGTCCACACATATTTGCAATAGCCTTTCAAGGTGGTTGCACTGGGAGAGGGATGCTTCTGAAAATACAACTAGTCCTGGGGCTTACTCTTTCTGGACTTGGAAAAAAAAAAAAAAACAACTCATAACAAAGAACAAATCTGAGAGAAACTATACGAGAAGCTCGGTAAAGTTTGAACCTTGTTGGCAGCAGCTTCAGACCTGAAGCTCTGCCAGACTGGAGTCATCATTTTCTGTCAGCTATATATCTTTTAATTTGCTTCTACATCTGTCTGTAATGAAGTCAGTTTTTACAACTGTCACAGGCAGATAGTGGAGTGAGAAAATATCCTAATAAGAAACAAAAAGTGTTTCAATAAATTCTCTCTCATAGCACTGAGAACTTGTGACATACTGTTTACCTGTTGAAATACACTGAAGTAAGTGTATTCAGGACTGCTGGAGAAAATGCATCTTTTACACGCAGATTCTATTACAGGAAAAAAAACAAACTGAACACCTCTGTTTTCATGGCATTGTTTGCTTATATCTATGTTTATCCTCCTTCAGTTGTGCAATCCCAAGAAAGTGACTGGGAATGGGCATAGCTGTGTGTAATTGCATTTCTAGACATAAGTATTACATTGGCAATACTGTAGAAACTAATTCTAACTTTTTTGTTGCTATTGTTTGTTTGTTGTTTTGTTTTGCTTTGTGGATTGTTTCCATTTAGTATTATCTTGGGAGGCTAAAGTAGCTATTCCTATTTCTGGTTATCTACCATATTGTTATTACATAACAGCACAATCACAGTTTTTGTGTAAAATAATGCTACGAGCGATGTGGGAAAGCATGGGCTTATACTTTTAAGCTTACTGGTATGGTCTCATTACAACTGGCAGGGGTATAAAATATGTATTATGCTTCGATAAAAGGAATCAGCCACTTTTTCAATGTTAACACTGGTGTGTGAAATATCTAGGCTTTTAAAAATTGAAACCTTTTCAGCTAGCAAATTATTTTCTCTCTCTGAACAGTTACCTCATCCTATTTGCCTGATTGGCATTGACCTTACACCTCCATTTAGAATTCTAGGAAAAAAAGAAGGCTGAAGTGTAATGATTTTATTTGCTATTTCTGATTTACGCAATACTCAAGATGATTATGGAAAGCAAAAAAATAGAATTTCTTAGTTCAAATTTTGTTTATGACATAAAGTTCTTCCTTTTAGTCAATGTGTTGGTAAGAACCACAGCTTTTCAAATATTCCACAAATCCTGACTGCAATCAGTCAGTTGGGATCTTTCTCAGCAAAAATGATGACGTTTTCAGAAGCTGGGGTAAGATGGACTTTTGTTTTCCATTGCCCTGCTGATTTAGTACAGACAAGTCAAGAGAAGGCAGTTACATGAAATTATTTTTTCTTAGAATAATTTTATGGATTCCTCCTACATATTCATGAGTTTTCTATATTTTAGCTAGCATTTACGTAAATGAACAAAAGTTAAACAGGCCAAATAAATACTACATACTAAAGTTTCCTAAATATTCGGGAAATATCCTAATTAAATCTTTGCTTGGTTTTTATTTCTCTGGTGTTCACAGCCTTCAGCTAGCTTTTTTAAATGCAGATATGTCCAGGTCCAGTAGGGAGCAATAAAAAGCCACTTTTCTCTGATAAGGAAGAACTAGACACGGTGCTAACAAGCATGGTGGGAGACAGCTTCATGACTTTTACCTATAAATATATCTGCTAATTCTTCCCCATATTCCTAGCAGCCTCTCTGTCTGTCTCTTTTCCTTTCAGGTATGAGTTGGCAGAGCAGCAGGTTGCAATACTGTATATAGTCTTATAATTGCCATTTAAATTAGAGTTTAATAAGGTTTGAATAAGTCTAAAGTACTCATTGAGATTTGTGACACCTTTTTTTTCAAAGCACTGAGCTGGGAGGAAAAAAACTACCAAAAGCATTCATTATCAGTTAGATCTCTCCTTACTACTTTGCCTGCAAATCATCCCTGCCTTTAAACCCCATTCTACTCCATAAAGCCATTCTTCTCCATCCCAGGACTCTTGCTAAAATGAACAGAATGATGCAACCTCAAGGGAGCTCCTTCAAACATAACAAACCTTTCCCAGCCCTTAACCATTTGAAAAGTCTTTGGGGAGGGATTTCTCTTTAGTATCTAATAGCTTTATCCTTCCAGAACTTCTACTGCTGCTTTATGCCAAATGGCCTACAGAAACTAATTTTGCCAATGAAAAGCAACTTCTTTCTCCTCCAGATCTTCTCTCCCCACCCCCAGCCCAGCAGTAATGTCTTCACAGCAGAAACATGCTTGCCTCTGTTGACACCATAAAGATAAGACAATTTTTATGAGGAGATACAGGTGGGACCATGATGACAATACTGTCGCTAAAGTAGCAGAACTCTACCGCTGACCTAAATAGAATCTTTTGGACACAATGAAGGCTTAATTCCAAACACCTGATCATTAACAATGCTGAGAGTACCGATGGATATTTAAATCACGGGAGAGCAACTTTTTTTTTCTATCTATGTCACTGCTCCCCTGAGAGTCAATTTCGTATTTCCCATGCAGTGTGAGGGGACTAGTGTGTATGGCTGTCTCCTGGGAGCATCTGTCCACCCATCTGCGTGTGATTGCAACTGATGCTGCTTTCTGGGTACTCCAGGCACATAGCAGCCCGTGGTGATGGGAGAGGAGGTGGCAGGCTGCATTTCCTCAGTTTTGTGTTAGTGTCAGATTAAAGACAAGGATAAAAGGTTACAGCATGTTCTTTCTTTTCTTACCTTTTAAAACTGTATTAACTTTCTTATGGCTGAAATAAAAGCTGAACTGTACCATTACCATCTGACCTGCCTTTTTAAAATTAGACCTTCTGACACCTCCTGAAAAATATCAAGTGCTCTATCTAGTCAGTTTACGTTGTATGGCATGCATTTGATTGCAGACACCTTCCTCAAAGGAACTACTAGTTAAAGATTTAATTTATCCCTTGTCTTTATTCTGTATTTTCTCCTTCTGTTGACATCAATTGGACTCCAGGTTTACTTGGCTTCTGATGTGACTAGAACCAGTATGGGAATTTGGTCAATGATTAAGAAACTTGAACTGTTACCTTCAACTGTGTATTACATGTCTGTCTTGTGTTGCAAGCTATGCAAATCTAGAGCATCACTGCCCACACAGATGTGTCTACTGACATTTGACACACTCAGGGTGGATATCCCAGATATCCACTTCGGCCATCTGTGGGCCTGGCAGATCTGATGTAGAAGTTGCACCCAAATGCCTGCTGGGAGAGGTGTGTGAAGGCCTGGTGGGATTCTCTGGAGAGTCTCAGGTGAAACCAGGTGCCCAAGGGTGAGCAGCAAAAACATACTCAAGGCAACAAAGTGAGTGCTTAGATGATACTCACGCACTTGGCTGGCCAGTGCTGGCACCTGTTGGCAGAAGAGCTAAACCACTCTCATTTTCATGCAGGCTGGTATCAGGAACCCAGATGTCTACTGAGCATGCAGATATCTACACGTAAACACTTAAAGCTAAACCTGAATTCCATGGTCAGAGATGTAGAAAGCAGTAGGTGTCAGCACAGTGGAGATAGGCACCGTAGGAAATCTCAAATAGCTGTAGATACTTTGGAGTTCTGAACTGAAGCTGAAAATATCTAAGGTAAGAACACTGCTCGTGGGTGTTGTCTTACAGTGAGATTCACCTAGGTAGGATCAGCACAGTGAAAAGGCACCCCTCTCTCTCGGTAGACCCACAAACAAGTCCTATATTGCACCATAAATGAACAGAAAAAGTTTGTAGCTTCATGCAATTGTGTAGTGGGAATCAGCTGAGGGAGATTTCTGATAGATGTGTGTGACAGAATAATAAAGAGAAGACTCTTGATCAGGCACAAGAAGTATGACACTGATTATGTGTATGATTACGATTAGATTTATTGCTAATACAGTGTCTAAATATTGCCAATGCATCACAGCTCCCCCATGTCTTGAATACATTAATTATGCAAACATTCAAACAGTTCTTCCTGCAAAATACACCTGGCATTCTTATCTTAGGACAAATTTCATTGAAATCTTCATTTCATCAGAGGTATGGAGCCATGGGGGGATGACCATCTTGACCAGACTATCTTTGTCGAAGTCACAATGTGTCTTCACTCCCACAGATGCTCATGGTCTGTGGAACAACCAAGGTTGAGTTTTGGTCTTCAGTTCCTCTGTGTTATGGTTTAACCCCAGCCAGCAACAAATGCTCACTCACCCCTGCAGTGGAAGTCCAAAATCCAAAAGATAGCCTCGTACTAGATATTATGAAGAAAGTTAACTCTGTCCCAGCCAAAACCACCACAATCAGCAAAATTCTGTGATGCATACCTTGGTCTAAAGCTGCATGTTCAGTGTTTTACCGAGTGATTTATGTGTGGCAGTTCATAACAGAGAAATCAGGCAGGATTTTGTCCTTAAATTGAAGTGTAAATTCAAGCAGAAATAGTTGAACTGCCAAAACAAATTTGAGTACAAACAGACTTGTCTTTATATTAGAGATAAGACTTCAGAAATGATGCAGTCATTGGTGGTACATCCTACTGCAGACCTAATAATTCACTGAAGGATCATTTTCTGAATCCTTCTGTCACAGTGGTTCCAATAATTCGGACCTTTCTAAGAGAGAGTATTTTTGAAAATTCTCAGAGACTTTCAGTATGTTTTTGCTGCTCTAAATCTGACAGTTATTCCTAAACATCCTTTTCAATACAGCCTGATTACCCCTGTTTACATTTTCTCATGATTCTGGCACCCTGTCTCACAGTAATTAGGGTGGTTGCAGCTGGAAGAAGGCATTTCTGCCGTCAGCGTCCCTAATTCCTGCCATCACCTAACATCTGCTCACTGATATCCTGCTCCTCAGTCTCTTAATCTCTAGCTCCATTTATCCTTGGGGTAAACATCTTCAAGAAGGTTTTCTTGTCTGCTCTGCTCGTATCAGAAAAGTGAATGCTTTTATTAACTATGATTTGATCTGACACATGCAACCAAATCCAACTGTTGTTCTGTGCAGCAGGCAGCACATTTCTTATTCAAGTGTGTTAATTCACTGTGGTGGTCTGTATTATTCCTTTATTGAAGACATTTTGATAATGTCATTATAAATTGTGTGTGTCTAATGAGTTGCCTTCAAGGCAATTGCTATATTAAAATAATACTTTTTAAACTATATACTTGCTTCCTGTATGCAACTTTTTAAGGAAAAACAGAAAATTGATGCTTCAATTGGACTCTGCTTTGTTTTCTAATTCAGTGATTATCACTGAGATTTCACATTTGATATGAAATTATGCCAGTCCAGTGAAGCAACTAAAGTTACAACAGTTTGTTCTAACTGAGCATACACCCCTGACTTTTGATTGCAGTGTGTCACTGAGCTTTGAAGTAAAATTTAAAAGAAATTCATTTGGCCATCAAAAACTAAGGAATAGAGCGGACAACAAAAGACAAAACATAAACCTCCAGCAGTACTGTGTTTCTTCTGTTTTCAGAAGACTGAATGAGAGTTGTCTCTGAGGTTTGTTAGTGTAAGAAATGCAGCTCATTAAAACAAAACCCCAGTAGCTTCATAGCTACACCCTAATGATAATGATTGAGATGGCTGAAAACACTTTTGGCTTTGGGGACCAGGTTCAGATGATCACAGTGATGTGCCCAGTTTGAAAACCTAAACAGACTAGAATAAAACACCGCTCTGTAAAAAAAAAAAAAAAANAAAAGTTAAAAGCCCTAAACAAAGAAAATTTGAAGAGCAGCTTCTGTAACCTAAACCAAATCCTTACAGAAACAATTTAAACTAATCCAATCCTGAATCCTACACTGGAACAAACGAAAATTGTAGGGACAAAATTGACCTGTGCATCTGGAACAGAATCCTTCACAAGGGCAATTTGTTTTATTCTCACATAAGCTTCAATTACTGATAACAACCTTCTTGAAATTGTGCGAAGGCTTTCTCTTGTGAAACTTGGCTGTGGGGGCTTGGGAATACAAACTTGACTCCTGGATGATGTTTGGTATTAAAAAATAAGTTTATACATGCACATACACAGTTTATGTATTTTACAGTTTTTTTCATTCAAAACCTAATACCTACATAAATTTGAATGATAATTTTGCCATTCCAAGGTCCAGTTTGGCTGTGAAAATTAGTTTTGTATAAGGAAGTTATGGCACAGTTATATAGTCACTGAAATCCTTGCTCTCCATTTAAAATTTGCTCACCTTCCTTCAAAAAATTAGCAGTTCCAAAACAGCATAGACTTGGACAACCAAATAACTTTCTTAGCAAGCTCCTCTTCACAGATATAGGCTAAATGATGTATGCTGATCCTTTTAGCACTAATGGATTTGCCAGAGCAGCATAATATCAGGACTATGGGATGATGGAGATGTAGCAGAAGTGATAGTCTACCTTTCCAAATCAATATTATCAGTGAGGCACAGACTGAAACCATATATATCTTCTCATATATATCTTCTCATAGCCTCTACCTGAAATGTGCTTCACTGCCAAACTGTGTATTATGAAGATATAATCCAGAAGTATTTTATTCTTGTGGGAGCTGGGATTTTTCTCCTTTTTTTTCTCCCCCATTTTTCTGATAGGTTATACTGTAGACAGCTGACTTTGGCAAGCTGCCAGACCCCCACCTAGCCACTCTAACTTCTCCTCCTTAATGGGATAGGGGGAGGAAAATAAGATTAAAAATCCTCGTAGAGCGAGACAGACAGGGAAATCCCTTATCAAATACTATCAGGGGAAAAACAGTCTAGACTCGGACAAAATTTAATTTACTGTCAGTTAAAATAGATTTGGATTGTGAGAATCAAAGACAAATTAATACAACACTTCCCCCTACCTCACTTCCCTTTCGCAGACTTGAAGTCACTTCTTCATCTCGGACTTTACCTCCCTGCTCTGAGCAGTGGAGGGTGATGGGAGACATGTCAGTCCATAACAGTTCCTTCTCCTCACACTGTTCCCCTACTCTTTCATGGGCTCCAGTTTAATCAGTGAATATCCACTTGCTCTGGTGTGGGGTTCTCCATAGGCTGCAGTGCAGGTATCTGCTCCACAAGCTGCAGGAGAACATCTGCTCTGGTGCTTGGAGCACTTCCTCTTCCTCTCTTCTTTCCCTCACACTGGTCTCTGCAGAAGTTTCTGACACGTTTTCTTTTCTCATTCCCCCCCCCGCCACAATGCTGTGTGTTTTGCCCTTTCTTAATTAAATTTTCCCAGAGGAACTGCCAGCTTGAGTAAGGGGCTCAGCTGTGTCCACTCAGTGATGGGTTCATCGGAACCAGCTCCTCGCAGAGGAGCTTCTTCCATTGGAGCCTCTCCTCAAAGAGGCTGCCCCTGAATTCTCTGCAACGCCAGCACCCTGGCAGGGGCACGCTTAAATCCAGTGGGAGAAGATAAAATTCAGATTAGTCTAGAGAGGAGAAAGACTGAAGCAAGACAGAGTAACAGCCTTCAAATATAGGTTAGACAAACATTTCTCTGTGAGTGTTCAAGTCGGGTCGTTTTGGCCCCAGGTGGAAGAATTGTGAGTGCAGCCCTAAGTGTCAGTTTGGAACCATAGCCATCATGGACACGAAATACATATTTGATATTGAGAAGTATACACCCCAAGTCAGAACAGATCTGGTTTTATAACCTAGGAATTTTTATATATGTTTTATAACTGTGATTATGTGAATTTGGTGAGGCATTGGAACAGATTGCCCAGAGACGTTGTGGATTCCCCATCCCTGGAGGTGTTCTAAACCATGGGGCTCTGGGTAAGCTGGTCTAATGGAAAGTGTCCCTCCTCATAGCAGGGGGGATGGAACTTGATGATCCAATTTTTTTTCCAGGGCAAGGTCTCAGAGAACAGATTTCATGTTGTTTATTCAGGAGTCTTATTTTGACAGGATTTGCTGTCAAAAATACTGTCTCATGAGGCCTGTTGTAGAAATGAATGACATTATATCCTCCCTTTTCTGTCTATATCATTTACCCTTTTCCAAAAATTCTGCCAGCTTCAGTAGGAAATAGTTCCTATGCCATGTGATATAGAAAACTAAGAATATATCAATTTGAAATAGTTATGGAAAATGCTGTTTAGTTATCATGTAAAAGCCACTTTTCCTTTGCATTCAAAACACGATTAACCCTGTACAGAATCTAAAAGTATTTCAAACTGCCTACCTTTCTACCCATTTTCCATCCCTATCTGCTTATTTATGAGATGTCATTGAGTTTTCAGTTTTGCTTTTCCCTACTATAGCAAATTATGTGGCAAACTCTACCCAAAGTCAGCATCCTATTAGTTATAGCTATCATATGCATCCATAGCAATAGTGATTGCTTGTTCAAATACTGGCTAAGGAGGCCAAACAAGAAAGAGGAATAAGGTGCCTTTTTTTTTTTTTATTTCATCTTTGTAATAAACAGGACTACTTAAAAATGGAGATGTTTACCAAAGCTGTCACTATGCTCCCTAAAACAAAGCCATAAACTGTCAATTATAGAACACCATACTAAGTCATGAACATTCAGTAGTTGGCCAGTATCTCATCCACAATCTAAATTTTTCTTTCTTATTTGCATCTCTTCGCTAGATAGATACCTGGTCAGGTCTAAAAAGACATGTGAGCAACCTTAAAATTCAGTGGGAATCTAAATTTGCTATAGTCTTCTGGGGTAATTCCCCTAAGTAAGCTAAGCCTCACACTTTGCAATTTTTTTTTACTTTGTTTACTGTATGAGTTATTTTAATTTTTAATGTCTCAACATATTTTGACTGATGACAAAGGTATTAGGTCTGCATATGATACTTAAATTCTGCTTTTAAAAAGTTGCAACGAATTAAAGTACTTGCAAGTGTACCCAAAACCTGGATAGATGTGTCAGCATTCTTATCATGGTAATAGTGGTTTTATTTCTTGAATTAGACTATTTTTTGTGGATATTAAAACTACAGATTCGTAATTTTTTACTGTTTTGTTCCTCTCCGTGTTGCTGTTACTTGTAAAAGTGGAAAAAGATCACAATAAGAAAATCAAACCTTTCACTTGGTGTGGCTTAGGAATGGTGCTCACCAATTGAGTGCCACCACCGAGACTCTCCAAACCAAGAGAGCTTGCTCCCCTGGCTCCCAGCCCTTCCTACCCCGCTTTTCCCCTCCCCTTTTTTCCGTGTGGCGAGTTGGAGAGAAGAATTGGAGGCACAAAAGACAAAGATCACAGGTTGAGATAAGAAGAATTTACTGGACACAGCAAAGAGATAAGAAAACAAACAGAAACAGCAACAATCCCAATGACAGAAGGTACAAGAAAAGGAAATAATTCACATGGAAAACCCCCCAAAATAGACAATGTCCCTTTGCCACATTTACTCAACTAGAAGAGACGCCTTCTCCCTGGGAGAGAATCCCTTTCCCCAGCCCCCAGCAATGATGTAGGATGGTGTTAATTAGCCTTCAGCTCCTGGACATGCCCTCTCCCAGCTACTGCAAAAAATTAATCCCATCCTGGCTGGAACCAGGACGCAATGTAGTATGCCAGCACACTAAAAAAGTTTGAAACCCTACACACCTGCCTTTTTGTCTCTACATAATGTACTGTCTGCTTTGTCTACCCCCACTGTGTGAGAGGAAGGGAAGGTGCATTCTCTTGTAGTTATTTCCATAAATATCATGCAGTCGCCAGTGTCACAGCAAAGCAGCTATTCTAAACCAGAAATGAATACTTACACAGCATAATTCCCAGAGTTAGAAGCAAACCTTCATGTGTGCAACTGAGATAATAGTCACCTATTGTGATTTATTTTTTCTTTGACTTTTCTTAGGCTCTTCAGAAATAAGTAATAACTGTGAGACATGCATGGACTTTCAATTCTTACTTTCACATAGAAATATTTTTGGTAGAATTTTTTTCCCCTTTTGTTTGCAGTTGCAGCCACCAGGTCTATCTTGCCCTGGATACTTTCCCTCTTCTCCTTCCTCAAGTCCCAAAGACACAAAGCATTTAGAGTCACTGTGTTAATCTTATATAAATGATTAATTCTTGAATAGTCAATACTTTACACAGTGTCTATTTCAGATCCTTCTGTAACAACCTCAGGGGTTTGGGTGGTTTTTTTCATATAAACGGTATAGTAATTCAGTTGTTCAGTATATCAGTCACCCCTCTAATAATTTCTCCCTTCTAATGATGTCTAAACTCTGTTTACCGTCTGCATTTCAATTGCCTGAAAATTTTACATTTTTCAATAAATTTTCAGAAATCTGATTCTCTCCAGCTAGAAGCAAAAGCTGTTTCTCTGACTGCTTTCTCATTTGAGGAAATCACACAAAGTCCATCCCTGTTTCATTTCCATAGTTTCCACATGTTGTTTGTCCCCTCTAGATCTCTACCTGGTATCTCAGCAGTTCTGCCAGAGATCTGGCTAGCTCTCCTGTTAACTGTCTCCACAGCCTGTCTCCTTTCTCTTATGCGTCTGTTGGTCTTGAAACAATGAACAATCTGAGTTCAAAACTGAAAAAAAATGCCAACTAACATATTTAAAGCAAATAAATTTCTGTTATCAATCTGAAAGAGTTGTATCTTGTATATTTTTTGATTCATCAGCGCTGATAACCCAAGTGCTCACAGTATGGCCTGTCTGAAGACCAAGCTCCATGAGTTTCAACATTTGAATTTGTATTGAGGGGCCTTGCTTTTTTTTTCCTTTTTTCCCCTGCACTTCCCAAGTTGACAGGTTCTTGATATGTTCTTTGGATTAATAACATAGACTTAGAATGTTCTGTGTTTAAAAAGGAAAATTATAAAAAGAGAATTATCTGCCTGTGAAGGTCAACTTTACAGTGTTAACTAATTTGTTAATTAAATCATAAAGTATGTGTACTTAGAATATCTGATCTCTACAACAGAATAACCAAATACATATAGGTCATACAGGTAGGTAGCTAGATAGAGATCAGCATAATTCAGGCTAGACAAGGTTTTTTGCTTAAAAATAATGAAAATTTCTCTTTCTGTCTGTGATTCCTTCAGCATGAGGTTAGCAAGACATTGCCAATCTTCATTGGCTAGATTCAACAGCCTGAAATTATATACTTTTGCTTTACAGCCTGTTGCATGGACCAGCTAGAAAACCTTTAAAATCATACATAGTCTTTTTAATTAGCTGGGGGTAAGGGGAAAAAAATGCAACGCACAAAATAGTTTTATAGATACTCAGGTTAATATTTTATTTGATTCTCATCTGAAGTTTAGGAAGTTCAGCTGCTATTTACAGGTGGGGCTGATTCAAAATCTGCAAAAACAACCGAATATTAAGATAAAGACATTTATTTATGTGCTATTTTTCCATATGTCTATGTTGCTGGATCTTAATATATTAATATCTTCTTTCACAGAGAGGAAAAAGACATAGCCATATCCATAACTACTAACACCCACTTGAAGTCTGCAATACATAGACCATAGAAAAAGGACACTGTGAAGACTAGGGATATTTTCTCCTACTGCTAAACATACTGGTGAAAATAATCTAAAAACACATCTTGGGTTCACAGAACTATTTTATCTAATCCTTATTCTTTCCCCTTCATTCTTTATTCCCTGTGCTCCATAGGAACAAAATGTTGTGGAAAGCTTCTTTAGGCATAGAAAATTCCTGATAGTTCGGTTTTAATGATATTTTCAGGCATCAAACTCACTATGTAGCACAGCCTAGTACAAGCTGTAGTGTATAGCTCTCTTAGTTACCTCACTGAAGATGAGTTTCTGTTGTTTAAAATTAGTCAAATATTTTCCTTGGCCAGTAATTAGTAAGTAGAATCCTTCAAATTGAGGCATTCAAGTGGATTTTGTACTAAGCCCAAAATAAGATGATCGACAAGCTCTCCTTATGAGCAGGATCTAAGTGCAGATCAAGAAGGAAGAAGCTGATCACTGTTTGAGAAGAGCATTCATTACCATACTTAGGGGGTCTGATAACAGGCAGTGTGTCTGAATTACTAGCTGATATAATTTTTCAAATTCTTTTTATTGAAATAGGCACTTGGAAGCAGCAAGTAATGATCTGTAGCATCTGTTATGCAGAGAGGTTTTCCTTCACTCAAAGAATCAGTATATGCACTCTTCCTTTGGTCTTGTCCTCAAAAGTAAGCGACTGAAGTGATAGGCCTTGAACACCTGCAAGAATTGTTCTTTCAAAATTGCTTTTCTCTACTTTTCTTCTTTTCATGTTTGTATAATTCACTATTCTTAATGTTTCCTTTTCATTTAACCAGAGTCTACTTCTTTGTATTGATAAAAGCAAATGAATTTTCAGTGAATGCAGAAGAGTCATTATAGGAAAATGTGGATTAAAAAAATTCCATCAACCCTCTTTTACTTGATTTTAGAGACACTTAAAGTAACAGTTTACAATCTATAGTAATTTTCTAGGCATTGTGCCTTGGATTATACTTTTCTTGAATTATTGAACTGAAAATGATGACATTCTGATGTCTCTGTTACATTTGTTCCTTTTGTTTCTTTTGTTTCTTTACCATAGGGATACTTCAAATGTAGCATACAGCATATCTTCATCATTAACCTTTTTCTGAAGGAATTTATTTGGCATGCTACACACTGGAGCACAGGTTTTTTTTTTTTTCTTTCATTAATAATATTTTTGTTGCTCCTTTAATCATTTACTTGTTAACATTTGACATTAACCTCTATTTAGGCAATATAAATTATTCAGGTTTATTTGAAAGTCAGAAGACTAAAGTAAGAATGATTAAGAGAAGGTCCAGAGAACGTACACTCTTTGGAGGTGGCTAACATGTTGATCGTGGTATGACGAGCTTTCTAAGTTATATCACATATATAACATTCTTCTCTCAAAATATTTTATTAAGATATAAAAAAATTTAAGCGAAATTTAAAATTCCTTAATAAAAGCATTATTGGTGGAAATTGTACCTTTGTATTTGAAATCCCACATTAGACATGACTTTTTATTTAAAAGTTTAATGCAAAGTCATGTAGATGTTTGAACTGTGCTTGGCTGAAAAGCTGAAGTGTATTTTTGAGGACGCAGTGTGGAGGCATGGCATGTAAGTAAATGTTTACTTTCCTGTCTTAATTTCAGCATTTCAAAATATGGGAAATAATTGAAAACAGACCAGAAGCTATAACAAATAATGGACTGTAATGAACAAATTATATGGGCCTGTCCAGTGTTCAGCCTGATGTCTCTGAATCCTTCACAAATATTTTTATTTGAAAACCAATACTGACATGATACAGCTCATTTTAGACAAAGCAGAGTCTTTAACAGACTTCAGTCTGCAATGAATTAGGCTCTATACCTATTCTTAAAGTCATGATAACTATCAGTTTTCTATCACAAGAAATTAAAGAGGGTATAAAGGAACACTACAATAGTGTAGATCAATTCAAAGGAAATGTTCAGTGTAGCATTATTGGCACGGAAATATATTTAATACAAGTTGTCAAAGTGGTCCTCAAAGTTATACTCAATGATAGAGTAGAACTAGAAAATCTGTCTTACTCTTCCATGTTCTTATGCATCAATTCTTACAGTGAAATGAAAATCCGTATGACTGATTGCTCCTATCTCCACTTCAGGTTTTGGTTTCCTTCCTTTCTTGGTGATATTATACACTTCTTGCATATGTTTTGAATGTGTTAATATCTATGCTGTTGTAACCTCTTATTATTACGTACCAATATAAGAAAAAGCAAAGTTGGTGTTATTATCATGTGCTAATATAAAAGGAAGCAAAGTTGAAAAAATTACACCTTTTTTGTAAAGACAGACGTTGAAGTAAGTAGGGAATAGGAACAAGTAGGAAATGCATTGCTTTCAGTGGAAAAGAGACTAAAGAGCATATTTAGAACATTGTATTTTAATGACAATATTTAGCTGAACTGACCTGGGCCTTGCTCCCCCTGCCAAAATCTGTCATTAGGATTAATTTACGTGTACCTTCCCTAAATACATAACAAGCTTATTAAAAAAAATCCCACTACTTTCCATTAAGTAACTAAAACATTGGCTCTTCCTAATATCCCCTCCCCATCCAGAAGATAAAAATTTCACCTCAAATTAAAAAAGTAGCTCTGCACACAGAGTTCAGTTGCATGCAAAGGATAGGGGATGCAATAATTATAAAAGAGCTATGTTTTAAACATCTGCTTATTAATTCGCAAATGGAGCAAATTTCTGACCCTTTAATTCTGGATTTACGAAACTATGTGTTCATGTTTCACAGTGCAGTGGTCATACCCATGATAGCAGAATTGAGCGTTTCTCTCATTTTTACATTTTCATGCTAAAATTAAAGCTTTGAAGACATGATTTTGTGAATGGCTAGCATTTAAGTATTCCTCGTGATTTTTATTCTAGAAGAAATTTAATAAATTCTCAACTCTTTGTGATGGCTGAAATCATAAGGAACTATGCTAAAACAAAATTGAGCAAAGCACTTCAATGTACATGTTACATGTACAAACCTCTTGGCCAGGTCTTCAGATGGATTAAATCAGAAAAAAAACCCCATTCTTAAACTCACTGATGCTCTGGTAATTAATGACCTTTTACTACAGGACCTTTTATGTTTATTCATTCTCTTGAATTTGCCAAAAAATGCTCAAATGTAATATAGTCGTGTATATGACCTCTGATCTATTTGGACACAGATCTGACACTCATCAGTCATTATCAATCACAATATGTCATCCTATTCCTGGCTAGAAGTCAAATTTTCAGTTTCCTGGAAAATGATGAGCTTGTGTCATTCTTTTTTTTTTTCCTGCATGAAACAAACCTTGTTGTTTTGTTGATGTTTTGGGATGTTTCCCTTCAAACTGAATTTTAAAAACATGCTTATTGCTGCCTGGACTTTCAGGCAATGCCATAAATGATGGCAGTTGACATTCACCATATTAGTCTCCGTATCCTAACCTCACAAATATTGACTCTTCTGAAGTAGGAATCTTCGTCTTTCATGAAAATACAATGACATGACACTGTAAAGCACACACACGGGTGGTTAAACTCTCAGTTAATATCAAAACTAACACTTTAATGAGGCAATTTTATATATACAGCCTGTTTTTATCAGGAATGTTTATTTTAAAGAAATCAAGTCAGGATATCTGTTTTTACACTTTATTCTTTCTTGTTACCTAGGATGGTCTTTTTGTCTGTGGCAGCCTAAGAGTTTTAAATACTTATGAAATCAACAAGTAAATAAAAAGAGAGAGAAAGGGACTTGACATATATAAAAGGTTTCAAAATTGTGTTCCTTCCTATTTCAATTCCGCTTAATTGAATTGAATTGAAATCAAATCAACTTATGCACGAATAGGCTGTTTATTTCAGTGTAATTTTTCATATTGTTAAATATAAAGTTCTCTTGTATTTCCACAGAGTTGAACAAAATCCCTTTTGTAGCTGTTGGTGGGTGAAAGTGCCCCTAAACACTCTATATCCCTATCTGGAAAATAATTATAGTATACTTTGTAAGGTGAAATATTGTAGTTCATATTATTCATTGTTCTCAGTGAAAAAAATATCATTATGCAGAACTAAGTAATAAAAGTAATTACAAGTTAATATCAAATAGCACTCATAAATTAAAATGAAACATAGATTAACATTTTGTATATGTTAAATCCATGCTTTAACAAAAATACCTCCTATTATGCGGTAAACTCAGATCAAAAGCCATGAGAAGTCCAAAGTTTTATTACCGGTGCAGATGTTCTTCTGAGTTGTAAAATCTCTGTCCCTCTTTAAAAAGGATTGAAACAAACTCACAAAAAGTCCTTCCAGAGATATTAGTAGAGCAGTGTTGAACAGTTAATTGTGGCTGATATCGTAGTAAGAAGACTGATTTTCAAAAGTTATATTCATTATATATAAAACTTCCTCTAATATATTAAGTCTTCCAAGGAAACACACACACACACACACTTTTATTTTGCACTTGCAGTGTTTTTGAATTGCATAATACACTATCAATATTACTTTCATTTATTTAAGTCTTGGGGATGTGGGTTGACTGCAAAAAAAATTGGCATAGGAAGGATGGCAAGGAATAACAGATAACAGCTTGGCCGGAAGCTCAGAGCAGGCATAACTTAGATGGAAGGACTTGAGAGAAGCATAGGCAAACTGCAAAGCAAAAGCTGTAATGGAAAAAACTCCTGTCAGAAAAGGAAAATCTGTGGTTATCGACTTTTCAGTTTCTTTTTCTTCGGTTATATGTACTTTAACAAACTACATTTTTAATGAAATGAAGTCCAAAGATGCACTTTAATAGATGCAGAAACAATTAAAATAATGATAAAAAAATATGTAACATAGTTCAGAGTCTGTGATTTGAAAAAAAGCAAGAAAAGAAATTATCAAAACCTTGCTTTCTCATCTATAGAATACAAAGCCATCAAAGAAAAGGCAAGCTGTACAAGAAGAGACTGACATAAAGGAGAACACCTTTGTCAGTGTTTGTGAAATGCATTTCCATTAGAGCAGGACGCTTATGTGTGGGGTAAGGAAGTTAATTGTATTATACTAATGGAATCATTACTTATCATCTTTGGATTTTTATCAAAATTTTTGTCAGTTATAAGTTTCGTTAATGTGTACGCCAATCTTCCAGTGTTTTGAGCTATTTCTTTTTGAATGTATGATGTCAGGTACTTTTATTGGCAGTGGGTTCTTTCATGACATCTAGATAACACACAAAGTCTAGATATCCTGCTGATAGGGTACTGACTGAAAAAAGAAAAATCTCTTTTATCCTAGATTTCAAATACAAAGGAGAACATGAAACATACAGTACTGTTTGAAAGGTTTTTCCTATTAGTTCTTTTGCCTATGCGGTTGCACAAATTTATCCCCAAGAACACAGCAGACATTTGAGGGTACAAACAGACATTTCAATTTTTCTTTTCAGAAGCAGGTAAAAGTAATTCTCTAAAAGTGTTCATGACAATAACATTGCCAAAAAAACCCAAACCAACCAAACTGATAAAAAACCCCTGAACAATAAACCCCCTGAAAACTACAAAAAATTCGTAACTGTTTTACTTCTTCCATAAATGTATCCTTTTTATATCCAGACCATTGTAAGCAGCAGATTTGTAGCTTCCTTTCAGATTCCTCCTATCAATATGAAAGTTACTTTGTCCTTTATCAGTCAGGGCTCTTCTTTCCTCATAAACTAAATTTGCCTCTTTTTTTTCTATATTGATATTATATTAAATGCTTTCTTTGAACCTATTTATCAAACCAGGTATTTCATCATGTGTGAAATTCTCCCTCTGCCTTCATCTTTTTTTAGTGAACTTTCTGCATCAGACAGACAATGACAAATAGAGAAATCTACTGAAACTTATTTTATTTAACTTTTCCATCTCCCTCTTAGCCATCTATCACCTCTTTTAAATAAGTTCCTTTCATTACTGTTGTGAACTGTATCCATGACATGTCTTCACCTTTATTTGGATTCAAAAGCTGAATAAGTTCAATGAATTTATATACAAAAGAACCAAACTATTTGAAAAGATTGAGTTCATTGTCATGCTTTTGCATGCATTTTTGTTTATGTAATAGAATGAGAAAAGTTTTATGCAATGTATTCATGTATGTGGAAAAAGATATATAACTAATGTAACCATTCAAAATATGGAAATTATACAGCTTGTAATATGTAACATATATAATATATAATCATATTCTACACATAACTAAAATGTAAAAGTGAAAGGTAGGAAATGGACAGATAGGAATCGACATAGAAAGAAATAATGACAGGATATGGCTCAGAATAATAGGGAATCTTTATATTCAATTTTCATTTTGTCTTCTGGATGGGACATTGCACTCCAGTATCTACTTCAGTGAACAGCATGTTTCAACTCAAAAAGTAATGATTTAATAAAAATAAAGTCAGTTGCTTTTTTGTAGTATGGCTCTTGGACCGCCTGAGAAACACAAGTATTTATTGGTTGAAAGTGCCAAAAAGAGCCTTACAGTGAAACTAATGATAAAAACCACATTCTTACCGAAATGTGTAAAGCACAATAACAATAGCCTAAAATAAAAGCATATGTGTACTGCTGCCTCAGGTATCTTTTGCCAAATGTCTTTTCCTGGTCTACAGAGTAAACAGTCAAGAGATGTTTCTGTGACCTTGGTAGTAATTTTATGACTAGTTGGATGAAAGCGCTTGAATCCATTGGCTTTCTTCCTTCAATCAGCTGAACAAATCACTTCTGTTATTCACAGTCATCTTGGGGTCTCTTAATCAAAGTCTACCATCAATATTTCCTCATTGTATGTAGCACACGGAACTGTGTGGTTGCTGATTTGGGCTAATTCTAAAATGTCTGGTTTGTAAACATGAAACCATTCCAGAGAGTGCTGTTTGGTTATGAATAATGCAGTGCACCATGGTTTAGCCTGCACATTATCTAGAAATTTTCATAAAGAGTACTTCATAAATCCTAGTAGTCAGTAGTCATTTGTAGAGGTGAGCAGCAGTTTTTTTCTGAAAAACCTTATCTGGGATCAAGCTCTCAAGCTGTTTAAATAGATGATCAATTTCAATATGTTTAGAGTCAGGTTAAAAACCATCAACAACAAAAAAGAAGGATTTAAGCAAACTAAAATGAAAGCATATTTATTAATCTGAATTCCACTATCAATAATTCTTTACTCTGCTGTACAACAATGTCGCACGGCACATTTTTCTCCATCACTATATTTTTCTCCAAGGTGAATATGAGAGTTTAATCCAAACTCTTGTAAGTGCAGGAGGTGTGAGATGTAGCCCTTATGCTACATATATCTATGTCAGAGTGAATCAGAAACCAGAAGCTGCATCTTTGCAATACAAGTCTGGACTAAAATAGTGTGTTCTACATTGCAACTGCTTGTATGAGAGCTAGGGACTAGAGGAGTAAAAGGAGATTCCTTGTGCAACAGCTGTAGTCCCCAGACACTTCTCATTTCTATCCCAGTTTTTGCTGCATTGAAAAAAAAAAGAAAAACCAAAAAAAGCCACTTTTGGTCTAGAATGTAGTGGCTAAAGTGTAAAGGAACTCAACTAGTAAAATTTATGCTATCATAATTAGCGCTGTCTCCACATAACCACTCCCTAAAAATATAAATTCAGGCAAGGAGTGAAAAGACATTCCTAAGAAAAAGTAACAACCCTTTGAGCTGCATAAGTCTATTTTCTCACAGATTTGAGTCTTGTACAAACTTAAACTTGTCTACAAAGTTGTTATCTAATACCAACAACTCTTCTTGCTGCTGAAACTTTTGTAACATCTTTGCACATATTACAGTATTTGAAGGCCAGTCAAGAAAAATCTCCATCGCACCTTTCCTCCATAGGTTCTCTCATGAGGTTCACTGAGAAAGCCACTCTCTTTTTTTCACCTAAGGAATTTTGATTTAGACAAATTTGTGTGCTCTTAGTAACATCAAGATTTTTCACTTATCTGTTTTATTTGAGAGATATTGACCATGGGATGGGTGGGAGAGGAAACAGGCATATGAATATGAAATAAAGAGCCACAAACAGAAACACACACTCAGGAATAATGATCATATCTTTGCAACTTTTAGTAAGAAAACCATACTAAGAGTCTTCTCCCTATGATGCTCACAGTTAAAGCTAGGTTTTAACTTGCTGTAACACATCAGAAAAATAGTCTGTGGTCAGCTGAAACTTCCTCTGAACAGCCTCTGCAGTTCTTCTCTTCTGTGTGAATCTATTTGAAACAAAATTCAGAATATTTTACACTCAAATTGTTTCAATTGCTGTATTTAGTTTGTGTGGCCAGTTTTGGCAGTTGGGGGGCTACAGGGGTGAATTCCATGAGAAGCTGCTGGAACCATGTCCAGCAGAGCCAATGCCAGGCAGCTACAGGATGGATGTACTGCTGGCCAAGGCTCAGCCTATCTGAAATGATAGTAACTCCTCTGTGATAACAGGTTTAAGAAGGAAGGAAGATTATTCCATGAGTTAATTGCAGCCAGAGAAGACCAGGGTGAGAATATGTGAGAGGAACAGCTCTGCAGACACCAAGGTCAGTGGAAAAGGAGGAGCAGGAGGTGCTCCAGGCATCAGAGCTGAGATTTATTGCCCTGCAGCCCATAGTACAGACAGTGGTAAGGCAGCTGTGCTCCAAGCCCATGTAGATCCATGGGGATGCAGAGATCTGTCTCCTGTGTGAGGGACCCCACACTGGAGCAGGAGAATGACTCCTCTCCCTGAGCAGGGGAGAAACCACAGGTGATGACCATAACCTCCATTCCCTGTCTACCTGCACTACTGCGGGACAAGGTAGGAGGGAAGATGAGGGAAGGAGAGAGGGATGCAGAGAAGGTGTCTTTAAGTTTTGGGTTTATATGTCATTATATTTCACTTGTTTTCTTAGTAATAAATTCCATTAATATCCCCAAGCTGAGTCTGTTTTGCCCGTGATTGTATTTGGCGAGTGATCTCTTCCATTCCTTATCTCAGCTCATGACCCTTTTGTTATATTTTCTCTCCCCTGTCCACTTGTGGAGAGGAGAGATGCAGTGCTAGTGGTGGGTGCCTGGCAATCAACCAGGGTCAGCCCACTGGAACTTCTCATTTAATCAATTTTTAAGCATAGATACAAACCTATAACTCATGTTCTGATGAAGACAAAAACTGAGATTATCAAACATATATTGATGTTCATGCATACTCATTATACTGTTTTAATTTCATTTAGAGGCTTTGAACACAAATTTTGTTTTACCTTTTTGAACCTGATTCCCGTTTCTGCTTTGTAAATCCGCATTTTTCATGTTCATAGAATTCCATCCCAAAATCTTCCATGCAGGTGAAGGGGGACATTTGAATGGTTAGAAGAAGCAGATTTAATATTTTGTCTTTTGGTACTTTTGCTTAAAATGTAAGTATTGTTATGTATGTAAATGAGCCAAGTATTTATGGGAAATCAAGTGGTCAGATATCTGCAAGTAATTCCTCAGTACTCGTAAGCATTTTTTTTTACAATTATACTATCATTTAACCCCATTTATAGCGTATTGAATGTCTTAGTCAAACTTAGTCAAGCACATTCTTCAACATTTCCCATAGTCATGCTTTCACTGAGAGAAAATAATGAATATCAAAAGACTTTTTAATTTAGCTAAGAAAAGTGTAATGAGAGACAATATCTGGAATTTAAATTCAGAGTAATTCTAGTCATAAATTTGGCATAACACNTGTCTACAAAGTTGTTATCTAATACCAACAACTCTTCTTGCTGCTGAAACTTTTGTAACATCTTTGCACATATTACAGTATTTGAAGGCCAGTCAAGAAAAATCTCCATCGCACCTTTCCTCCATAGGTTCTCTCATGAGGTTCACTGAGAAAGCCACTCTCTTTTTTTCACCTAAGGAATTTTGATTTAGACAAATTTGTGTGCTCTTAGTAACATCAAGATTTTTCACTTATCTGTTTTATTTGAGAGATATTGACCATGGGATGGGTGGGAGAGGAAACAGGCATATGAATATGAAATAAAGAGCCACAAACAGAAACACACACTCAGGAATAATGATCATATCTTTGCAACTTTTAGTAAGAAAACCATACTAAGAGTCTTCTCCCTATGATGCTCACAGTTAAAGCTAGGTTTTAACTTGCTGTAACACATCAGAAAAATAGTCTGTGGTCAGCTGAAACTTCCTCTGAACAGCCTCTGCAGTTCTTCTCTTCTGTGTGAATCTATTTGAAACAAAATTCAGAATATTTTACACTCAAATTGTTTCAATTGCTGTATTTAGTTTGTGTGGCCAGTTTTGGCAGTTGGGGGGCTACAGGGGTGAATTCCATGAGAAGCTGCTGGAACCATGTCCAGCAGAGCCAATGCCAGGCAGCTACAGGATGGATGTACTGCTGGCCAAGGCTCAGCCTATCTGAAATGATAGTAACTCCTCTGTGATAACAGGTTTAAGAAGGAAGGAAGATTATTCCATGAGTTAATTGCAGCCAGAGAAGACCAGGGTGAGAATATGTGAGAGGAACAGCTCTGCAGACACCAAGGTCAGTGGAAAAGGAGGAGCAGGAGGTGCTCCAGGCATCAGAGCTGAGATTTATTGCCCTGCAGCCCATAGTACAGACAGTGGTAAGGCAGCTGTGCTCCAAGCCCATGTAGATCCATGGGGATGCAGAGATCTGTCTCCTGTGTGAGGGACCCCACACTGGAGCAGGAGAATGACTCCTCTCCCTGAGCAGGGGAGAAACCACAGGTGATGACCATAACCTCCATTCCCTGTCTACCTGCACTACTGCGGGACAAGGTAGGAGGGAAGATGAGGGAAGGAGAGAGGGATGCAGAGAAGGTGTCTTTAAGTTTTGGGTTTATATGTCATTATATTTCACTTGTTTTCTTAGTAATAAATTCCATTAATATCCCCAAGCTGAGTCTGTTTTGCCCGTGATTGTATTTGGCGAGTGATCTCTTCCATTCCTTATCTCAGCTCATGACCCTTTTGTTATATTTTCTCTCCCCTGTCCACTTGTGGAGAGGAGAGATGCAGTGCTAGTGGTGGGTGCCTGGCAATCAACCAGGGTCAGCCCACTGGAACTTCTCATTTAATCAATTTTTAAGCATAGATACAAACCTATAACTCATGTTCTGATGAAGACAAAAACTGAGATTATCAAACATATATTGATGTTCATGCATACTCATTATACTGTTTTAATTTCATTTAGAGGCTTTGAACACAAATTTTGTTTTACCTTTTTGAACCTGATTCCCGTTTCTGCTTTGTAAATCCGCATTTTTCATGTTCATAGAATTCCATCCCAAAATCTTCCATGCAGGTGAAGGGGGACATTTGAATGGTTAGAAGAAGCAGATTTAATATTTTGTCTTTTGGTACTTTTGCTTAAAATGTAAGTATTGTTATGTATGTAAATGAGCCAAGTATTTATGGGAAATCAAGTGGTCAGATATCTGCAAGTAATTCCTCAGTACTCGTAAGCATTTTTTTTTACAATTATACTATCATTTAACCCCATTTATAGCGTATTGAATGTCTTAGTCAAACTTAGTCAAGCACATTCTTCAACATTTCCCATAGTCATGCTTTCACTGAGAGAAAATAATGAATATCAAAAGACTTTTTAATTTAGCTAAGAAAAGTGTAATGAGAGACAATATCTGGAATTTAAATTCAGAGTAATTCTAGTCATAAATTTGGCATAACACTTTAATAATTGATCAGTTATTTGGAGTGATAGATTCCTCACCTCTTGAAAGAAAGTCTTGCTTCATAACAACACAGGCTGTTGCATTCACTGCAAGAGTAACTGGGTTAAATTACAGTGCCTGTGTTATATATGAGGTCACACTTTATAATTTAATGGTCCTTAGTGGATTTAAGATGGAAACTTCTCTAGCACAGAGATATTTTAAAATGCTTTGAACTACAAAGTAACACAGTGGCATAATGTCTGTGGATATAATAAATAACAACTACCCATTTAGTGTATTAATAAAAGATTTGTATATACTGTTTTTCTTAGATATTTTCCTCATCGGTGTTTGCTCTGCATAGGCATTACTTATCTCCTTTGTATGTTTTTGCCTCCCACAAGTGCATCAATGTCATTTCAGTTAGTAGGATAATAACACTGGCACTGTGGAAGCACGGCGCCTCAGTTCGTGATTAATGCAACATGCTCATTAGGATTCTTTCTTTTTTTTTCAATTTGGGCTCTAGGACTGTCAAATCTCTCACTTTGATCTTCACTAAATTCACTTCAAAAGCTTGCTAAAATTTCTATTAAAATGTTTTTAACTTATCAGAAGGATTTTTTTTTCAGTAATGTCATTAATCTTAGTCAGAATTTATTTACACTATTCACAATTTCAGAAATATGTCACTTCAAGAAAATGAAATAACACCCATTTCATGATAATCTAGGTTGTGAGATAGAAGAATGGTTAACTCTTAATGGGTGCACTGAGTTTTTATAGAAGATATTAATTAGCAAATCACAAAGCTCAAATGTCTGACCTCTGCAAAAATTCACAATATGTCAGATTTAAAAAGATCCTGAAAGCAAGCTATGCAATTTTTTTATTCCTTTCACTTTATGGCAAGTTAAGATAAGGATTCACGCCCAGGCCTTTTTACTCATGGGCTATTCTTATGGTTTTTACTTAGAAGTTGCCTGTTAGTATTGTAGAAAAGTGTGCTGTTGTCAGTATAAAACAAGGTCTGTACTGCTTCATTAACACCCTATGATTTCTGGATGATATACAGCTGGTGACTTGAATGGGGGATAGGAGAACTTAAATGTAAACAGAAATTTGATTCTAAATAAAAAATACATTCTCCGGGCTAGTGTCTTAATGCAATCTGCACAATTACTTGCAGAAACAGCAATCATAAAAAGACAACACAGGTTGGAAATGAAATCTGACAGTCCAAGTGTATTACAGGTAAAACAAAGACCAGTATTCCAGTCTTTACTTTTGTATCTTTATAGTATTAAGTTTTTATATCGACATTTTTATACTGTATGGATGGTTACAGTGTGAGTGTTAGTAAGAAAATTTAGTAAAAAATTTATTATTACTTAGATCAGCGGTGAAGCTACACCACTCGTATAGAAAGAAAGGATTGCAGAAAATACCTTAGTTCACTCTTGAGTTCATTATGACAGTGACTTGCAATTTTAACAATTGCAAGTTTGTCAGCCTGAGCTGCAGCTGAACATGTCCATAAGTAATTATACATGAGTAAGATTTTTGGCTAATAGTCTCACGGCACTTCAGTAATGTTTCCTCTTCAGGATCTGGCTGCTTTACAATGAATCATGTTCTCTGACCATAGGGTATGATATTCTATCTGTGTGGTTTGTGTGTGCATAGCCTTCAAAAAAGTGAAATATGTCATCTGTAATTAACTAAAGATTGCAACGAAAGGATCTAGTTCTATGGATTGAATGAATAGTTTCCTTTCTGGTTAATTTTTTTAAATAATATGATCAGCAATTCTAACAGAATACATTCCCAAAACATGGAAGTGCTGCTTTTCTTTAGCAAATATATGTGGGTTGAGTGTGGTGGGCTTACACTGAAAATAAGAGTGCCTTTTACTGGTAAGGTTTTACCATCTGTTCTAATGATTTATTCATACTAAGAACGAAGCAGGTGAAACTACAGAATGGAGATAAATAGCAGTGGATATGCACTGAATTGGGCTGTGATTGTGCAAATGAGTTCAATGTTAACACTAATGTTCAGCCAATCGCTATCATTCAAGTGACATCTTCATATGCCATTATGTGGTCTTGAGATGCAAAATATCAACGATATAATGCAGAAGGTCTATTTCTAGTCAACAAATGATTTCTATCCTGTCTTCAGATATTCATCCCTTATTATGAATAATACTATAAAATATTTATGTATATTTTGGTCTTTCACATGCAAAAATTTAAGGACAAATTTTGATGAAAGATCTCTGCATCAAAGATTTCTGGAAGATTTGAAGATTTTGTGGCAGGTTTGCTCTGTTTCTAAGTCTGTTTTATTGAGTCATTTTCCTCCAGCTTAGGTCTCAACCTGTATAATGCTTCCTTTATGGAACTAACTGTATAGAACCCAAGAGTTTGGAATTTTTACATAAAATTCAGTGTGACCAACTTCATGAATCTTATTTGATTATGTAGAGGCTTGGGCTGGAATGGAGTTCATATGGGGCTGTGTTTTGGATTTGTGCTGGAAACAGCGTTGATAAAACAGGGATATTTTAGTCACTGCTGAGCAGAGCTTGCACAGAGCCAAGGCTTTTTCTGCTTCTCACCCCACCCCACCAGAGAGGAGGCAGGGGGTGCACAAGGGGTTGGGAGGGGACACAGCCAAGACAGCTGACCCCAGGTGATCACAGGAACATAGTCTATGTCATAGGGTATCGTGCTCAGTGTATAAATCTGGGCAGAAAGTGGGGGAGCATTCAGAGTGATGGCGTTTGTGTCTTCCCAAGTCACTATTACACATGATAGACCATGGTTTTCTGGGAATGGCTAAACACCTGCCTGACCATGGGAGGTGGCGACTGAATTTGTTGTTTTCGTGGATATGAGTGTCATATATGTAACAAAGGTTTCAACAAAAAAAAAAAACAACAAAAAAACAGATGTGCAAAACAAGTTAATCCGCTAGTAAATATTCAGAAAATGTAATAATCATACGTGTTGAGACTTAAAAACTTTTCATATTGATTTTCTATCTTCAATTATAACATGTAAAAAGTTATGCTTATTTCTGAGGTAAGGAAATCAAAACAGAGGTTGACTTGTTGCCTATACTTTTTCATAGGTGGTGTGCTATTAAAATAAGCAGCTTTCTTGAAAAGCTCTAGGAATAAGACTGCATTTAAAAATAATGTTTTTCTAAGCCAATGCTTTTTGCTTAGCACCCTTGGGAGCTAGAAATATGTACTGATGCCAATGGGCTCTTCTAAATTTTGATAGACTTTGGTGGTCCCCTAAATTTTGATAGACTTTGGTGGTCCCATGAGCTTTGGATTCAAAGTTCTGGATATTGGTTGGACATGAGGCAGAAATCAACTCTATGTCTTCGCAGAAAAAGCTACATTTTAGCAAATATATTGCAATCAAAACTTTGATACAGCTGAGAAGGGAACACTCCCTATATATATTATTCATCTATCTAAAATTTTAATGGTCTAATCATAATGCAGAAATTAGTATTATTATTTATTCATTTGCAGTGATAAACTCTTGTATTTAGTAGTATAGTTAAGACTAATGCACAGAAACTTCCTAGTACTTATTCCCTTTCTCTGGTATAATGTTCAACCTTCATATTTTTCCCTGCATTTTGATAGCTTCAGATTTCCTTAAAAAGGAACTTATAACAGCTCATCAGCATCTTGAGTTTCCAAGTAAAGGACTGTGACACTGATAAGAACATCTTCCTACACAGTGTTGATAACATTTAGATATTTTCCTTTTTTTCTTCTTTTTTTTTTTTTTTAATGCTCTTAAAACATAAATTGCTTGGCTTGATCTCCCTTCATTTATTTCCATCTTAGGTATGGCTGTCTTCAGCCATTACCTATTGAAGTTACATAACATGCTTCCCCAGCACTGATTAACATCAATATAATTGCGTTTCTCTGGGCTAATATTCATTATTCATTCACAGTATGGGTTTGTTATAGCCTTATGGTATGTAATCTTCACAATTAAAGAAACTGGACAATAATAACCTGACTACTTGAAAGTTGTTGCCATAGCTAATACAAGGTAAAACAAACTTAGCCAAAATCAAAGATAGACAGCTCCAGACTGCCAAGTCAGTACAAAATCTGTGGACTTCTATTGGTTGCAATGAAATGGTATTTAATGGGATACAGATGGTTTTGCTAACAAATAATCAACCATTTTGAAGACTAATTATTACCCACTACAAAAGTAATGGTGATTAAATCTGGTCTGGCTTTCCCAGGAATTTTCCTATGTTGATTCTCACCTATTAATATTAGGCAGTATTTCAGAACATGTTTATTATCACATATTATCTCATAAATTCTAAAGATATCTTCTAGTTTTCTTTCTGGTGTTTGGAGCATTCAGAATGTCATGCTCAAAGTCACTAGAATAAGTTTTTAATTTTTAGAGTTTTTTTGACTAATTGAACCATAACTGTAGCATAATTATTTATACTGTTTTACACCTCTTCTCAGGCAAATGTAAATGCTTAAAAAAAGCAGCATCTTTAAGTTCCCCGTAGATGCTGATAATTTGATAACGGAAAATATTTAATTCTTGGAAAAATGTCTTCCCTAATATTTAGCATGCATTTTTTTTTCCTAATTTCATATCTTCATCCCAGTTTTAGCTTCCCCCATAATATATCAAATGAATTACTTCTGAATATTTATCATCCTTGAGTATTTTTTAATTATTACTTATGACCTATACATTAATTGCAATTTAGCCACAATATTTAAGTCACATGACTTCTAATTAATCTGCCACAGGCTGCAAATCATGAACAAGAGAGAGTGAATGAGGTTATGAAAGAAAAATCAAGATTCAAATATTTCCAAATGTTTTCTCTGTAGATATGGTCTTTTTTAAAATTCATTTTAACTCCTGCATTGTGTCTTCTCACTTGATGTTGAAGCGACATATTCATTTCTGACTGAAAATCCACATGTTACTTGTCCTTCTTTTTCATAACTAACAGAACGATGTAACAAGCAGGGAGGCAAACTTTTTTGGTAAAAAGAGAACTGGGTTACTGAACAAAAGTGAGAGCTGATGAAAAAAGTCTCATGCGCCTGACTTACAAAGAGCGGTATGCTCTGGAAAACAGACAACAGACGAATAAAGAAGAAATTGACAATAGTGTCAAAGCAGCAAAACTTTGCCACTTACCTTGAAAAATATGCAGGATAGAAGGAATTAAAAAGAGGAAGATTAATTTTAGGTTTAAACTGCAGACAGAAATAAGTTCTATCAAACAAAACCTGAACATAATCTTCACGTTCCTAGTCATGTTGTTTCATACAGAAGAGAGGAGTAAGAAGCTCCAGGTAGCATTTTATTACTTGTTTCCTTTGTCTTATCCTAAAATTTGTACAGTCAGTGGCAAGAAGTGGCAGAACATCATTCCATACTTGACAGGAATGTCTACAGGTTTTTTGAGTCAAGGCTGATCTTTAGCTTGCCCAGTACATGCACTGGGAATGTCCAAGTGATAAAAATGGAGTCCTGGATGAGCATCCAAGGGCTGTGGCGGAGGAGGAACGGGGGTATGCAGTGCTGTTTAGGCCAGCACTTCTATTAAATTGTTAATCAAGTACCATCCTTACTGGATTGAATAATGCTCGGTATAATGAAGGTCTGATGGCTGTTTCATCCTCCAGGTGCACCAGGCAATAATAATACATCTTAAAAGAGTAATAGACATAGAATGTAGAAAGAGAGGTAAGTGAAGACCTTGAATTGACAGTCTCATGTAGCAAAGCAAGAAGTAAATTTCACTAGAAGATAATTGATTCTTCAGGGACCTTTACCTGTCAAATTCAACAGTTGGCTGGAAAATGCTGCTGCTTTTTTAAGGTGCAACAGAAAGAAACAGAGTGAAAGACAGATTCCTATAATTCGTCCTTTTATTATGCAATAGGGTTTTTTTCAGTAAGATTGAGCTATGTTGAGCCAGATGTCCCAGTGGTATTTCAATTCTCTGTGGCTAAACTGAACCCCAAATTGTTGTTTATAACGTAGGACTCTGAGTTCCAGTAAATTAATATGGATTATTAAACAAAGCAAGTGCTAGAATAATCTAAACAGTCAACAGCCATACTGCTGTATTCCTGTACCTTGTCAGCATAATAAAAAAGTGGCATAATAAAAAATTGACAAACCAAAGTTAACTTCAGGATGGAGTTGAAAGTGTAAAGAGGCTGCTTCTAAACTATTAAGCACTTAAGTATGAGCACTTTAAGAGTAAGTGTTCCATGAGGGTGTCTCCCAGCTTTGGTCCCAGTCCACACTTGTTATTAGAGCATTGAAGAACTTGAAGGAACCTTCTTCTGCTTATTTCAGTCTGCATGTAGGGACTGGCAGGATTATACAGCATGTATTCATCTGCCCTTCTGGTCTGTAAGTTGTGATGGTCTCAATATTTTAATCTCTGCAGGAGAGGAGGGGAAATGCATCTCTCTTTTTCTTCTGCTCCTGTCCTTATCTCTTTTTTGGTGCAGAATTTTTCATGTGTCATAGCAGGCCTGCAGTAAATTTTATTTTCCATTACATTATAACTTTTTAAATTTATGCTTTATTTTCACTTATTACAATTGCAGTATTAAAGTATTACATATATTAATCACTAAAAAATATTAACAAAGTATTTCCAAGTCTTTAAAAAGTAAGATCTATCATAGTATAAAGGAAATTAAGCTGGAAGAAAATTGCTCACTGATGATGTTAAGTAATTCCTCTTAAACTATTGTAATAAAACACCTAAAAAATAAATTCCAAATTAAAATAGGTCCTAGGAGACATTTCTGTTTTCTGTGAGGTTCTCTCTAACCCATGGGGAAATTTTTTTCCAAGCTCTTTTTGAAGCACTTAAAGGTAAATGAAGAGCTCAGACCTTTCTAGGCTCTGTAAAATCATTTGTTATTTACAAAAGGTTCAAAAATAGTAGTTTAAATTTCCCAGTGAGTAGGAGTAAATGACAAGGGTTTATTTGTTTAAAACTACAACTTTGGAATGATGCCTGACTTTTTCAATTTGAGGAGAAGGCACTGAAAAATTGTTGAGGTAAATAGGGGTCTTTTTTTCAAGTATCCTCTTTTCAAAATTACATTACATTGAGATAAATATGTGGGATGGAACACCGTCACAACAAAAACACCTTCATGTAGTCTAAGAAAAACTAGAGGGTTTTGCCCAGGTTGACGAAATGAGGTATACTTTCTTAATGGAATGTAAAGATCCTTTGGAATCAGTTCCAGCCATTTGCATTCTTTTAAACATGAATTCAATTTAGTATTCCTGAAAGTTCTTCCTTGTGACCACCACAAGTCCCAGATACCCAGCGTGGAAGCTCTGTAGCAAGTCTTCCTACAGTGTCTAGGGTAATTGTGTTTTTGTGTTATTCATCTACCTCTGCTGAAATCAATGAAAGAGGATTCTGTTTGTTGGCCAACAGCTGTAATGTCATTATTAATTTTTCTGCAGTACACTATTTGAATCAATAAGGGGCCAAGAGGTCTTGACAAGATATATTTTTTCTCATATTGATCTTGATGATCAAGCTAGTGCCCTCAAGTCTAACCATTGATTCTAAGAGACAGAACTCTCAAGCTGGCAGCCAAATTTGTGCTATCAAACAAATCAGAATTTGTAATTAAAGAAAATGTCACGCTGTCATATTTTTCATCACAAGCAAAAGGAATCTTTCCACATACATTAGGAATAACACAAAGTGCACAGATACACTAGAGATATGTACCCTGAGTTTAATTACTGTTTTTATAGACTACATCCAAATTTAAATCAGATGCACTAACATTCCACTCTATATGGAAGCTGATGTCCTTCTATTTTTCCTTAACTAAAAATTTTAAGAACATATTTTATGGGGTTGTTTTTGGTTTCATTCCCTAACCATATTTTCAATTAATTTGTTGGGAGTCTCAATCTGAATACATTTTTGAACAAATACACACATTTCAGCTGACCTGTCTTTTATCAGCCAAGGACGAGTAATTGTTGATATTTTTCCATTCACTTCATTGTAAAGTAACATGAATCAAAACATGCAAAATATGTTCAAAGCTGTTGACTAAACATGAATATCTGAGAATGCAAAAGAATGAGTTACCTAAAACACAAGAACATTTTTTTCTTACATATCTTGGAACACTGCAGCATCTGTTCCCTAAACATGCAATATGAATGTCTGGGTGCAAAGATATCTGCTGGCTTTTAGGAAGCTCATAGCTACATGCAGCTTAAGGTATAGTTAATATAGCTAGCATAATTTTTAGAAAAAAAATATTAATTTATGACAGAAGTCTGATTTATAGCTAAGTTCCAAAGACAGAGACTGATTTCTAGTCATTTGATAACATTATAGTGATGAAGCCTCTTGATTATGTGATTATGTATGTTATGGGATTAGGTTATAAATTATGGCTGATGTATTATATACTTCAAGAAACCTAGTAAAAGAGTGCTGTTGCCTCAGAAAACTTGTTGCTCAAATTAAGGGAGAAAACACAAGAAGGGAAAAGAGTCACAGGGATGTTTAGGAAAGAGTCATATTAAAAATTAGGATTAAAGAGAGATCATCTATGACAATCTCCTGCTTAAATAAGGACTACCCAGCTTCTCAATACTGTACAGCACCAATCTAAAAATCAGCACAAATCACCAAGTATTGATACAATAGGTCTTGAAGTCTGAAGATACTTAGATGCCAGTACCACACGAGTTCTGCACTTTGCAATTCAGTAGTCAAGCTGGAGATGACAGGTCCATAGATGTCAGCCCTGTCTTGATTTGCCTGAGGTCACACAGGTTCTCCTTGACAGAAAAGGAAATTTAAGAAGTAATTCTTACTCCAAAGGTTTGGCTTTCCAAAACTCACCATTTGCATTTCAAATTTCAGCTTTACTTGGTTTAGCTTTCATAGGAATTACACTGAAGTATCTTTATTTCATAGTTTAGTAGAATGTTTTTGTTTCAGATATTTCTTAAGTGCTATTTTCATTGCAATGTTTTACAATACCATTTTTCAGTTTATAAGAATATCTTCAAGCTTTTCCTCAGCAGCATTTCTGTCTGAAAAACACATGACAGAGGAATTCTAGGTAATTTCTGAAAATATTAAAAGGAATCAGTTTATTAGCTAACTCCACAAAAACTTTTACAGTACATTCATTTTATTATACAATGAATACTTGAGTCTATATGACAGAAAGAGGGAAAAAGAATAGGTATATGAACAGATAGATGGCTATATAAAAATGTGAAAGAAGTATATCTGATTTGCTATAAGGATTTGCCATTGCTATAGTAATGCGCTGGAATTGTATTTAGGCTTTCACAGTTTCCAGTTTTAAACACTGTTACTTTCTGCTTTTACTTGCATTTTCCTTGTCTTTGCAAAACTTTGCCTATGGCAGTTAATGTGCCAGTTTTTAGGTCAAAGGAATTTGCAAAGTTTCAGGAAAATTGAACAAAATAAGCATTAGAAGCTATTAAGATTTCACATAACTGAAAAACTAAGCTTAGTTAAAGTTTCTATGAATTCTTGAAACTCAGAAATTATTTTTTTATTTAAATTTTATGTTTTCCATGGACTTAAACCTCAACACTTACATTCCAGATAACTGACAGCATATATACATTAAGCCTGCTCTAATTAAGTGCATATCCCTTTAGAGTATAAAAATGATCATGCTATCAGTTTTTTTGGTGGTGATAGCCTGTCAGGGCTGTCACCATCTCTAAATGTATATTAATTTCTAAAACCTCTCATAAAAATAGTCAAGTCTGTTTCTTTTGGATAACTGGAAAATGAATTTTTGAAGACTTACCTCTTTTTTTCTGAAATGTTTTGAGACGGCACTGAAAAAGTATGTTGCACATATTACAAATCATCCTTCGACTTGGTTTATGACAAAAAAGAGGAATTCAGTGTTAACTATGATTGACTGTGACTGAGGGGTCAAAATTTAGGAGATTTTAATTTTTCATTCTCTAGCTTTGACTTTAAAAGGTAAAAATGCATAAGAAGTAGCAAACTGAATGCAATTCTAAAAATAATCATCTAAATATACAAGATGTTTTATTCAAAATGTATAGCCATGTAAAATTTCATCTCATATGCTTAGTATTTTGTCATTATGAAAACTATTGCCTAAAAATCAAATAATATGAAGACATTCTGAAAGAGAAAAATCACAATATTGGATATAAGGTGCATATATCAAATTTGAAACAAGAAGTAGTTTTATGCTATTATATGTATTTAACATCTCTCCCCACAATGAATCTAAGGAAGGAGAAGTGCCATTCAGACCATTTCATATGACAACAGAGAGAGTGAAAGATAGTGAATATATGTGACAAGTGAAAACAAACCTGTTTTCAGATTGGAAACAACATTGTCAGAACGAGGTCCATACTTCAAAACTTGGTTTTTTGGTTCAATCCACAGTTACATATCCAATACTGGAAATAAATTATATCTTAATTAGTCAGTTCTATTTATACAGATACATATAATGCTAAATCTACAGTAAGTAGAGAAAAAAGCAATTCTTCAAACATTAAAAAGGTCACAATAACCTTGATATAGATCTATGGAGGTAATTTTTAGCAAATAGTATTTTCATCCATTTGGGTTATATTCCACCCAAAGATGGTCCTTATGCAGCTTCAACTCCAGTCTAATTAAAAGATCTTGAATAAGGCAAGATTAATAGAAGAGAGCAGTACAAAATTTAGATTGCTTTTAAAGCAATAACACAATCAATTCTCTATATATAATGTATTTGGAATCCTTAACTACTTCCATTTAACTTCATATGCCCACACTAAATTGCTGTTATTTGCTAAAATCCATAGCTAAAATGGAAAATTTTAAAATGGAAGAGGTCACCCTTTTGTGAGCACAGGACCATTCACTGAGTCAGCCCCCAGCTGTTGTTAGCTACCTTGGAACCTGTGTGGTACTATGGTTCATGTACTGCTTGTTGCAATACTGAGAATTCATATAATACCATGGGGGGCTTTTGCGATGATAAATAGCATATTTATTTAAACAATAGTGATTTTAGAATAATACTCATTAATACAAAGAGTCATGGCTACATTTGTTTAGATGAAAAGCGTTCACAAAATCAGGTTAATTTTTTATAGTGATTAATGGCAATTCTGGAATTTATAGAAAGATCTGCACAGAAAATCTTTTATTTTATTTTTTTCTTTCATTTTTTTTTAACTAATACTAGTTTTCACTTTGGAAACAAATATAAGATTTTTTTAGGTTTGCACCAGCATGAGCATACACCCAAACAAACTTCTATATCTGCTCCCTTTGTAACTGATGTTTTGTCAACATAAATCCAAATTATTTTAGTTTTTCATGAGAAGTTGCTGCCTTATTTATAGAGGAGGAAAAGCAATGTGCACTCATTCTATGCAACAATGAGAGATCAATGTCTTTTTAAAATTAAGGACAAGTATGCATGTATGGAACAGCAATTTGCTAAGGTGGTTTCTGACAACTTTGTCTAAGGATAGATGGATTCCAGTTTTGCATGCTGAAATTAATATACCGCAAATATTTACACTACTTACATAAATGTTGTAATTGCTGCATCTTTATGAGTATTTTCATAAAATCGTCTTTTCTTTCTGTGGTATTTTCTTTAATGTTCTCGTGCCAAACTTCAGTAAATGTTCCCCAAGAAAAATAGTCAAATACATCAAAAGTTATTTCCCCCACCCTCAAACATATTCAAAACAAAATCTGACTTATTGCTCCACCCACCTTCCTTATCAAAGTCAAAATAAAAAATTTAAATTATTTGTGCTTGTGTATCTAGAGTAAGAGGATGACATTTTTAAAAGCCAGTCAACCTGTCATTCAAAAAGGAGAAACTGGTTAAAGGGGCAAGTGCTTTCAAGAGGGATGCAACTCAAATTTTAAGCAGATGACCTGCTGGTGCTGCTTTAATCCTTTTAATGAATACATGTACTTTCACTACTTTCTGCTAATGTGACTCAACTTGTTGTACAGAAAAGTGTTATAAATATTGATGATAATTGTTAAACATTATACAGTGTTCTATGATAGCAGTTCTGCTACTCAGGAGATAATTCTTTTCCTTGGGAAATGTCAAGCAATTATGAGACATTTCCTGTTCAGGAGAGAAAAGGGGAAGGGAAAAGTGGGAGCAGAAACTGAAAAAGAAAGGGAAGAGGAAGAAAGGGAAAAGGGAACACATCAGCATTTTGATTCAAAGGGCTAGTGCGGTTTTGGTGTAAGTACCTTCCTTCCTTCCTTCCTTCTTTGTGTTTACATTGGATTTACATTGTGGTTTTGGTATGTACTAAACAAATTTCCAGGACGTAAAATGGGAAATTCCTCTCCAGGAGTGCAGCAAAGGCTCTCCAGCTCCTGAAACTGATTTTAAACTGAAGGAAGGCAGGTTTAGATTAGATGTTAGTACGAAATTCTTTACTCAGAAGGTGGTAAAGCATTGGAACAGGTTACCCAGAGAAGCTGTGGATGCCTGATCCTTGGAAGAGTTCAAGGCCAGGCTTGATGGAGCTCTGAGCAACCTAATCTAGTGAGTTGCATCCCTGCCCAGGGCAGAGGGGTTGAAATTAGGTGATCTTTAAGGTCCCTTCCAACTCAAACCATTCTATGCTTCTATGAATGTTCAGAACAGATCAACCTAGCCCACAGTAAACTCCATGGGCCAAATGTATCTTGTAGGGAACTGATCTAACACTTTGATATATTGGATCTCATCATGCTGTTCTGAATGGGTCCCCACTGTGAATTGCTCCCTACTTTGCCTTTGCTAATCCTAGAGAAGGCTGAAAAAAATATTCTGGGCTGATTATACTGGTTTTCTGTTGGGATAGAATTAATTTCTTCATTGTAGCCAGTATTGGACTGTGTTTTGGATCTGTGGTGAAAACAGTGTTGATAACACAGATATGTTTTACTTACTGCTGTGCAGAGCTAACACAGAGTCAAAGATTTTTCTATTTCTTGTACTGCCTTGGCAGTGAGGGCACTGGGCATGCACAAAGTCTCGGGAGGGGACACGTCAGGGAGAGCTGATAACAATTGACACAAGGGATATTCCATGCCATCTGGCATCATGATCAGCATATAAAGCTGGGGGAAGAAAGAGGGAAGGGAAGAAGGAGGGAGGGGAGGACATTCAGAGTGATAAAGTTTGTCTTCTGCAAGCACTGTTAAGCGTGGTGGAACCCTGGTGCTCCTGGAGATGGCTGACCACGTGCTCATGAGAAGTGGTGAATGAGTTCCTTCTTTTGCTTTGCTTGTGTGTACAGCTTTTTTCTACCTATTAAACCGTCTTTATCTCAGCACATGATTTTTCTCACTTTTACCCTTTGGGCTGTTTATTTAGGATTTGAGCAAAAAAGCCTGAGCACAGTAAAGGATGGTAAAAATAATAATAACCAATGCCTTTTCCTGGTCTTAAAATCAAGATTCAAACATGGTTAGAAGGGAAAAAGGCATTTTACCCTGGTATTTATTTTAAGGATCCTTAGGTGCACCACGTCCAGGTCGAATGCACCCCAATGCACACCACAGTGCACCCCCCACAAAAGATCTGGTATCACATTATAGGTCTTACTAATTAGCATATCTATCAAAGATTCCCCAATGAGAGGCTTGAATGAGCCCTCTCCCCAAGGAACCATCCCCTGGATGGTTCTATCTTAGTTTACAAAATGTGTTCTGGAGAGGACCTTGGGGTCTGGTGCACACTGATCCCTAACTATGAAGCCTCTAAGATGTTTAGTCTCCTAGCTTAACAAACAAGCCCAAGAATGTAGGCAAAAAGCACTAAGAACACAGAAGTTGTAAAAAGGTATAAAAGGGGTATAAAAGAAAAGGCAAAAAAATCATCATGGCATCACAACAACAATAATAATTTATTTTGAATTGGGTTTTGTATCTATATCACACATTTGTTCCCTGCATGGAAGTGCAAACCCAGAATAATTTTATAATGTTTCATTTGCTAATGGAGCAATGTAAACCAACTTAAAAACAGACACAACACACAATTGACAAGGAATGTTAATTACAGCCCATTTATCAAACAGGTTAAGCTTATGAATGCAGTTTTACATTGAAAATTCGTAGTTTACCTCTGCTGGACTTCAAATGACACAAGACAAATATCTGGTGATTTAAGGATGATTTAACAGTCAGTGTTCTCTCTTCTCCAAAGCGAGCTCAGTGCAAAACAATGTCTGGGTTTGTGCCCAGTTATGGCCCTGAAATCCTTTTTTAAGGCACAAATGGGCCAAAAAATATGCCTATGTGCTTTGCCCTGTAAATTTCTAGTGCATACCTCAGTATTCCGGCAGCAAAAATGATCATGCACTTTGCTTTGTTGCACTCGCTTGTTGAGCAGGATATATGCTAGTATGATTTTCTCCTTCATAGTGTTTCTAACTTATCTGATAATTATTGAAGAGATTTATTACTCAAAGCCTTTTCAAGGGAAGCTAGGAGCAACAGTGCAAAAAAATCTGTGAAATTCCAAAAAGAAGTCACAAGCAATTTGAAGGAAATATTGTTTCTGGTGTATGGTAGTTTTCTTTGTTTAGAAGGTAAAATACTATCCCTTCAGAATAATCAAATATTCACTTATTTCAGAAAATAATTTTATATGAATCTTCATGAAGAGAAGAGAAGTTTGAGAGGAGACTTCACTACAGTCTGCAGTTTCCTCAAGAGCAGAAGTGGAGAGGCAGGCACTGATGTCTTTGGTGTTCAGTGACAGGACCCAAAAGAACAGCATGAAATTGTGTCGGGGAGGTTTAGGTCAGATATCAGGAAAAGATTCTTCACCCAGAGGGTGGTTGGGCACTGGAGCTGGCTCCCCAGGGAGGTGGTCACAGCACCAAGCCTGACAGAATTCAAGAAGTGTTTGGACAATGCTCTCAGGCGCATGGTCTAATTGTCGGGATGTCCTGTGCAGGGCCCAGAGTTAGATTTCAATGATCCTTGTGGGTGGGTCCCTTCCAACTCAGGATATTCTATGGCCCTCTGGTGTAACAGCCACCCTTCCTGTGTCATTTGCAAACCTGATGAGAGTATCATCATGCCATCTTTAATTAAATGGACTGGACACTGTATTGACCCCTGGAATGCACCACCAGACTCTGGCCTCCAATTAAATATTGCACCACTGGTCACCACCAGAATGGTCTGGCCATTCTGTCAGTTCTAATTTCATCTCTATGTCTTTTCATCCAGCCCATACATCAGCAGCTTATCTACGAGGATCTTACCACAGACAGTGTGAATGTATTACTGAAGTACAGGTAGAAAATAGCCACTCCTCTCCTCACTTCTGCAAGGTCAGTCATTTCATCGTACAAGTTTATCAAGCTGGTCAAGCATGACCTCCCTTTTGGGAAGCTATGCTGACTGTTCCTGATGATTTTCTTGTCCTTCATGTGCCTGGAAATACTATCCAGCATTAGCTGATCCATGACCTTCCCAGAGACTGAGAGAAGGCTGGATGGTCTGCAGTTCCCTGAGTAGGCTATATGTTGTGAGAAGATTAATGTTAGAAATATTATTAGGGCTTGCATCACAAGATGAGCTGGAGAGATCTTTACTTTATAATATTTCACCATGCACCAATAATATGATGACTTTTTCAATAACATATCAAAGCAACTCTGAATAGGAGTTCCAACACTAAGAGGAAGAGCATTATTCATTTGGAAACCATTGAGAGATTAAAAAAGAAAAAGGGTAAAGCACAAGAAGCCCATAGAGATGTTGGCATGCGATTAGCTAAGCCACACATCTTCATCTGAATCTATAAAGAATTTTTTCCAGATGTAACCATGTAGCTCTCCGTGTATTTTACTTTAGCCTCTAACATAGATGAACTTCTAAGGTGGATGAAGAGAAGCAAGGGAAAGGGGAAATGGAGGAAGAGAAGGAGGGCAGAAAGGAAGGTGTTCAGAGCCACAGGAATGAGAAGAAACAAAGATCTAGTGGGTTCTCTGGGACAGAGTGTTGCACTAGCTTCAAACTAACCAGGATTTGAGGCACACGGCAACGTGGGAAAGACAGTAAGAGGGAAATTGTGGGCACTTAGTCCCAGGGTGATGGAGAGGGCTTCGGTCTTTAGCCCAGTCAGCTGGGCTCACATTACAGAAGCAATGAAAGCAATGTCAGTGTACAGACACTCATGCGTGTTGCAATAACATTTTTAGTACAAATTAATGCCTTTAGTATTCATCTCTTAATAGTTCTAAATCTGGCTTCTGTTCCAAATCACACTTTGTCTATCACAATTTCCACATGGCTTTAACTGAACTGATATTTTTAGAAAGGAATTTTCCTATGTTTAAAGAATTAAAAGCATGTATCTGCCCCCTGCTCATCCTCTTAGTAAACAAAGAAATATACTCTGCTGATCTTCATTAAATTCTTGTATGACTAGCCCTAAAATATATCTCTGATTTTGTATCTCATTTGCTCCACATTTATTTAATTTGCACAGAATTGTGGCATCTATGTGTCATTTCCCAGTGTAACTTACTTTCACCGTGGCTTGGGTAGAAAATGCTCTGAATGACATGGCAAAGCAACTGAAGTCACTATTCAGCCACTGAGACTTCCTCACTCCACAGTTATCATGGTGCTGCATCTCACTACCTTTGCATGAGAGAATAGTTTAGTCATCTTTTGTCCTTACTGTTTTTTAGTTACAGGCACTGCGTATTGTCTGATTTTTACTCCTGCATTACATATTCTCTTGTAGTGACTTATTAAGTAATGCTATTTTCCTTGCTGCTTTAATAGACCACTCTTTTCTAATTGAAGGAGAATGAGAGAATGAGAAAAAGCATGTTTCCAAAGACAGGCAGGAGACTTAATTTCTTTTACTGTTTAGACAGTGGCTCACTGTTTGACTTTGTGAAAATCACTTAGAAGGCCCAAATTTGCAAGGAGCTGCACAAAGTTCGGGTGTCTTCCTTTTGTTATCTACCACTGAGTTTTGTTCTGAGAAACACACAACAGAGAGAACAGCAGTTAAAGGTGATGAGAGTTGCAGGTACTTGACATATTCAACAACGTGGATAGTATTAGAGCATTTCAAAGTCAACATCTTAAAACCCCAGGTGATTTCAAGCTTTTTTTTTTAAATGCTGACTTGAAAAATAGTGTTCCTTGATTTTACTATCTGCAAATAGAAAATAATAGCCTTCACAATGTTTGTTGATTGAAAATGTTTATAAAACTTTTCAGGATTGCTTGTGTTATATAACGACAGATTTCCTCAGCCATATTAGTATTTTTATGTCACACATACTGGAAGCTTTACAAACAAGACCAGAGGGAAACAGACTCACTTTGCTAGATTGTGGCTATTTGCCATGTCTTCTGAAAAACAAGACTTGAGTCAGTCTTTACTGCACACCGATCCACATTATTGCGTACATTGTGAGTCAAAAAAAGAGAGAAACACGATTAGTCATAATTCTGTCTTTCCTCCTGGACAGTGATATATATCCATGAAAAATCATCTGTGGTTACAAAGTAGAAAGAAAACATCCTGTTAGTTAGACTTGAAAATAAGTATTTTTCCACAATTAAAAAGAATCTATGCAAACAGATGCAACAGAAGTTGAGCTCAGAGGAGTTCACCATGAGATGAGTATTCTCACTGGCAACCAGAAACGGCAATGGGCTTGCTTCCAAAGGGTGTTATTTTACTAACTGTGATGCAGCAGCAGTGACAGTAGAAACATCATGTCTGGTAGAAAGGTGGCGCTGTAAGTGAACATGAAGATCCAGTTGGAGTGGAGTTGGAAAACAGGTTTGGGCAAGGAACTCTCTCAGTTTCCTTCTCCCATCAAGATACGTATGTTTTACTGTGTCAGAACAATCTTAGTTGCATGACATAACCTTTGGAGAAGATTGCACTATGAGAAGACAACATGCATGAAAAAAGGTGAGATTAAACTCAATAGCAAAGCGTCATGACGTGTAACCCAGGGTTACACAGCTTGTGCATGTACAGAAATTGCTGCAGTGGGTTTGTAGCATTCTGTAATACACACGGAGATGGAGGTTTTTATTCCGCAAAATTTATCTACATTATTACAGAGTATCAAAAATACTACCAAAATCAACACTAACAAGAATCCTGCTATAGAAATCATCACTAGCAAATATAAAAAGGATTAACAAAGTGAATATATACATAGCAATTAAAAATTACTATCAGCAATCAATGATATATTATCAAGCAATAGTATGGCAACAGTCAATATCATCAGCAATCAATCATATGGCAACAATCAATATAAGTTTGTACGTGGAAGGTATATGTCAGTAGGCAGTACAAAATTATTTGTGAATATCAATATATCCTTTAAATTTAAAGATGGACGTGTTGCTACATATTTAAGGACTTGAATAACAATCTCCACTTCTGTCTACCAGATTAAAAGTGTATTATGAAATTATTGTTTTGAAATTACTGAGCTCCAGACTATGTGCATATATTTGAAAGAAATTCCTAGACTCACAGGCTTCCTAAAAATTTTCCTACTGGTGAAGTCTAGGAAAGACAGGGAAGAGGATCATCACCTGCCACTCACTATGTGATATCTACCATTCCCTTGTGCAAGTAAATAATTTCTCATCACTTCAGGATTTGACTTTTGTTTTCTAAGTGGAATATTTTTCTTCTCAATTTAAGTTCAGAATTAGACACAGCTTCCCTTAGGCTGACCAGACTGTTGCCCATCACACAAGGACAGAAATGCTTTCACAATTCCAAATAAACCAGTAGAAACCCTTTCCTGTATTATATGTTTGATTTCTATATGGGTAAATTCAAAGCACACATTAAAGGTTAATGTGACATGGGAGAAATAGGTAACTCATGGAGTAGTTTTATGGGCTTAAGCTCTATTTTAAATTGTATTTTAAAAAGTCTTGGGCTGAAATATGACCAGCAATGGCCAGTACACTTGATAAGGAGTCTGAGGAGGAATTTCTTGCCTTACCTACACTCCTTGTAATCTTCCCCTGTGAAGACTGCGCAGTACCAGAAATAGAGTGAAGAAAAAAGTAGAAGAAAAAGACTCTAAATGGAAAACATTGCACTAAGAATTCAAAAGCAGGTTTGAAACACACATACACGGTAGCAATACTTGGGTTTTTTTATTGCAAGCTTATTCTTCAATGTAGCCTACAGTACAAGGCCTCCCAGAGGACATTTAGGAACACAGTAGTCTTTGGTCTTAATGGAAACTGTGTTTGCTGAGGATGGTGCTGTCTGCCTTGCAGTCACCAGGTAGGCTGGTTGCACAGCAGGAATCTCTTCCCTGTAATACAGACACAGATAGTGAAACCTGTTTCATCTGACTGAGGGTGCCTGGAGTTTCCTCCAGTTCAATGTGGGAGGTATTGCATTTCTTAGAGAAGCTTCTCTTTTCCACGCAGCTGATGATGCCGTGACATGTTTTCAAAGTAGCTGGGGGCTGTGAGCCCATTTGACACAGTAGGAAAGAGGCTAAACTAAGTGGGAGAAAGATCTGATTTGGCCACTTCAAGAAAAAAGGTGGAATTACTGAATAGACAAGTGAGAAGAAGGCAACTAATTTTTTTGCACCATGCTATATCAGAAATAGTAGACTTCTTCAATAAATGCTGAAGGGCAAGTCAATTGACAGGATATTTTAATGAAAAATAAAGGATTTACCCTTCTACACAGAATGAAATTTTAGAAGGGCATAACTTTCCTGTGTGAGGTCAAAAGCAGGAGAAAGATCTATACAACTATCAGGCTGTGTTTTTTTTGCCAACTACAGCAGATCTCAAACAAATATCTCCCCAAATCTATTACCTTTCTATTTACCTCTCCGACCTTGCCCTTCCACATATGTAAAGCCATATTTAATAGCTTTATAACTGCTTCTCCTTTCTAACATATAAAAATGCACTGATTCTTAAATGGTCATTAATGAGAATGTAATCTGTCTTGTCTGAGGATCACTGGGAGACAACATAGCCCTGCAGTGAGCTATTCTGCACATCCCTCCTGCACAGCCTTTCTGAGGATACTGGTTTTACACCTCTCTCCACTCTAATTTCCTGTTCATTCTACAGTATAGCATCTATTAGTCACAGAAAGTCGGAAAGTTAAAGACTGCAGCTGGAGTACTCTGAGGCTTGCAAATAGAAAGGTTTTAGACGTTTGTGTGTAATGGGCTGTAAAAGTAAAAGCTGTGATTTATTGTTTCTTTCAGTTACTGAAACCTAATGGCTAGCCCACCTTCTTTGGAATTCAGTGATCTGCAGATGTTTATATCTAATAAAATGTTTGAATAAATTGTGATTCTTTTCCTTTTAATGCATCACGCTTCCATGTTACTGTGCAACATTTCTTTTGCAATTTTATTTTTGACTTTCAGTCCAAAGCTGAAAATAATACAGATTTATACTTATTTTCAAAACAAAACAAGTTTTTAAAAATGAAATCTGTGACCATTAGTAGCAAAAAATTCAGACGAATTATTTCTTTTAATTCATGTTAAATCAGTCTAAAAATAAAATAAAAAATAACTTATTGGTATATGGATATTGATGAACACAGAATGATAGCTTATATTATACATACACACACTCAAACAGGTTATGGATATATACCTCTGTAACTTGTACAAGAGAAAGAAACTCAAGGAAACAGAAAAGTTAATTTTGAAATATACTAAGACTTGTGATTTGGCATTATTATTGTCAAAAGGCAATTTGTATGTTTGTTTTTAATTTCCATTACAAAATAAAAAACATATAAATATGAAACACAACAAAATGGCATGATTCTTAAGGGCAATGTCTTTCTTTCCCAGGTGTAGCTGTAAGCTTTGCAGGCAAATGATTGACTGGCTTAATAATATCTAGGAATTAGTTTCAAAAGGTGCTGTGAAAAAGCAGAATGTTTATGCTCAAGGTATTTTTATGGCCAAAAGAGAAACACATCTTGTATATAGATTCAATAGTTTATTGTTAGTATAATTTAAATCCTAACTGTCTCTTGAAGATTTCTTTTTAGTTCAGTACTTATTATTACAGGAAAATAAAGAAAAAAGATAAAGAAATTGAAAATAACAAAAATGACGCTATCATAGAAGAAGTTGAAATTTCTCTACACACACACTCCTGATATTTAGCCCTTTTATCCTATTAAGTTTGATTTTCCAACACGTGGATATTGGCTTCAGCCCGGGGAGAGGGTAGAGCTGATTAATGCACCCTTAGTCCTTCACAGGTACTCAGGTGGATGTTTTCTTCTTCACCTTGGACTCACATAGGGACCTTTTCTATGTTTGCCAACTTTCTCGCAACTTCCTATTTGTCACTATTTTTCAAGTGCTTACTTCTTCTGGAATTGCTAATCATGGCATATTTGACGTACGTTAGATACCTGTTCTTTGTTATCTTTGCTGCCTTTAAAAGTGGTTTTGCCAGGTCTGTACAGCCTTAGCTAGTCATTAGTAGGGTGTTTATAGCTAATGGGTCATGAACATCAGGTTGCATCCTATTTCTTATCATTATGTGTCTTCCCCTCTCTGCACTGCATTCTGTGTCCCACCCTCCAAGGGTCTGTTTTGCCATACCATAAACATATTCCTCTATGCTATGTTGCTATGTTAGAGTCATAAATATCCGATTCTGTACAGAAAATACTTGTTACTACCACATGTATGAAAATTTTACCATGGAAGGATAAGCAAAAGCAAAATGAAACAGACCTAGTCTCTTCGTCATTTCAAAAATTGCTGTTACAGCTCTGGCAATTATAACTGAGTTTACCTAGGTAAGACAAGGGCAAACAAAGTAAACCTGGCTGCCTTAGGGCCTTGAAAAGTTTGTACAAAGATCATGGCATGTTGATAGCAGTGGCAATATCTTATTCACTGGGCTACAGAATCCATTCCACTCAGAGAAGTATCTAGGGCTTCTTCTAACTTTTAGAAGGGCTGAGATCTGCAATATCCGGGTGCTGATGGAGAAGCTCATGGTGCAGTCAAATGAAATAAAGAGTGGTTGTGTGGAAGTGCTTCTGTCAGAGATGGGAATTGAACCATCGTGTCTTTCGAGGAAGAGTAAAATTGAACCCATTTTAGGATGTGTCTCTAAATAGTTGCTAACAAACAAGTGCTTTAAAGACAGGAGGAAGGGATGACATTCCTTATTAAAGTGTCAAAGTTGCGCTCTGAAATGCAGCTTTGAAGGTGTATTAGATCATGAGCTTTTACTGCTTGGTGTTTGGGTGACAAATAGACCAGAGTGTGTTAGCAGGGTACTTGGTATTCACATGGGTATTTGATTACACTGGGCATTTTTATTAGCAATTAAAAAGCATATAAATACTGCAAGGGAAGGGAAAGATCTAATTCTCTCTCTTACCATATGGTGGCTTCATGACTAGATTTCTTTAGTCTTTGTCTTCATAATCTTTATAAAATTTTGCTGTTTTCGGCAAGGTGAGCCAACTCTAAAAGAAAGATGAGAAAATTGCCTTCCTTTGCTTCACAGATCTAAGTGGTTGCTGGACTGCAGATGCAGCTTTGAATCATTCAAGCAGTACAGGGCAGAGCTGTAATATCACTTAGGTAAATTCTTATCCTCTAGTCTGGGCTACAAAAAAAAATTAATAAGAACAGCAGCAGGTTTTCTCCCTTATACTGTTTGTTAGTTGGTTTGTTTGTTTCAAAATATGCAATATAAGTCAAAGCTGCTCTCCAGTCCCTGAATTCAGTGTCTTTCAAAGGCAAGGTCTGGGCAAAATTTTTAATTTGAACTCCAAGTCTAATTGAGTGAGGGAAGATTGTTCATAATTCTCAAGTGAATTAGCTTTGAAACTGGTAGTCAGTTCTGCTGCAGTGCTTTGGTAGAAGAAATTTGGACATTGCAGTTATTTTCCTCAATAATCTTTATTTCCTCTTGTAAAATTAATAAATTTTGCGTAGCTTGACGCCTAGCCAGCTTCGAACCGTGACAGACATCTAATACATTTCCTGCCAATCACATAAACAGGTATGATTAGGACAGTTAGTTGCCTTTTATTTATTTGGTTGGTTTGGTTTGACTAGGCCCAAAACTATTCAATATATGTACTTCCAGCTACTGCTTGTTTCCCAGAAAAACAGTTGAAGTAGACAGTAAATTGGAACATGAATACAGTCTCCTGATTTAGTCAGGATGAAAGATTGAGAAAGTCAAGGGAAGAAGCATTTGAAAACTTGACTCAGGTTGAGTACAAGAAAATGAAAAAAGGAAAAGCTTTAAGATGATACAACTATGTTAATTGTTTAGTTAATGAACACTTTTTCAGGAAAAAGACTGATTTTTAGCCTTCATGTGAAAAGTAATCCAAATGCTCATGTAACATCTCAACAGTGTTTTTTGGTTTGAGTTTTGGGGAGATTTTTGTTTGGTTTTGCTGGGGGTTTTTTTTGATTGGTTGTTTTTTCAGGGGGAGAGGTTAGGGGTGTTTTTGTTTTCCTAATTGCGGTTGCTAACAATTGTTCAAATTTATTAAAAGTGTCGTGATTTCTCTGCTGTCAATTTAACTTAATGATCGAATAGTTCAAACAATAATTATTTTAAGGAAGTCATGCTCTAATTTTTTTAGGATAATAAGCTAAATGGAGACACCTGCCTCTAGCATAATTTCAAATGAGTACTTTGAAAATGAAATCATCAACAAAGTTGTAATTGCATGTTATCTGGAAAAGGTCGCTAAAAAAATTCCTGTGAGAAAGCATCTTTAGAAAAATACTCATGCACTGGTTTAAATTCAAACAACAGAAATTATTTTATATTCCTTCCATTATAGATGAGTATACATGAACATACGAGGCTAATAATGTAAACCTGTACCTTTTCCATTCTTCTCAACACTATCCTTTCTTTAAAGGGTAGCAGATTAAAAAGAACCCTTTATTTCTCTTAATCCTCTTAATTTCTTACTCTTGTTATAATTTTTTCCAGCAAACAGCATAAAACAAACACTTTTGAATGCTGTATCCACTCTGAAGCAAGACAGGTATCTCAGATTAAATTCATATAGTCAACCAACACTGCCATGTCATGCAAAACGCAAGGAATGAAACATAAAGAGCCAAATGAACATACGTCCACAGAGAAGAAGGTTTGAGACATCTAACACTTCAAATACAGCTCTACATACACATGTAACTTTTTTCCCCCACAGATTACAGAAAAGGAGTCCTAATACATTTAGATCAAGTACATCTCCTGAGCATCATCGCCTTTCACTCATACAGGATCCAATCTGTGGAGACCATCTCTGTTTTGAAGAACAGCTTCCATACAGCCAATAGGAAAGTTGAGGTAATGGACATTTAGAAAAAACTGCTTTTGGGATATGTTTATTGTCTTTAGTTTTTTTGCCTTTATTAGTTTATAAAGTTCAAATCAAACACAGATGCTCTCATGAGCAATTTAAACTGAATAAGGTTACAAATGGAACAGAGATTAAAAAAACAAATCTAGTTTTATGGATGATATTGTTATGTTTCTCACCATGGGTTTGTAGAAGGTTCTGTTTTGAAAGTGTTTACCACTCCTTGTAAGTGTTTTAAAATAGTCACTGCAGTATACTCTTAGCCCGAATGCACTAAATATGTTTTTAAATCTAATTTTTGTGTCGTATTTAGTAGCATGTAATTAGTTCTGGGAATCTCTGTGGACAAGTCACAAAGTCTGTACTGCACATCTAATCTCTCAGGTATTTCAGTGTGGCTTGGTCGAGGCCTAGAATATGGTGGGTTTGTTGCATGACTCTGAAATCACAAGCAAGTTCCACGAAGGTAAACCTCATGAAGGTCAAGGATAATGCCCCATTATGAGTTAAAGTTTTTTCCCAACTTATATTAAGTGGTTTGTGTAACTCAGGGCATACTTTGCTAGAGTATTGAATAAATACAAATCTGTATTAACAAAGCAGGTGAATATGGAAAATGCTTTGTTCATTAACAGCCTGTTGTGATACAAACCAATGCAAAACAGTAGCTGCAGATTTGAGTCATTTGAATCTGATATTCACTATATAGACGAACGATGGTTACTCACTTTGAATTTATGAGTACAGCCACAGATTGAAATAAAATGGAGTAAACGTCTGCGGTTATCTGTTAACTGGTGTGCTTTATCATTTCACAACTGAACGACTTATGGTCATGTAGTTCAGAACACCTCTAATTAATTTTTGAGTTGAGTCTTTATTCTTAACCTCAAACTATGGTTTATTAATGGGTTAAGGTAAAGAGTTTACTAAAGTGTAATGTGTAGCTGTGCAAACATATTTGGAAGCACATAGTTCATTGTTGGATGTCAGATGTTTTACCTGCCTACCCAACTAATTGAGAATCATACCAGAGAACCAGAAAGCCATTGTAATGAATGAGACAGTCAGTGACCTCCAAAAGACATAACTGAATTAGAACTGATGAACTTGATATGAGTAGATTCACAGTGTCATTTTAAATATAACACAGTTTAACTCATTTTCCTGATCTTGGAAATGTATTGCACTAAAAGCATAGGAAAGATTGGCAAGTGAATTTTAGTTTGTTGTGGTTTCTTTTTTTTCTCTACAAGTGTTATAACAGTAGTGGTTTTATTGAAGGATATTTATTATATAAAAAATATTTTGGTTCTGAATGCATGCAAAGCAGGCTTTCTGGAATCTAAGAGGCGTGTTTAATGGCTTTGAGGAGCAAGAAGTGATAGGAGAAGAGAAGAGGGAAGAGGATTTTTTTCCCCAGGATATAAATGAAAAATCATTCTTTTCTCCTTCGTGCCAAAGAAAAGATAAGTTTAAGACATAATTGTTTGAGAACTTAATTTCCAACAGAATTTTGTTTCTGAAAATAATAACTTCTTATAGGCTAAATAATTTTGTATATTATTGCAGAATTCTGTTAGCCTTTACGCTGGAGGTTTACGGTAGTCGAATATTGACAAAAATATTTCAGGATCACTTATGAAGATATTCTTTCTACATTAATCTGTAATATCAAGTGACAGACCCAACTTCTGGCCTGCCAGCCTTTGTGTGAGATGTTAAATTCATCCTCTGTTGCAACAGAGCAGAACAGAACTGAGTCTTGTGTCTGTTTCTTAAATCCATGTGGTTCATTTGTCATAAATGATAAAGTGCCCAAATACAGAAATTCCTATGCAAAAAATAACATAAATTTCCAGTGAAACACAAATTGTGCTGTATTTTTTTTACACTTCTGTAAAGAAGAAAGATGATTTGGCATAATTTTATGCCTAAGCAGGAGCTACTTATTTACTGGTGAAGAATGTGCTGTCAAAACCATATATTTGGTAGTCCATGCCCTCAGCCTCTCAGTAAGTACACACTGTGAAATAAAACAGATTTAGGAAAAACACTGAGCTTCCCTGCCTACCGTCCCTTGAATTTTTTCTCAACTTTGAGGTCAAGGCATACTTTCATCTCTCCTTTCCCAAAATGCAAAAGATCTCTCTTTTTTTTGCCTAAGATTCTGCTGATTCCCCTGTTTCTTTTCCTTCATTGCTGTGAATTGATCTTTAGTTGGATATCCCAGGAATAAAGTTTACATACAAAACTGTTAAATCAGAATAGCTTGTGCATGTCAAAGTCACGTTCTTCATTTTACGTTAACCACTCAAATAAATGGAGAACAACAGCAACAACGTTTATATAAACAACAGAAATGTTTCTGATGCATATTTTCGAATAGGCTATGTCATTCCCTTTATAGTATCTATCTTCACCATGCGGAACTTGTCATAGTGATAAGATTTAATAGATCTGTTAAGAACTGCTCTTTCTTTCAAATTTTGCTGGAAAAAATTGCACGGTTAGGAAAAACAGTTGCTCAAATGGACTGTATAGGGGGCTTGTATACTGTTATTTTGGATGATCTGAAATTCTGACAGTTGTAACAATGACAGTCAAGAAAAGCAGCAGCGATTTTTAAAACACAAGTCTGCAATGTCTTCCAAATGTGGAGATTTCAATAGACTAACACACCAAGAGAGTGGAAGGGCCTGACAGAAATTAGTCATTTTCTGTGTGTATAGAATTTAACAGTCCTTAGATGGCTCAAGCTGGATGAAAGAAACACAGAAAAATGACCTTTATCTTTGTCACCACTGCAAATCTTGTTGTTCCACTGTTCCAGTGATGCATAGAGGTGGAAATAACGGAGATGAGTACAATAGACTTTTCCATAGACTGAGTTTTCCAGGTCATTTAATTCTCTCTAGTGTGTTCAGAACCTTTCCAACGGAGCTAATGATAACAGATTGCCACATTATCCTGCTTGTGGTGACCTGTTTGGGTACCTGCCAGAAATTCTATTCACTCAAACCTATGGGTGAAAAAAGTGTTTACTGAATCCACTTCTAATGATTATTATAATTGATTCAGGGAAAAAAAGAGCATATTATTATTGAGTGCTTCATATATTAAATAATGACTCAATTATTTTGAAAATTGATACTTTAGCTCTGGATTGCTGCTCTGCTGCAACTGATTCTGAATTTTCCTTACAGACTCTGGCCTTTTGCCAATTCATGTTCCATGAGGACAGTTCTCCCTACCAAGCAAGGCTGTTTTTTCAACATATAGCCAGCTAAAGCTACCCACACTAACTCTCTCCTTGCTAAAAAAGAAACGTTATGGCTCTGAAGGTGATAAATGTAGCATTTTCCTGGGATTTTTTTTTTTTACTATTTTTGTGTTGCATGGGCTTAAAAAGTGCTGAGGAGGAAGTCCCACTACCTGTGAATATCGTGGTGTTCAGGCTCTTGATCATTTCATGATTTTAGTATGATTTTTTGAGCATAAAATTGACCATTTTAAATTTTACCCTTATTGTTTGAATTTCTATCTTTAACATAACTTTTTGAGAACTAAGGTGCTTTAAATCACATATACCATGTGATTCTTTCCATGAAAAAAAAGAGCCTGCTTTTAAATGTTAATTAAAGAAATTTTGACTATTTGAATATTCATTATTTGGCCTATCCAATCAGAGAAAAGTAATTCCCTAGAAGAGATTCTGTCTGGGAGTTCTGCTTTTAAGACAACTTGCTCTCGCATGTTACCTACTTAATTTTGAAGAGCTGAAGGGATCTAAAATTTAAAAGTTTACTGTTTATTTAAACTGATTCCTAGTCTAGTGTGTTTAAAAAGGATTTGAGATTATATCTAATATTTTTGGGTTATGGTTTTTTAACTACATTTAAGTTCCTGTAGAAATCACACTTTTTCCATATCAATGTAAAGATCATGTTAAGGGTAATACCAGACTTTACTTACTATACACCAGTGACTTAGTTGGGCTTTCCATTTATAGCTATTGATTTGCTAACTTAGGGCCATTTAAGCCTGCATTGGGCATGTAAGTCACCTGAATTTCCCCTGAAAATACTAGAGGTAAAAAATGCCATCAAATCTACTTCAGATGTAATTGTTCTCATCAGAAAATGTTTCCTTTGAAGTCTGTTTCATACATGATGGGCTCGAATTTGAAGCTTACAGAAAATGTTTTGCGTGCTGGATGCAAACTATAGCAGTTTAGCACCTGCTTTGCTAGCAGCTGAATCATCTCACATGAGTAACAACTTCCTTTTCAAGGTGGGGAGAGCAGCACAGGCTGGACAATCACAGGTAGCAGTGTTAATAGAATCACACTAGTTTTAAAAATAAGATTTAAGAGGTTTGGGGTTTATATGACTGGTATCTTGTTGACAACAAGCATGCCTGTATTCTGAGAAAATTCATGTTCTCGTGGGCTAAAATGAGTAGTGATTTTCCCCTTTGCTATTTACGTGTCTGCAACTGAAATAACTGGAATATTCAAGGCTTTCAATCTTGAACCCATTTACTTTGACTTCGACTTTATGTTCTTCCAGATTGCTTTATTTTAATTTTGTAATGAAATCTTCTATTTTGCTGCTCCATAAGTTTATAAAGGTTAAGGCATTACAAAATTAAGATTTTATGTTAATATAATTTTTTAAAAAGTGTTCCGAATAATATCTAAAGTCCTACTACACTATAGTTCTGAATTATTCAGATATTAGTATAGTTTTCATTAATTCTAAGTACATAATTTGATGGATTAAATTGTGATATATATGTTTACAGCTTACTACAAGCTAATGAGAACCTAAAATGCAACATATTAATAGTAGTTCACTGCCTTCTGTTGACGCACAATTGGGAAAATAGAAATACTATTTTGAAAAATTGCATGTATGCAGGTTTCAGATCTCCTATAAATCTGTCTCCATACAAGAAACCTTTTATAGATCCCAGTGTGATCTAAACAAGAAAAAATTTTATCCTAAGACAATTACTTAGGCTCAGTCTGGCATTACAGTGAAACCAAACCAATGACAAATCATTGCAAAAGATATGGTTCAGTCCTCTCCTTGCAACCTTCTCCTTCCTGTAGCACATCTACGGATTGTACAGTCAATGCTTAATTGGTTGATCCAGTGGAAAAGATTCTGGTTTGGTTTGTTTCATTCCATTTTGTTTTGTGGCTAAACCAATATACTAGATGTGAAAGAAATTTCAAGGCAGTAAGGCTTCTGCTTTCCAAGGCAGCTTGCTATCAGTCTGGCTTAGCAATCACAGTAAGCCACAAAGCATGCCTTAATTTTTGAAGGAGGTGAATTCATGCGCTGATACAGCATCAGAAATCCTGGTGAAAACAGGAGTGAACTGCACGCAGAGCCACTCCACTGAGGGTGCCACCTCCCACTGCTGAAGGATTAACTAATACAAAATTAAATGTGGTAGGGCCTCACTCTCGCTTCTGGTCTGATCTGGGAAGGCACCATGCTTTTCATGAAAGCAGCAATGAGTCAAACCTGTCAAGACATTAAGGTCCAAGCAGACTTCATTGTTTGTTAAAAACAGCTCCGAAATTCCCAACAGGACTAAAATATGTTTACTTCCCACGTAGTGAATATGGAAGTTCAGACACAAACCTGGCTGTTTGAGACTGTGCCCATTGCACTGCTGTCTCCTACCAGCCAGGCTGAGATTAGTTACAGGCAGACACTCACTCACATTGGGAATGGAGACAGGCAGATGGAATTTGGGGAAGATACCACACAGACACCCATCCTTTCCTAAGAAATGAGCAGGAAAAAGTCTTACATTTTTAGCTACACATACTTTGTGAGGAGTGAATGCAAATGTTCAAAGTGACAAGCACTGAATCTTGAAGACAGCTCATTGACCATGCCTTTCCAGATATGCTATAACTATCACCATCCTATGTGGAATTCATGTATTTGGATGACAGCCAGATGTAGAAATCCCTGAGCTAGAGGTAATTTTGGAAGACACCCATATTTTTCATTATTTTTTTTGGTACAGAAAATTCAGAAAACTGATGAATTGAAATTGATAATGAAAAACCATTGAGAGAGCTGAAGTCATGTGTAAGATTTTCACCATACAGTTTGTACAGGCACTAAGTTTTAGAAAAAATTCATATACCACACATGTTTCTGGTTTTGTATTACATTAATTTACATTTCAAGTTTTCAGAAGTATTTGCAAAGAATATGTTTATAAACCTTGTTCTATCTTCCTAGACTTGCAAAAACCCCTAGTAAAATGCCATAAAGATGCTTATACCATGCTGCCTTACATGACTAGAAGGAGAGAGAGGGAGAGAGGCTGTAAAAAGATCTTGATCTTGTTTCATGTGTTCAAACCTGAATCCACATTCAGATCTCAAATATTGCAGAGGCGTGTTGTACAGAAGAGGTCTTAGCAAATGAGATATATTTCTGTCTTTTGCAACGCTTTTAAAAATAGTAGAAAGTCCACAGCCTCACGCAAAAATTGAAGCTTTACATACCATAACAGAGACACTGATAATAAGCATCCCTAATATGCAGCACAACTCCTTTATCAGCAGTTTTGTGAGGAAAAGTAATTAATTCTGCTTTGACAGGAATGAGAAGAACCAAAACTCAGTATTATATATTGTCATTATACTAATTATTGTTATTTGTTTATTATAGCAGGATTCATTTCCAATTTAGAGTCCTCCGAATGAAAGCTATTTTTATCCTTTCATTCACATATGCAGTGGGGCTCCTAAAGAAGATTTGTAATTAATTCTTTCAAATTCATATGAACATTGTTATTTTCTTAATCTAATATTTGATACTGATAGAAATGAGCTGCAGACTATTTAATGACATTCTGCAAGTACAGTCTTATCAAGTTTGTCATTGCCACCTGACACAAGCAATCTTAGAAGTCGTCTCATTAGTTAATGTTAATGAATTTGGCAGACACACATAATTGGCTTTTACTTTGGTTTTCATGTTTATTTATGGGATTTCACAGGGGCTTTTTGAAAGTATAGACTTCATATTTATTGGTTGTGCAACTGTAAAACAATTTCTTGTAACTGATATCTGCCTGGATTTTCTATCAGATGAAATAAACTAGGCAACTACCAAATTTGGTAAACTGAAATAGCTCTGTATAAAATACAAATTTCATGAAATCATATTGTTCAGATAGAAAAAGGCCTTGGACAGTCTTCAGTCCAATCTTTGGATCATGGCAGGTCAGGTCAGGTTGCTTAGGTCTTCTTTCAGTTGGGTCTTGAAGTCATCCAAGGATGGAAAATGAACAACATCTCTCAGCTTGTGCCCCTGCCTCTCTGTCCTTATGGTGGAAAAGCTTCTTATATTCAGAAGAACCTCTCTCATTCCAATTTATACTTCTTGTTTCTCATCTTTCCAGCTTGCATTGCTTTGAAGAGCCTGGCTATGTCTCCTCAATGACTTCTCCATAGCACTGGGGTCTGCTGTTAGGTCCCCCCAAGGCCAACTCTGCTCCAAACTGAGCAAGCACAGCTGCCCCAGACTCTTGCTAAAGGGCAGGTGCTCCAGCTCCACCATTTCACCTCCCTTGTATTCCCTTCAGCTGGTCACTTTCTTTCTTGTACAGAGTGACCCAAAACTGGACACAGTATTCTAGATATGAAAGTTCTTGGAAAAGTGGGAAATTAAGCAGTCTTTATCTTCATAAGACAATATTTAAAAACATGATTGAATTGGGTTGGTTTTTTTTTGAGTGAGACCAACTTTAATTTACAGGAGCATGAATCAGAAATTAAACTTCTATCACTGATTTGCCGAAAGGAAGATATAGCTTTACACATCAATCCCAAGTTTATTATTCTTTATTTTTCTTTTCACACCTTCTGGTTTTATTTATCCCTTATGTCTCTTATGAGATACAGTTATTAGTGCATAATCATTTTTTTGTTGTTGTTGCACTTTTTCTGTTAGTTCATGGCTTTATCTTCTGTTTGCCCATTGCCTGTCCTGGGGATGTTATTTCCTGCTTCAAGGTTCCAAAACGGATAGAAGTGTGGGCCGCTCACCATACTCCTTCTAGAAGCAAGCATGAGAAGGATGTATACTCAGAGGAAATATGTGTGTCATCCTAATGCAAATATCTGAGAAGGGAAAATATTTATAGGTTGATTTCTCTCAGGTTTATTTCTAGCCAGAAAGGGAGAAGAGTGGTACTATATGAGACACAAGAGTTACAGTCAGTAGACCTTGTGAATAAGTGACTACACTCTTTATTATTATTATTTTTTAAGGAACTTTAAAAGCTTGGGCTGTCTGTTTTATGTTAACAACCTAGTGTGTAGCCTTTGTGATTTACAGTTGAAAGTTGTATTAAAATATTTTAAATGAAAGTTGCAGTTCACCACTTATTGTAGAACAAAAGAGGAAAAGTGTAGCTTCTTTAGTGCTTCTTTTCTGTTATTCCAAATTCTTTCAAATTAAATATTAATGCAAAATGAAAGAGGGCCACAGCTTTCTTAAAATATCACTAGGAATTTGGGGGTTTAAGTTCTTGATACATAAAAAGTAAAATTTAATTTTAATCCTATTACCTCAAGTATTGTAATTGAATATTCATTTAAATATCATCCCAGTTCAGATGATACAGTTAGTGATTGATTTATTTATTTGTAAATGGCAAATGAAATTTTAAGTCTACATTTTCTTAAGAAACAAACAAGTAAATTATTTATTAGTCAAAATAGTCTGCCATAACTATGTGATGAAGAACTCATGTCTATGTGGATGAAAATAATGTTTTCACTACAAGGTCTGAACATTACCGGTGAAAGAAAGAACTGATTTATTTACAAAATTATAAAATGTGGAAGGAAGCACATCTATTGATGAATAGAGTGGATGGAAATGCTACCTGATGGGCTGAATTTGTTCTGGATTTCAAGAAAGAGTTTCTGTGACTGCATTCAGTAAAGAAAGTGGTGTTCTTGAATACTGTAAAAAAAGGCTTTTGATATTCTACTCCTATTTTTGCCAGACCTTGAAAGTCACTCTCCTTCAATAAAACTCTTTCATGAATGGAAAATGAAAATAAACATCAGCATAGCTTTTTCATACAGTAACCGAATAAAAGTGATATGTTAACTTATTTAAAGTGCAAGGAACCTTTTACAGAATTTATACTTGAATTGTTTACGAGGACTAGGCAGTATAAAAACAAATCTAGGTAAACGACTCTTTCTAGCAAGTAAAATGCAACATCTAAATTTTGTAGCAGTAATCCTAGTTAGTGTTTCGGATGTTTTATGCAGCAAAATTCCACTTTCAAAATTTGACACTGAAAATCCTTCAATCCAAATTAGTTAGCTTAAACTGAAGCCCTTGGTTTGCAGAAACATATAAGGTTTCAAGACATCCTAAGAATAAGTAGAAGGGAAACAGAACAGCACTGGCAAGTGTCAGCATTTCCATAGCAAAACTCACTTCAAACAGAGAAAACTTTGTTTACCTTTCCACAGCAAATGTGAGGTAAATACTTGTTTTAATTTTTCGAAGAGAAAGAATTTTTTTTTTTTTTCAAATTTAGGGAAAGAAAGGCAGTGGGATATCACAGTTTCTTTATACAAGCTGGATGCATCTTCAATAGCATGATTGGCTGGGCTCTGCAGCATAGGAAAATACAGTCTTTTCAGCCAAACTCCCTTATCTAATTCCCTATAGAGATAGCATCCTATTGTGAATGAGTTGTTAAAGATATAAATATGGTAGATATAGTTCTTCTTTAGGTAAATCTTCCATTTTTGCTGGTAGTTATTCTGGAGTTTCAGCAAAGATAGCATTGTCTATGTAAACTTCTGCAAATGGTCTCTGATCTCACTTTCAAGGCTACCCTCAGCATTTCTGTTGTATCTGCAATACCTTGATGTATCCATACTGGTCCCACACATCAAGAACTCATATGTATTTCTATACAAGGTCACTTACAAAATCAATTACTGCTCATTTTCTTTTAATATATCACATGATTTTTATAATTAACATGTGCTTAAGGAGATGTGTTCAGTTTTCAAGATATACTGATGCATAGATCTTATTTAACTTTTTTTGTTATGCAAATTTTCAAGTAGACCTCTCTCCTATTATCCATAGATTAGTGAAAAAATAATTGCTTCATTGCCTTCTTGAGTTTAAAACTGAAAGCTAAGTTAATATTTGGGTAGAGAACCTTCAGTGTTAGTTATTTGATTCAGTTTGCCCATCACTGAACATTGCCATTTTTACTATATGCAGGAATTGTTTATTTCACAGACTTGATGAAAACTAATTCATAGTAGTTATTAAGATAAATGCAACAAGTCATACAATAAAAATTAAATGAATTTTAGTTCATTAAAAATCTCCTTTACTCTGTAAATCATACATTAATGAAAATTGGATAACTTTGAGGAGAGGTGGGAAAGGGACCCCCTTTGATTAGGACAATAATCCCTGGACAGAAACTATAGAAGTACAAAAGTTATTCTCTGTAATTTAGGGACTCAGAAATATTTCCAGCTGGGTTCAAGTCCCAGCCAGCATATGCAGTTATATGAAAATCTATTTGCTATGTCCCATGCGTAATACTGCTTGCAGGAAATGCAAAGCTGCTGCTGAGAAAGAACTCAAGAGATTGTAAGTAATATAGTAAAGTTAGCACTATGCTTTTCTCATCACAGTGTAGCTACAAACCAGAGTCTTTCAATTTCTCTGTTTCTCTTTCGGTTGATAAATCAACTGATCTAACTCTCCCATTTCAATGACCTATCTAATAAAAATACTTATGAACAATCTTAAATATTTTACAGGCTAATTATATAATTATTTGTAGAAACAGAATCTTTGACCCAAGTTGTTAGAATAGGAGGAAAGGTGGAACTACAGGCAATTTAGCTGAAAATCTGAATTACTAGTTTTCATGTTATAAAAGACCTTGAAAGTAGAAAGTCAATAAAACCACCAACTGAAAACCTAGTTCAAATTCCACTGTAGTTAATAGCAAACCTTCCAGTAGTGCCAAGGGTTGCATATGTCCATGACATTTATAGAAATTTGAAGAACAGCATATAGTCTGTCTAAGAAGTAGAATCCTATAAAAATTCTATATGTGTATTCTTTTCAAAGACAAAATGTCTATTGCTACTACAGGGAATTTGGAGTGAGCACATTAACTTTCAGGAAAAAAACCAAATATTACTTCAAAGTTAATTTGAACTGAGTAGAGATGTGGATTAAAGAAAAGCCAGAAAATGTGAGCATGGAAATAGAAGGTGCAGAATATCCCTTCTTATGTTTCTGTAGAAAATATACTACCAAAAAACCCCAACCAAACCCAAACCAAACCAACCAACTGAAAAACCCAAAAAACCAGGCACAACAAATGAACAGGCTAAACTCTCTAAAATCTAGAGTGACTAATCATTTTGCTAGCACTTGGAGAATTTTCATGGTATGCCTTGAGGCAAATTAAACACATTTGTGCTCAAATATCTATTAAAAAAAAAAGTAATGAACAATGCAATGTGCTGAGTCCTACTGCAATATGCAACTCTACATGGAGCCTGCAAAGACACATCACAAGCAGAATCCTTATATACCTCTGTACCAGCACCAGTCCCAAGACCAGTGGTATAGGGCAGTTCAGGCCACTCTTGAGTCCACCCTCCAGTCCATCTCTGCTGCCAAACATGGCTCCTAAGAGCTCTCATTCCAGGATGGCTAAGGAATAATGCTGAGGCTGTTGCTTATCTCAGCAGGCAGAAATGCTCCATTGCCTTGCAAAGTGGCCTCCTGTCTATGGCATCCCTACTTCCTGACAACTTCTTTTTGTAGTTGAGCCTTCTTGCTCTCCGTGAGAGCTCATTCATCAGTCAAAAATTACCACTGCAATTGGAATTTTCCCTTCTTAGCTAAAACCCATTTTAGGATCTGGGAGTGGAGTAGGAAAGGAAGGGTGGCAGAAAACCCTCAGAAGAGGATCTAATTAAAGCAATTTCAGTTGTTAAATGAACATTCATTATCTGTAGACAAATGCAACAGAGCTCACAGAATGACTGAGAACATCATGTTAATAGGGAAACAAGTGACTCACTATAAATACTTTGTGAAGATAAACTGAAAAAAGATACACAGCGGCGCCAGTCAAATCTCCCAAACCATTGAGTAAATAGAAGTAATGCCACACATTGCAACCTTTTAACTCACTAGAATGATGTGGGGACCAGAGCAGAAAAGATAAATAGGAATATGACAAACAAATACGTTAATTCTTAAAATCTCATATATATGTATGTATATAAAACAACCCACAAACCAGCAACAAAATGAGACACATATTGTAACGGAACAACTCCAAAGGGCCAACATTATCCACTTGCCTTCTAAGAGCTAAGTAAAATCCATAGCATAGAGATGATGGTAGTATAACTGCTGACCAAATAACCATCTATGCAATAGAGAAAATCTGAGGGATTGTGTGAGAGTTATATTGTATTGCCAGGAACTAGACTTGAACTGCCATTTCTGCCTTTGCTATTCCTATGAAATATATATTTAAACAATAGAAGAATAAGAGATTTTTAAACATTGGTTTTATTGTTTATTTTTCCTTTTGTAGAAAGAAAAGTGAGCATATACCATTATCCTACTGAGTTTATACCAAGTCATGAGCACTATTAGAACTCCCATAAGTAGATCATAATTTGTACAAGAAGCTTGTTTGTGAACACAGCAAAATAGTAATAATTCAACTGGGGATGAAGAATTGCTGTATTTTAAATCTAAATATTTTTCTTTAATATTTTTGTACTTGTATGAAATCTACCAGTATATTTTTTTTGTCTGTATAGATTTTCCTCGTAAAAATGAATAAAATATCAATAATTCTTAAGACCTCACTACAAGTAACTATAAAATTACCCTATTTTAAAACATGGTAATTGTCATACATAAGTAATCAGTCATGTTGCTAAATTTAAAAATAATTTGGCTCATATAGAAGAAATGTGTGTTTTTCTTGCATAGTGCATTCATTTTCCATAACAAATTAGTGCCCACATAAATTCAGTCTTCCAGACAAATGAATGCTCAGCTACATGAGAATCTGGAATTTGCACATTAGAATGAATTTCACTGTACAGATCTTAGAAATGGAATTAACAGATTCATATGCAGTAGTGTCTGTTTAGCTGATAACATATACATTTTACATGGTATAAAAATACATTTTTCACAAGTTAGTGTGCATTTTTCAAATCCTGTTGTTTCAAGGTTAGAAATTCATGCATGAATTAGAGATCATGATTTATTTATTGTTAACTTTGCCTATAAAAACTTGTCATTTGTGAAGCAGCCAGTCCAAGATACCAATTTTTTTAAACTAAAATCTCAAAAAAGAAGTCGCTCTTCTTCCATACACTTCACTGCATGCCTAAGGCATTTGGCTTTCAGCATCATTACTGAGTCTCTGTTTATAATGAGTAAAAAAGAAATAGCAGAAGGTAATTCAGTTCAACCAACATCTAAATCATCCTCAGGGTATCTGTCAATAAAAGGAACCTGAGATGCCTAGTTGGGATGAATTGGCCAAGTATTACATGTTAAACTTCATTTGGCAACACTACAGCGTCATGTTGTGGAAGCCATCTTGTTAAGGTTTTGCAAAATGGGGTATGCAGAGAATGTATAACAGTATTTCATGTTGTAACTCTGTCAAACTTAATAAATACAACCTGGGTTTAGTGTGAAATAGTATTATTTAGAGTATGTGCTGTTTTTATTATGCATTTAACCCTTATGATGTAAGTCTTTTAATACAAAGTACTGAAGAAATTGCATCCTTACAGTCAGCAAAAGAGAACTTCACAGTTCTCATTACAAAAACATTTTCTCATCACTTGGATTTTCTTCAAAGAGCAGTTACTCCAAACTGTCATACCTCAATCAACTGGTGAAATTTGAATCCTGTTTAACTGTTAGAGGGACTTGAATCCTGTTACTTTGAGGGACTATACCTGTATGGTCAAGGCTGTAGTCACCTTCTGACCCAGCCATACTATATATCTATCAATACATAGTTATATTTGTCACTTCTATTGCATAATTGTGATTTCAACAACATTTACTCACTTGCCACAATTCATTCCACTACTGAAAGCTTCTGTTTAACATTGGGTTATAAAATGTTCTCCCTTTTTCGACTCCTGAATGTCCTTTCTATTCTATATGTTTAGACCTTGTTCAAAGACACATTTTTCGAGCATGAAAGTCAATAACAATGTTGGGCATAAAAACTGCTTGGTTCATAGTGGTCTATATCAACCCTGGTTCCAAGTGGTTATTGATTTATTAATGACTTATAATTAACCAACAATCAATGGACTATATATTCAGGATCAGTATCCACAATACAGAAAATAAATCATAATGCTAAACATACACAAAATTGTAAGAAACCTCTTCAAATTTCTGAACAGCCTTTTATAACTAATTCCCAGAAGTGGGACCTTGACACGTTGAGACAGCTGCCTGCATGCTCTGGCTTTGCCCTCACCCATACCAGCACATCCAGCTTCCATGGGAGCACACACGAGGTGCGAGTCCTGTGTTGCAATCTGTATTGCCAGACTGCAGGCGGCTCCCTGTGGCCCCAATTTTGAGGATGCTCATCCAGTCCTAGGCAGAGATTGCAATGGTGGCAGGATGATTCTGGCATTCTCAAACTCCCATGATCCTTTTGTCCTTCTTTTCAAGCTCACCTTCTTGGTAATTCCCTTGTCTACAATTTAATCTACCAGTTGCTGGCATCTTCCCCTCTAGGGCTGTTGGTGTTTGGGGAAACAGGCTCTTGGGCTGTGCTGGCTAATCCATGTGACGTTCAGTCCCATTGCCACTTTCCCAGCTACTGTTTTCTCTGGTAAGTGGAACATGTGAGCACCCCGACTGCGAGCAGTCCCACTTGCCTGTTATTCTCTTCTGCTGCTTCTGTACTGGAATTTAGTTTCTACCCTGCAAGGGAGAGAAGAGTCTAGCAAGTCAGTGAGCTGAAGGGTGTAGGCAGATTTTTTGGAGGGCTCTGAACCTGCTGGAAGTGAGTGTGGAGGTATCTGCAACACTGTAGACAAGAAAGAAGAAGCAGCACATATTGATTTGTGTGCTACAGAGTCTCTTAGGGTCTCACAGGAGAAGTTTAAAAGTCTGTTCTGTAAATGTTTTGACTTAAAGTCAGTCTTAAGCATCTATGTGACTATATTTACTGGTTTAAGATCAAAGTAGAGTGATGGGGATAATGTTGCTTACATAGGATAGAGAATTCACTAGAGTGTATTTACCTTGTGATAACCAATTTGCATTTGCTTATCTTTCCTCTAATTTCTGTGTTCTTTATGCAATTCAGCTAGAGTGATTACCAATATGTGAATAAATGGCAGATTTTCTGCGTCTTGCAAAACAAATAATTCCTTTAAGTCGTTGTGCTAATCAAATGTATTTACTCTGGAATGGAATTGGTATTTAATGTCATTTGTGCTTTGAGATGTGTGAGAGCATTTTATTTATTTTTAGTTTCTTTGCCAGCAATTTTTTTCCTGTCAAATACTGAAACATGCCACACATGTCAAATGTAATTGGATTTAGCTCAAGAATAGAGTAATAAATATCTAGCCAATGTTTTCTTGTGGACAATAATAATAATAATAATAATAATAATAATAATAATAATAACAATAATGCATTTGTGAGTTCAATTTAGTACATTCTTTCTTTAATACATGTGAATAATTTGTTTGAAAAGGAATTTGAACATTTCCAACAAGAAATGAAATAGAGCTACCGACATACATTTTGAGATTTAAATTCTTATGTTTTCAAAGGAAAATTTTAATTTAATTAAAAAAAACAACAGCAACAAAAAGCGACAGAAAAACAGACAATAGATGGTAAACTCTAATGACTTCACTGAATTGAAACCCAATGTTTGTACATTTACACATTTTTCAGTTTCTTAAATTTATTGGATTTTTTTTTAGTTTTTTAGCAGTTACAGACTTACAGCACCTTTCAAACACTGCAAATGACTTTTAAATTACTGTATGTAGCTAATACCAACCTCCTTATGTCTAAAAGTGCCTTTAAAAAATGAATAAAATATTAATCAGGTTAATCGAATATAATTCTGGTTTGAACTGCAAATTAAAGTTGTAATAAGTTAATGTCACTAAGAGCACTGAAGAGCAAGTAATGTGTCCAGATTTTTCTATATTAGCAGAGTTACGTAAGAGCTTTTAATTTGACAGATTTTGAAAAAGCAAATGCTTATAAACTTTACTTTGTTTTAACAGTCTTTTTCCCTTAGGAGATTTAGAGTCTACTTGGACTCGTGGAAAGTATCTTCATTTCATCTCACTCCAGTACAAATTCTCTTTTAGATATATCAGAGCAAAAGCAATTCAGATGAAATAATTGCCAAGCAACATTCATAAAACAATACTGGATTAGGCTGAACAACCCCAACTCTCTCAGCCAGTCTTCATAGGAGAGGTGCTTCAGCCCTCCTCTGAACTCACCATAACAGGTCCAGATCTTTCCTGTGCTCAGGGTTCCAGAGCAGGACACAGTACATCAGGTGGGGTCTCACCAGAACAGAGCAGAGCAGAGGGTCAGAACCACCTCCCCTGACCACGCTTCTTTGGATGCAGCCCAGGACGTGGTTCGCTTTCTGGGCTACAAGTGCACATTGCTGGGTCATGTCCAGTTTCTCATCCATCAGCACTCTCAAGTCCTTCTTCATAGGGCTGTTCTGTGTTCAGTTTTCTTTCCATTTAGCTTCCACTTAATCATGGAGCTAATTTCACCTGGTTTATTTAGTTAATGTTTCTTTTTTTTTTCCTCTAGCATTCTAATTTTAGACAAACACACCACTGTTTCTTCACTCCTCTACACCTCAAAACCCACTCAGAATTTGGATCTTGTGCAATAGAGAAGACAAATTTAGATCAGTAACAAGAATTATGGCCTAATGTAATGCAGTGGTGCCTCCATTAGAACAGTAATATTAGAGATGAAATTTGACATTTCCACAGGCTATTTGAATGCCTTATCTATGAAATGAAGAGCTAATTCTCCTTACCATGATTGCATCAGTTAAAGTAACCCTTAAAGAGCTTCCCTTTTGGCCAGAAACTGCCATAGATATGTCTGTTTTCTTCTTATGTAACACACAAAAGTACCTGGCTTCACAGCCTTAAGGCCATGAAATGTCTGGATAAGTGTCATGTATTTAAGTTACACTGATTGCTGCTCTAGTGCAAAACCCAAAATATATGCCTGAGTTCATGAGAGGTTGCTCTCAGGAATGGTTCCTGAAGTCCCTTACTCTTCCTAAAGTAATCCATACCCTTATTTCACCTCCCAGAATAACATGTTCCTTGATTTATAATTCATCTTAGAAGAGTTTCAAAGGTAGAACTTACCAGGTGTCAATTTATGGAGGGAAAAGGGAATTAACTGTCTTGTATTAGCTCTGGTTGATAGGTTTCCATTTCCTGTATTGCTATCTGTGCTGAACAGCTTTGTAACCCCTGCAACAAGAGATTGTTTACCCTGGAATTCGTGACCACTATTGATTACGTTGAGTGAGAAATAAAATTGCTATGTATGTCTTGGCATTAGTCACCATAGCTTAGTTAGAGACGCAACTGACATTTCTTCTGGGAGCCTTGTTTTTAACAAAACTAATTAAAAAATCATGATAATTTTATTTAAGAAGTTCTAGTACCTAGTGCCTTTTGGGCATTTGTTGGAAGTTTAAATTGGAAGAAGTCTATTTTATATAGCTTTCCAAATGGTTAGTATTGGGAAAATAGAAGTGCTGGGAATAGCTTAAGATTTTAATAATGTAATTACTGTGTTTATTTAAAAAATGAAACGTCCTGTAACTCAGTTGAGTTGCTTGTCTGCAAAGATTAGAAAAATCAATGCAATGCATTTAAACTCACAAACCAGAATCAGTGTTGTAAGATAATAAAACTGTATTTTCACTCTAAAATTATTTTCACTGCTGTTTGCTCCATTCGTGGTTACTGAGTGCTGTTTGTTCACAACTGCTACAGTTTGTGTGAATCTCAACAAAGGTTTTCTTTCATATATGCATCAGATACATGTGGCATGGGTGGACTGATTTGTGTTTGTGAAATCTCCTTGCTAGTACTAGGAGACTCCCTGGACTGATTTAGCTCTCTGACTATTACCAAATTCTTGTTGTCCAGGTCAGCAGTGATAAGGTTGAGAAGTCCTAGGACACTCAAAAGAATTTCATGGCACTGGGATGACTGGTTAAAGAGACAGGAGCACAGGTGGTCTTTTCTTCACTCACTTCGATAAGAAGGGAGAATGTCAAGAAGGAGAACCCACCTGATCAACACATGGCTTAAAGGCTGGTCCATTGGTGGAATATTGGTTTTTCCAATCATGGGCATGTTTACACGGCACCAGGCCTGCTGGAGACAGATAGGATTCACCTGTTTAAAAGGGGGAAAAGGACCCTAGCCCATGGGTTGGCAGGGATGACAGAGAGGGCTTTAAACTAGATTCAAAGGGGGAAGGGGATAAGATCAAGTTGGCTAGAGATGAGCCACGGATGACAGGCCAGTGTTGGGAGTGAGATTGACAGCCCAGCAGAAGTTCATCTACACAGAGCATGGGCAATAAAGAGGAGGAGCTGGAAGCCCTTGTGCAGCAGGAAAGCTGTGACATAGTTGCCGTCACACAAACATGGTGGAGTGACTCATGACTGGAGTGCTGCAATGGATGGCTACAATCTCCTCAGATGGGACAGATGAGGAAGGAGAGGCAGTGAGGTGGCTCTGTGTGAGGTGGCTGTGGATGTTGTCTACCTGGACTTCAGTAAACTCTTTGATACTGTCTCCCACAACATTCTCCTGGAAAAGCTGGCAGGCCATGGCTTGGACAAGTCCACTCTTCATTGGGTTCAAAACTGGCTGGATGGCTGGGTGCAGGGTGGTGAATGGTGTTACATCCAGCCAGCAGCAGGTCAACAGTGGGGTTCCCCAGGGCTCAGAATTGGGGCCAGTCATGTTTGACATCTTTATCGATGACTCGGACAAGAGGATTAAATGCCCCCTTAAACAGTTCCCAGATGACACTAAACTGAGCAGGAGTGTTGATCTGCTTGACCACTCCAGAGGTGACTGTTCAACAAGGACACACACCTACACTGCAGAACCTCAAATCTTTCTTTGCCTAACGAATGGTCTGTGGAAGGAATGTCACAAAACTGCAGAATACTAATTTAAAAAACCCCCAAAAAAACACAAGCCTTGGATTACATGCAGTTGTCCCCAATATACAAGTTGGCAGTAGTAACCAAGCTGTTCGATGGCACTTATATATATATATTATATTCTATTATATAGACAGTCTGATATCCATCTAATAAGGAAGTTTATATGATAAATCAGACACTTCAGAGTACTTATGTGTATATATATAAATTTATTTAAAAAAAACCCAGGTACTTCCATATAATAAAATGGGACTTGTACAGTGCCATTTCCAAAGAGATCATCATCCATGTAACAGATTCAATATGTTTTGTGTATTTTAGTTTGATTTTCTTGTTGGAGCAAGAATATTTAGATAGAAAGTGTAATCATAGGGATTAAAAATGTGATTCTTCAATAGACATTTGATTTTGCCCCACTTTTTATTTTTCTTTCAAGGTTATGCCTTCATAGTCTTCGGAACAGGTTTTCCCAAGGGAAGGGACCCATAAGGATCATTGAGCTTTAGTGCAAGTCCTTCAGGGATTCTGTTACTGCCATAGATTTTTCAGAAAAAGTATATATTAATTTGTGTGATGTACAGGAAATTGCACTGTTTAATGAAAAAAAAAACCCAAACAACGAGACAACAAAAAACCACAAAGCTCTACAATCTATTAGAAATTTTTATTAACATTGGGTTTTGATGCAATTGAGGGAAAAAAACTCCAAAAACCAAACAAATTTGCAACAGAATCAGGGTAGAAACTTTAATATTACTACCTTGGTGAATTCTTTCTGGCCTTTATTAAATCCCATTTAACAAAACACTGATGCTTTTGATTTTTGAAAGCAAAACATTCTTTACACACGTGCATACTCTAGGATTAAGTGTTGATCTCTCATGCTCTCCTTGAAAAAAGTCTCTTCCTTAACAATAAAGATTACCATCTCCTGGGGAGTTTCCAATTGGACACATGAAGAACACTTTTTAAAAATAAGAAGAGTAAGCCATTCCCAGGAAGGTGGTGGATTTCCCAATACTGGATAATTTTAAGATTCAGCTGGACAGAGTGCTAGGGCATCTTGTCTAGACCATGATTTTTCCAGGAAAGGCTGGACCAGATGATCCTTGAGGTCCCTTCCAACATGTATTCTATGATTCTAGGATTCTATGAAAATATTATGAACCATAAGTCACTTAAATAGGTTTCATGGCTGTGCTGAGTTAATTATAAACTTGGAGATCCTACAATAATTCCATAGCTGGATTTCTTAATTGCAAGGTCTTGAAATTATCAAGAATGCCTATTGGACAATTATGTCAAGAGTAAAAAAGTTCTTGTTACTGTGGTTATCTTGACAGCTGTAAATAATTCCTAATAAGATGTAAAATAAACTTCTATCTTAGACAAATAAAATTACAAGTATTTTCTATTACTTTCAGAAAATTAATAAGAGACTTTATGTTAAGTAAAACTAATCAGGAGGATTTATTTATCTCTTTTTCTGATTTATGCTAATATGGCTTCATCATTAGTCTGAATTAGACTCTCTAATGCTGTTTTGGCCAGGATTAGAATTTCTCAGAGGCTTTGCATTCTTACATGGTTGCCACTTCCATTCTGGTATTTCCCCGCTGGTAGTTTTAGCCTGGATGTTAACACTAATTGCAGAACACTAAATAGTTCATTTTAATCTTTAATAAGTTTACATCTATTCAAATTAATTCTTGGAGTGTGAAATCTCTGTTGTCATTGCAGTTTAATGTCTTAGCATCTCAGAATAGGAATATGAAATGAAGTTTTTTCCATAGTTTTAGATGATTCAGCAGCTATTAATATCAGAAAGCATAATGCAGTTTCTTTGACTTTAAACACAATTAACTTTCATAATTTTAAATTCCCTTTATCAGTGTATATCGGTGCTGACACTGACTGATTTTGGCAAACACCAAGAGGAGACAAAGTCCAATGTAGTTTTGTAAATGTCAATGTATGACATCACCACGGGGAGTTGGCATCTTTCTGTACTGACAGAATGGAGGCTGTAATTAGAAATGAATGACAAGGTGCTTTTCATCTTTGATGAGAAAAGATTTTTGTGTCAAAATATCTCAGTGCTGGAACAATTTTTCTCCAAGCATTTCTTGTCCTGAATGTATTTTGCATAGTAATGAAGGGGGGAACAGAGAGGGCAAAATTATTGCGTAGTGTTGTTGCTAAGTGACAAAATAGCAGATGTTCTGCATTTGCAGATAACAAATGTTTGAATGCTATCATATTGTGATATTGACAGTTACCATTCATTAGGAGACAATATATTCGTTACTTGAAAAAAAAATTAAAGAAATTCAAAGGTATTGAAGATTTGAAGGCCTTATGTGGAGAGCATTTTAAAATTACTTGACTGAAGTAAAGCATCAGGTTCAGAAATGTGTTTTAAGGATTTAATCCCATGATACATAACAATTTAGGAAGATAAGAGACTTACGTTTTCCTGTTCTTTTAAATAGCCGAACACCTGCCTGGTCAGTCAGTGGCAGTGGTATCAGATGTGATCTGAATTTAGGATGTTTAATAATTCACTCTGTGAATGGATTTATAGTGCCTACGTTAAAATCAGTATCTAAAGAAACAGCTGTGTTTGCATTATTCTGAGTTAAATATGATCTTTGAAGCACTATAGAAACACTGCAGAATAGTGCATGATGCTTTCAGAGAAGTATATAACTTCCAGTGTGGCATGATCTGAAATTATGACATGTAGGAAAGTAAGCTTAACTTTGACAGAATATGAATTCCTTAAACCCATATTAAGTCCTGCAGATTTGCAAGACAACTTGATTGGTTTCTCAAAGCTTAAAAAACACTTTCACTCTTCTTAGCAAATGTATCTGTAGAAAATTATATAGCATAAAGGTTACAACTTGAGCTTTCAGGGTCGTAGCTTATTTCTCCTGATATTTACTTAAAATTTGCAATTAGATGAATGCACAGACAATAGTCACCCTTATTAGTCCTGTCCTCTCTACTTCAATTCTACACAAATCCTAAAAATATGAAAACAATTTCCCGTTCAAGGTATAACATCTGTGCAATTAAAAGGACTTTTCATTGTATTGAGAAGTATCCAAATTTAACGCACAAATTGACTGTTAAAAATAACAAAAATTTAAAAAAAACCCCCATGGGCAAATTAAGTCAAGGGCTGCTTACAAATCTCTAGGTCTGGTTAGAGAGGAAAACTGGGCTGAATATGTGTGCAAATAAACACATAATTTACTAGAAGTAAGAAGAAATAATTGGTTCCTCCCCATGTCTTGAAAGTTTACTGTGCTGCTGCTGCAATTTTTGACATTGTCTTGAATGAAAAAGTGGGAATTTGCAATGTGAGAACATTTTCCAGACGATTGACAATTAATTTCTCTCTTTGTATAGACTCTGAACTTTTTTTGCCTTTTCTCTGAAATGGCTAAAATTTCAGAAAAAGACATGGAAGTTAATGGAACTGCATCAACATGTAGATGATGTAAATGCAGTTTGAAATTAAGGTATGTCCTGTATAGATCCTTTCTGAAGAGATAAAATTTAGTTTTAATTTATTTGATAATTCTTTCACTGTTGGAATTTAAATAGGCAGTCTTTAATTTGTGCTTATAAAGAATAAGTAGCTTAATGCAATGAGTTTAGAATTCTAATATGCTTTTCAAAGTTTTTATTACCTTGATACAAAGATGGAGTACGTAGTTATGATCAATAGTGTAAAACCCGAACTATCATTTAAGAATCCCACAAATTACTTTAAAATCTGTGCTAAGCATTCAGCTGAAATGAATAAATGAAATTTATTGCCATTGTTTGAACAAATATTTGAACTGGTTTTGGCCGCGTAAGCAATATCTGCCTGGAAGCCGCAGGGAGGTTGTTGATCAGCTGCTATTACCATTCTGCCCACTTTAACAGATGGTGGGAATGACCAAATAACAGATAGAGAAGGATGAGAAAAGAAGAGAGAGAAAATCTAGGGGAGGTCACTTCATAGCATGGAGTCTTTCTGTGTCAGTTGCCAGATGGAGAAAGATACCTGCTCTGTAAACTCACCTTCCTTCTCCATTATAACGCTTGGCAAAATCTTTACAAAGTTCATTGTCACTACCTCATCCTCCTTCCCTCTGCTGCATTTGTAGGTGTTTTCAGAAGTGCTAAAAGTCAGACAGGCTGCTTTAGAATCATGAAATTATTTATTCTTCCTTGTTGGGTCCAAACTGTCAGAAGGCAGGAGGAACTTTTTGCCATTTTTCATCTGTCTTAGACCATCAAATAGTTACAATTAATTTGAGAAGGAATTGAACAATGGATGATAATGTTAAGGGGTGTAAGGAAATTTTTAGCTTATTTGAAGTTAGTGCTGCCCTTCCTATGTATAGACAAATATAAATAAATATATGCTATGACTTATGGAACAGACACCCTGCAGCCCTCACATTAGATGTACCAGGAAAAAATTTATAAGCTGTGATTTACCTTTACAAATCAGTCTGATGTCTGTTCTATTGCCTATTCTAAACAAAACTAGTGAAGATTTCTCTTTGTATGTATTTGCATAGATCGTTGAAAAAATGATGCTGAAAAACTGTCTTTAACTCCTCCAAAATTCTAGCTGGCTTTGTTGTAAAATTGGATGATTTATTTTGTATTTAGAGCACATGTAAGTTGAAAACAATGATCATTTCCCCAGAAACAAAACACAGACATTTGAATTTCGTTTTAGTGTCAATGAATGACCGTGCTTGAGAAAGATTAGAAATAGAAGGATTGTACTTTAGTGCTTTTATCTCTGTATCTGAGGTACTAACTGGTACTGACAGGAAAATTTGGTACATTGACTTTTAAATTATTTTTCCAAGTTTGAACTTACAAATGCAGTCCCAAAGGCAAAAAGAAATGTCTATTATAGATAATGCCACACTGGTAAACAACACTTCAGAAGACTGACTCAACTCAGACTACAAGGATGATAAGGCAGGAGATCAGCATGGCAGAGGAAAAAACGTCTGGGTCCAACTGAAATACAAGATGGAAATGCCTATGGTGTGGAACCAGGGATGTGCATGCCGGGAAGAACATAGCAAAACTGCCTGGAAGTGTAGGGATGGGATCAGAAAAGCTGATTGGCACAGCTGGAAATAAATCAAGAGAGTGAGGAATAGTAAGAAGAGAATCTGCAGTTGCCACAGTCAGAAAAGGAAAAGAAAATAAATTGTACCCCCTCAATAAATGAGACAGGGTATCTGGTGACAAGTGATATGGAGAACCCTGAGGTACTTCACTTTTCTTTTTCCTCAGCAAATGCTCTTCCCAACTCTCTTGAGTCCCTGAACCTAAAGGTAGGGAATGGGAGAATGAAATCCAACCCGTTATATGAGAATATCAAGTTCTAGACTATCTGAGGAACCTGAACATACACAGGTCATGGGACCTGATGAGATGCACCCCAAGTTCCTGAGGGAATTTTTTTGCTACAGTTTCCAATCTACTCTCTCTGGTATTTGAAAAGTTACAGCAGTCAGGCAAAGTCCCAGGTGACTGGGAAAAGGGAAATATCATGGACATTTTAAAAAAAGGTGAAGAGGAGAACCCTGGGAGATACCAATCTGTCAGCCTTACCTCTGTGCCAGGGAAGATCGTGTCAAGACATAAGTGGTGATCAGAGACAACCAACATGGATTCACAAAGGACAAATTGTGCCTGACTGATCTAGTGGCCTGCAATGGTGTGACTGCATTGGTGGATAAGAGAAGAGCTTCCGTAAGACTTTTGACATGGTCCCTCACAACATCCTCCTAGGTAGATTGGAGACATATGGGTTTGATGGGTGGACTATTTGATGGATAAGGAATTGGATGGAACACCCCATTTAAAGAGCTACAGTCAATGGTTTAACATCCAAGTGGAGACCAGTAATAAGTCATGTCCCTTAGGAATCTATACTGGGACTGATATTATTCCATATCTGTATTTATGACATAGACCTTGGGATTAAATGCACCCTCAGCAAGTTTTTAGGTGACACAAAGCTGAGGGGTGCAGTTGATAAGCTTCAGGGAAGGGGTGGCATCCAGAGAGATCTTGGCAGGCTTGAGAAGTGGATCCATGTGAATTCCATGGAGTTCAATGAGTCCATGTGCAAGGTCCTGCATCTTGATCGGGGCAGTCCACAGTATCAGTACAGACTGGGTGATGAATGAATTGGTGGCAGGTCTCAAAAGAAGAACTTGGGAATACTGGTGGGTATAAAATTGGACATGAGCCAACGATGTGTGCTTGCAGCCCAGAAAGCCCATTCATCCTGAATGAAGTGTGACAAGCAGGTCAAGGGAGGAGATTCTCCACTTCTACTGTGCTGTTGTGAGGCCCTAGCTGTGGTACTGCATCCTATTTTGTGATCCCCAGTATAGGAAAAATATGGACATGTTAGAGTATGTCCAGCAAAGGGATACAAACAGAGATGGAACACCTCTCCTATGAAGAAAGGCTGAGAGAGCTGGGGGTTTTCAGCCTGGAGAAGACTCCAGGCAGAACTCATTGTGGCCTTCCAGTAGTTACAGGGGGTTTATCAGAAAGATGGAGACTTTTTACATGGGTACGTATTAAGAGTACAAGGGGTAACGCATTAAAACTAAAAGACGGCAGGTTTAGCTTGTACATAAGGAAGAAATTTTTTTCTATGGTGGCTCTCTGGAACAGGCTGCCTAGAGAAGTTGTGGATACCCTATGATTGGAAGCGTTCAAGGCCAGGTTGGATGGGGCTTTGAGCAACCTGGCCTAGTGGAAGGTGGCCCTGCCCATGACAGGGCTGTTCAACTAGATGACCTTTAAAAGTCCCTTCCAACATAAAAAATGCTATGATTCTATGAAACTAAGTTTCTATGAAACTTTTGTCAAGTACCTGAATGGTCAATATCATATCTATGGAGAAAAATTATTATTGTGAGTGACATATGCTTAGCACTAAAAGCATGGCACCTATGTATCATAAACAGAAGGCAGCTAAAGAAATTGCTCACATCTCTGTCCAGGATGGTTGCCTGCAGTCATTTCTATGTGATGCTGATATGGATTCATTTAAAATTTTTTGTGGCCTTTTTTTTTTGTTTTATTTGTTTGTTTTAATTGTTATTATTTATTTTCATTATTTTTGGAGTCTTAGCTAGACCTGCCTGTTCTATACCTGTCGTATATAGTCCCGTCTGTTCTATAGCAAGCAAGTATTTAGCAAACAAAGAATTATTAGTTTTCATAAGAGTTTGACTCTAGAGTCCTCATTCAGAGTATTTTCACTCTTCCAGGCTGTCAACAAATTTATCCTTACAATAGCTTTCTGAGATGATGTTATATTATCCCCACTTCACTAGGAAACTTGGTCACCAATGTTAGGCAGCATGTCCAAAAATGTTGATCAGTTTCTGTATTTTATGCAAGAAGCTAAGAAGATGACTTTTTCTCCAATTTTCTTAGCACTTTCCCAGAAGTTTAATTCAAAGAAAAGCTCCCACTGATTTCAGTTTCGACTATCAACACTTTGGAGCCCTGCAAATTGAACTTTAGCTGTCTGAAACATATAATCCCGTCTATTCCCAGTACACAGTACCTAAATGAGATAGGGATCCTGGGGGAACTACTACACGATCATGTAAGTAAAAACTGTTTCAGAACAGCTCCATATGCCAGGGTGATTTCAGGTTACATATTGTCTGGTACATTCTACTTTTTCTTTTTTTTTTTCTTTACACCCTGCCATACTTGTGAAGCATTTTTGTTTGATTAGATGTGGACAGGGTCTGAAGTAGGATGGAGGTGCTGTTATTATTAAGTTGGAGATTTTATTTGATTTTTGACACTAATTTCCTTTTATCTGTTAATTTTGTGGTCATCTTCTGTGGTAACCGATGTTAAGGTGAACGAAAGGCTTTTCCCAGGTTGCGTGGCTCTGTTAAATTAATCTATTCCAGTTTGAATTCCCCGATTGGCTGCTGGCCTTGGCCCCTTGTCACTCCCCCAGGGCTTTCCCATTGGTCCCCGCTCCCTGATCCCGCCTTCCCCTGGCCCCCGGAAAAACCCTGTGTTAGCCATTGTAGTCTGTATTTGCCTTGGTGCTGTTTGGCTGTGAGGATGAAGTAAAGTCGCCTGTCGGTATGAAGGCGACAGCAAATACCCTTCCTGCCTCTTTGCTACAGACTTAATATTGAAGCTGCTCAGGCACCTGTGGGAACACGCGGGACCTCACGGAACTAGGCAAAAACAGTATTAATCTTCTGAGTGGGATTTTTAAAAGTACTTAAGCAAGAGATGTGTGTGATAGTCACTGGAAAGCAGTCATTTGTTTGCTGCTTTCTTCTAGGAAGGCTTTGGAATTCACTCTGTTTACCAGGAGTTTACAGCAGGCTACAAGACGTATTTTCTTCTTTCTGCTGTTCATATTTGCCCCTTTGCTTTATCCTCTGGGGTGAGCTTTTTTTTTCTGTCTTGTCCTTGTTCTTTCCACATTTCAGAAAATTGTTTCTTCTTTCCTTTATTATTGACTATAGAAAAGCACAGAGGTCTTCCTTATTTGTTTTGTGCAAAGTTCCTTGATGGTACCTAGCCCTGGAAGAAGCATTTGGAGAAAAAAATGTCTTGCTTTCTTCACAAAGACAATATTCAATAAGAGTAGTGGATATAGGCTGTGCTAAGTGAAACATGCTGAATCCCTAGAGTATTTAGCTGATGATGCCTAAGAGATCTGACTATGTGTGAACTGAAAATGCAGAGTTTTATAAAAGGCAGAGTTTATAGATGTTTTCAGAAGAGTGAGGAAAAGGTACATATGGCACCTGGACACCACACTTGGCTAAAATGAAGTCTAAGGTATATGAGATAGATGTGCTAATAGTTCTGATTTTTGTTACTGCAACAGTTGAGCTTCAGCACAAGCAGAACAATCCTTTCTTTAATTTCAGCAATAATGCCTCATAAATTACTTTAGGGAAACTTAAAAAAAACCCCCAAAGATATAACAACATCACAAACATAAAATTGTGCACTGAATAGTCCATATGAGCAACTGCAACTTAGGAATATTTATTCAACGTAATCAGGTATTTTAATAGGAAGTGGTGCATGAGATACCTATACAGTAATTGCAATTCTTATAAGAGGAAATAGTTTCTCCTGAATTTTATTCATTGGAAAAATAAGGGGTAATTTTTTTTCATACAAAAATAACATTTTGGAAATCAGTAGCGTTTGTTTTTTGTCTTTCAATGACTCAGTCAATAGAGATGTCAAATTTAATTTGTATCATCATTCTTGTGCCACCTGGGGTTAGCAGAATTCAATCAACAAAAGTGGAAGAGTTGGTGAAGGTGAAGGTTATTCTACAATATCAGATAAACAAAATACCAGTTATACTTCAGAGACATGATATGAAACCATTACATAATTATTTTTTTATTTAGACAAAACCATAGAGACAGAGAGAGGCTCTGCATAGATACTTAATTAGGATTGGTCTGAAATAGTTGCGAAATTGATCATCACCTCAGCCATAAAGGATTGCTCTGGAAGAGGTATTCTGTGCACTTCGGAGGACAAAATCTTTGAGGTTTAATTCCTGCAGAGCCAAACAGCCCTGTATTGATTGCCTTGGACTACCATTGCTGCTATAAGAAAATAGAAATCAAATCTTTTGTATAAACCAAATTGGAGTTGATATTGAACTTAATTTAAATTTTTAATGTGTTACAGAATAAGCAACATTGGTGCTAAGATGATGCTGGCTTGACCATTTGGAAATTACATAGCTTCAAAGAGACCTGGATACATTGCCAAGGAAATATTGAGAAGAAAAGGAGTATGTGCTCTATTCTCTGATCATTAATAGAGGAACTGAGTGTATTTCAGCAAATACTGATTCACCCGTGCACATATGAATGCAAAACCTGTTATTTTCTTCTGATTCTAGAAATACCAGGTGAAGCATTTGCAATTTGGCTGAATTAAGAGCCAGGAGAAATCATTAGAGTCTCTAGATTTCATATAGATTTCATTCTGATACTCTTATATGGAAGCCAGCATCTAGTTAGGGCAAAATATTTTTTCCGTGTGTATGTTCCAGAAATAGAACAAAACAAGGTTACATTACCCAACCATCATACTACTTTTTAGTACTTGGTAACATTTAATTTAAAAGGAAAATTAAGTTTGAAGTTAATATATTAATTTTTCACAGGTGAAATAATAAAAAAATAACACATTTTTTCTGATTTTTTTTCCAGAATAACTGTGCTTTTAAGAGAAAAAAAGAAGTCATAGAATTATTTTTTGGGAATTAGAACTTCAGGGTTTAGTCCAAAGAACATATAAACATATAAAAACATTCATATTTTAAACAGATTTGTAGTTAATAATAATTAGACTGAGTACAATAAATACTACAAGGCTTATAATTCCTTACTTCAATGTACCTCAGAATTTTCCAAGTGATGTGAAAGAGCATTTTTTCTTCCCAGTCTAAACTATCCACATCTGTAATTCCAAAACACTGTGACTGGCGTTGAATTCATCTCATCTTATCTGACATGATGCCTTGAAAAGCTATATTCCATTTCATTAGCATGTTTCTTTTTTTTCCTAGAGAATTATGTGCACTCATGTCACCGGGCCAATGATCTCAATTAACTAAGTGAAAATGTAGTATAAATATGGTTAAATTTAAAGTAATTAGTTTAAAGCATTATGAATAATTGTATCTATTTTGTGAAGATGAAAATACAGATTTCTAGACATGATCCTGGAGTACAGGTAACAATGGATGGAAAGAAATTTGATGATCGTGGCTCAGGGAATAAGAACAAGATATGCTGGCCCTTAAAGGGTTATGAAAGTAGAAATCAGGTCAAGAAGTTGCAGCCTGCTGTGAAGGTTTCTGTAACTTTCTTTTAAGACACACTCAAAAATGGTCTTGAACTGTTCCATACAACTTTAACAATAATTTATTAGTGCAACTGACAATTTAACGTTTCCTTAAAGAAGCTCTGGCAATTCAAACCCTCCAAGTAGGAGCCTGTAGGGTTTTATTTCCATCTTAGAGATTCTGGAGATGACAGAAATATATCATGGACCTGATCCTAAAATGTCTGATTGAAACAACTGTCTTCCTGGAATAGCAGAACTGCAGACAAAGCTTAGTGCTGCCTGTACATTGAATGACTGGAATACATTGTCCATACACAGTGTGTTGCCAAACATAATAATTTTTTGGATCTTCATGTTCTCTCAATAGTGATGTTCTCAAGCATCCATAATATTAAAAAAAAATACAGATTATGTTCCAGCATGTGTATACTGTACGGTTTTATGAACTTGGGTGTTTAAAAAAGGGAAAAAATGATACAGGGCTCTTAAGTGATGTTTGCAATTTCTTAAACTTGCACTTCTTCCTGACGCCTATGGATCAGCAGCTTTAACAAAACCTCAAGGCAGTCAGTTGTGGAGTTTCCTAAATGGAATTTATTACTGTTAAGCAGAACAATTTGTCTCAATGCAATGAATGATAAGAACAGATGAAATTCTGATAAGAAAGTGAACTGAAAACAATTAATGCTACCTGCAGATAAGCTGCTCTGCTTGGCCCCCAAAATAGTTATATTCCATATTGTAGAATATCATCAGGGAGACTCTTTTATGTGCATCTTTCACCCTTTCAGAGAAATGATAAATAGTAATGGCATTTAAATAATAGAGTTATCTAGTATCCTTAAATAACACCAAAGAAACTCTTGTGATTACTTGATTTGATCTCTCTAAATTAGGCATTTAATGATATAAAAGCTCTGTAAATATAGCAAATACTAAAGGACAAAGAAATCAAGTTTTAAAACATGTTTGCTGACATAGATACTGCAAAAGCTTTCCTGTGCTTAATCTCTTGGAGTATTAAATGTGTACTTATTTCAGGCTAAGAATTTATTACCATTCGATTTTTTGACATCATGCTCTTAATATATAAGATGCTCCATTGGCTATTCTGTATTCTACATGTAGTTTAATCCTAGCCAGGCCAACTTTAATGTTTCCATTAGTATAAGGACTTGAATTTTTCACTGGAAAGTGTAATTTCCGCACTTTTAAGTCAATAAGAATGCTTTTCTGAACCCTCTCGAGCTCCTTGACATCGTCTATGAATTATAAACACAATATTTGAGTAGGAGTTCTGTAAGAGAACTGATATGTACAAGCAATATTTAGTATTTTAGCCATCAGAGCTTTTTATTATTATTGTTATTTGTGACATTGGCTTGTAGTGATTTGATTTTGAAGTTATTCAGATCATTTCATCCTAGAAATACAGCCCGTGGTTTTGGTACTTAGCAACACTGTTTTGCCTTTAGAGACACTGAAAAACAAACTGTGGGGACGAGGTGGTGTTGCATTTTCTTCTGACTCCTCAGGTAATCCAGGATTAATGGTCTGATTATTGTGTCATTTCAATATCTTCTTTGTTAGGACTAGAATTTTTTAAGGTCACTTTTGGATAATGTGAAATAGGTAATTGGCATGACAAGTACTTGGGAACCAAATAGATAACCCTCAGAGTAATATACAATTCTTATTCTTAATCACATTGTCAATTAACCATTCTTTCATTGATTTCAGTGTTCACAATACTTCAGCTTTTGAAAAAGAAATGAAAATTATTTAATTTTAATAGTGTTGCCTTTATAAAACTTAAGCATACTCTATCAGCAATATTGTTTTTAACAAACAACTTTATGACTTCATAGAAAAAAGAAATATCCTTCTAAGATATCTAAGTTAATATCTACTTTCCATAACTCCATGCTGATTTGGATTAATTTCCTTCCTTTAATTATTAAGTACACTATCAGCACTTCTGTATAATTCATGCTAGTTAACATGACCTCAACTTTTTTTACTACTTGAGTCCTACCTGTTATTTTTCAAAAGATTGACACGTGGTTGATAGATTGGGAATTACTTGCTTGAAACTTACTTTTCATTGACACAGCATCGACTTTGTTCCGTGGCCCTCAAATTTCTAGTACTTCAAGGCTTGAAACAGGGCATCAGCAGAACATTCAGATTGCTCCATGGATAATTCTTTAAAAAGTGCATCACAATTATTTTTGTTTATCAGTCTCCTTATTTTACAATTCTTATGGCAAATATTTCTTCATAATCTAAGTGAAATTTTCATCTAGCTTCTGGGAACTAAATTCAATTCGTTTAAATCTCTAATTAGTTTTTAATTTAAACTAATTTAAATTTTGATATCACAATTATTTTCATGGAATTTGTATTCCTAAGCAATCTGTACAGAATCTCTCCATAGATAACTTCTGCTGTCTGGTGTGCCTTCCATGAATCCCTCCTAAGATTTTATTTTAATATTATGTTAGTCGTAACTGGAAATGTGCTTCCGTTTTTTTCTCTAGACATTATCCTCTGATATCTTGGTAACCAACATTTAAGCTTGATCAAGATATAAATGTTGGAAAACTTACTGCAAAATGTACAGGTAAAAACTCCCTGTTCATTAGGTAAAAATATTTTGTTTCCTGATTCCCGTCTGTTGGTTTTTTGTGGTTTTTGTTTTTTTGTGTTTTTGTGGGGTTTTTTGCCAGCCTGGGTTTGTCTACATATTGCCCTTACATCTTGATCTTACTCATACAAATAGTACCCTGTACTCAGGTTCTCAGTTCAGAAATAATAATCCATTTATAAGATTATGAAAAGAACGGAAGTCAGCATAGTGTCATTGTACATGACTTCGTATGTGTAGAGGACTGTGAAGAGTCACAGGAGTCTTCAGAAATCAAATTAATAATCTGCAGAGTAATGACAATATTCCTACTCTGCTTGCTGCTCAGTACTACATAAGACAATACAAAGGTCCTGTTTAAAAAATTGTAACATATTTATGTCAAGCTCCTCTGAAAGGTAAAAATTTTACATGCAGCTTTCTGAGTGGCTGTATCCTTATACTGTCACCACTGCTATGACACTGAATGGAATTTTTTTTCACAGAAAACCTTCTTTTAAAAATATTTCAGCCTCTTCTGCCAAAGGGGGTAAATTTTAGTTTCTGGCACTGCTCTTGAACACAACTGACAGGCAATTTGGAAGGTGATGTGACTGTCCCTCTACTTCTTCCATGACTTCCTCTCAAATAGAAACATCTTCAGTAGCACCTTTTGACAGATCATTTTCAGAGCCTTAAGAGAGTATTCAATGGAACATTTTCCGAAAGGGAAGCTGTTCTTATGGAAGCCTACTTAAATTACTGTGCCCACGAATTACCAGTTCAGTTCAATAGGTTTAAAATACACTGACCATTTCTTTATTTTTTTCCTTAAGATATTTGTTAAACATTTTTGGAATTATTAGGCTACAAAATCAATAAAAAGTGATCATTCTTGAAACTGTGATGTTTCTCAGCATTATGAATTAATTGGATCATATAGTCCATTTCTAAAACTGGAGGAATTTCTCAACAAAAACTGTCAAATTTTATTTGAGTTAGATAGTGCTGTGTGTCATGACTAATATGTTTAAGAAGTAACCCTTCCATCCTGTTATTGTCATGTCAGTCGATCCATCCCGGACTGGAATTGGTAATGGTGACCCTTTAAAGGAGCATGGAACACTGCTAGTGCCAAAGGGACAGTCAATACACCAATGGCAATGGAAAAATTATAGGTAATTAGTTATCCCAGCCAGGAAATCACTGAATGTGGGTCTTTCTTAAAGGGAAAAAGAGTCCTTTAAGAGCACTGTGTTTAATGTTGAACACTTCTGAAACAGTATTTTCTTCAAACATTGTTTTAGTTCTCTTTGATTACTCAAATATTTAACTCCAGTTGGTTTAAAACAGTAATTTTATTCAGGCAGGGCTTTTCAAGGAATTTCTTGGCTTCAAGGCTGTATTGCCGGGGGTGGTAAGTAGGATTCTGGAGACCCTGGAGACCCGCCTAAGTGATACCGTTCCCAGGTGCTGGCACTGCCCCTTTATCATGTATGTTAATTCTTTACATTAAAAAGTGAAATATTTAAATTAATTCTTCAGGGAATGATATTAAAGGAATGAGGGAGAACTTGGCTTTTTTCTACCAAGTTAATAGGATATTGCGGGATCACAGGATGTTCTAGTCATTCTTTCAGTTCCCATGGCAGAAAAAAAATTATATACAAATTAAATTGAGACAATCTGTCCTTCCTACATCTTCTTGGAACATTTTTGGGCTTTTTTCTTTTTTTTTTTCTGACCTTGTTAGGCAGAATTAGAGTGGAGATAATTTGTGCTGAGGCTGAAACCACTCGCAACGCAGTGTTGCGAACTAACTACATGGGTTAGTTCTGGCTCAGTTTAGAGCCAAGATGTAGAGAAACATGTTCTGCCTCTCAATATCAACTTTAGTTTGAAGCATTTTGAGAAGCTAAAGGGAGAGTAGTCAAGCACTATAGATCTGATTGTCGTGCATCTTTCTTAATAGGCAAGTATTTTGTGTGTGTTCAACTATTTTGGAACTGTTGACAATCAAAAAAGGAGTTTTACTGAGTGGGAGTATGGGAGTAAGGAAGACTACATTACTAGAGAATGCCACTTCAAATCATTCCATTGTTGATATCACCTTGACCTAGATCTTCACAGAAATTCCAGAAAATGGAAGTTGACATCAGCTCCTTGAACATAGCCAGCACTTCAATCCAACATCAAAGGATCCCTGAAATTAGGGGTGGGGTACATAGGGATAAATCTAGAAAGGTATTTAGGCACTCATTTATGCAGAGATGAAAGTCTTATTAAGAACTTCAGTGTCATAACCTTGAATGTAAGTGATAAAAGAGAAAAAGTATCCTATAATAGTGGTTTTGGGTTGGATTTTTTGTGTGGTTTTTTTTTGGGTTTTTTTGGGTTTTTTTGTTTTTTTTGTTTGGGTCATTTTCTCTTTGGTTGGTTGGTTGGTTTTGGGTTTTTTTGTTGTTGTTGTTTTGTTTGTTGTTTTTGGTTTTGTTGGTTGGTTGGTTGGGGTTTTTTTGTTGTTTTTTGGGGTTTTGGGGGTTGTTGTTGGGGTTTTTTTGTTTGTTTGTTTTTATAATATGTGCTTATGTTTTTGGGGGGGTTTTCACTATTATTATTATTATGTTTTGGTTTGGTTTGTTGGTTTTTTTCCTGCAGAATATTGGATTATTCTATCATTTGGACGTAAATTGAATAACGCTAGGTGAAGAGGTGTTGATGCTTATAAGGCATGGTGATAGATGGTTGTCCACTGCCAGTTGTTTGTGGAATAGCTGGTGGAAACTAAAGGCTGTTTTACTGACTTTCTAGATTCGAACTTGTGATAACTTTGGTACAAGCAAGCTGAAATGCCATCACTAAATACTATAATTTTAACATTATTTCATCATATTAACATTCTCTTTACACTTCATGATTATTTATCACTGCTCCTTATTTTTGTGCTGATGGGTTTAGGCCAGCCAGTCCCATTTCTCCTCTAAGTACGAGGGTAGTATTTCATTTTAAGTCAGGAAGACTTGAATCACAGAAATATGAGACTGGAAAGGATAGCACAAGATCACTGCAAATTCCAGTCAACAGACTGAAAGTTTAGCTCAGGAGATCTACAGAAAAATTAATGATGAATTCATTCATAAATAGTAATGAACTAAATACTTTATAATGTTGTGTAAAGAATAGGGAGATAAAGACCATGTTTTATGTGCTAGCAGAAAATTTGTTAGCTAAAAGTGGCCTCAAAAAATCTGGCATATAATGCTCATGGAAATATTTTACTTTAATTTTTGAGTTTGTTGCCTGAGTGATGGAGCAAACATTATCAGGAATTTACCAGCCATACATTGGTCAGAATATGTAAGGAAGTAAGATGAGAAAAGCAGTGTTTTGAGATCTTGCCAGTCTTAAACTGAAATTATTGGGTTTTATCCTTGCCAGTCTTTCTTAACTTGAAATTTATGGCTATATAATTTGCTTGTTGCCTTGTGTGATAATATTAATATAAAATCTATAAAACCAAAAAAATTTGTACACATCCATGACTATTTCTTTGTTTAAATTCTACCTTCTCTTTCCTTTTGTAAGAAGCAACCATGGCTGTTTCTGTGGAACACTTGAGAATATCTACAGAAAAAAATGATCTGTCAGTCACACAAGGACATACTATAATCACCTGCTTGTGAAAAAGAACAATATGTGGTCAAATAATTTGTAATTCATTGTGTATTTAATGAAGAAAATTCAGCTAAAAGAGATTCTCAGAAAAAAAAAAAGAAAGTGTTTTGCTTACACATTTTGCTAAGTATTTTAGCTTTTTTTGGTAACTCTATTGCTGATATAGATTAAATATTTCTGAAGAAGAACTGAACGTTTTCATATGATTTTCAATGGTGAGATACCAGTGTACAATAATCCTGTAAGAACTTAGGTAAGTTTGGTAGATCTACTCAGGAATTTCCCTAACCTTCACTGCATATTTTCTGTCTATGATCATAAAAACTTGTTGAATTATGGATCCAATTTAATATCAACTTCAGCTAGTTCTTTAAAACAAAGCTCAAATACTTCAGAAGGATAAATGTAGTAATAATGATCATTAAACCTGGCCATCCTTCATTAATTTAAATTAAGTTAATATTCTCCTGGAAAGATATGAAAAATCAAAAACAGAACACATTTAAAAAGAAGCTTGTAGAGGTGGAATGTTGTTCAATGATGTTAAAATGCAAGAAAATATAAATCACAAATTGCATTTTGCCCCGAGGAATTTCAAAAGATTATTATTAGAAACTGCAATGACTTTTTCCACTCGGGGTTCCATTTGGCAGTTCTTTCATGATTGTTTAATTAATAAAATCACATTTATAAGAATAGTGCCACTCCTTAATCTAGTCCAAAAGTCTGATTACTTTTGAAATCAACTGCAGTTTAATTTCAGAAATTGTTGGTATAATTCTGGTTAACCCCTACAGAGTCAAGTTCAATTGATTATTTTTAATTTCAAAAGGCCTGTGAGCCTCTATTGATAATTTAGCAGGTGAGAAAAAACCTTCAGCCAGAAATGGCGAGGAGATATGAAAATCGTGAGAAAAGGCAAGTAGCAAGTTTGACCCTTTCTGACAATTATTTTTACAAAATAAGAATCTTTATAATTATAAATTTTCATTATACTTGCAAAAGCCTGAACCCATTCCTAAGAATTGACCTGAGCTAACACCCATTAATAAAAATTTCAGAACAATGCTTTATTTAATTTTTGTCGGGATACATTTTGAGCACTGCATACATCTCAAAAAGAGGTGGATTTTTTTAAGCTCATGACTGCATTTGGCTAAGTGTTGAATAGTCCACCAAACTGCTTAAAACTGTAGAATTTCCCAGCAAATCTTTTAAAATCAGTATATTATGAGAGTTGGTTTTTTTCCAGTACCAAATAGAGAGTTTACATGAAGAGGCGGTGTTACATTAATTTTTCACAAGATCTCAAAATTCTTTGAATTTACAAACTATTCAGGAAGAAAGTAAAATAAAATCCACAGAATTCTCAAAAAGCTAAGCTAGTTATTCTCCCATATGTCTTGTTTAGTTGTAATTGCTGCTTTACAATGTGTATTAAAGACAGAAGTTTTGTACCTAGTAAAAATGGATGAACTTTTTCACTGTATGGTCAGTGGGTGTAAACTCTCAATGCACCATGAAATAAAGAAATGGGAAAAGAAATTCTGTGACCAGTGTTTCTGAGTTATGGTTACCTTTCAGTAAGGTAGCCAGAAACTACTTTCTGTCACACGCCTTATACCACATGTCTCAAATCTATCATTGATGTGTTTGGTTTTCTTTCATTTTTGTTGGTCTACTGCATAATCTTTTCCCAAAGATGTTTCTTAAGCTGGGAATGTCATATGTCACGTTAACAAGTAGATCACTGAGAGATTCTATAGGTTTAAATTTTGAACACATTCTGATGATAATTAGATTATGTAAACAGGTGTTTGTATCACTTCTGTCTGAGAAGGCTGCTATGCTGAAAGAGAACAACTGAAAGAGTACATTTTAGATTAATAATTTCAGTTGAGAAGTTATTTCTGTAGCATAGGCTCTAAATGGAACATTCAGGATTATTTTTACTTTATTAGAAAGGACTGGTGTCAATAAAGATCTACCAAAAAGAACTGGAAGTGTTTAAAATTATCTAAAATTACATTTCTAATATTTTAGGAGATAAAATTCTTCTTTTTTCCAATTTTTAATATCTCATTAAATCCCATAATATTTAATTAATTTTTAATTACTTGTTTTGGTTATAGTTTTTAGTTCTGGAGAAACTAAGTAGACAGAGAATAAATAGTACCTTGGGGTGACTTGGCTGGGTTGTGAATTTGCATTTTATTCAATTTGGGTTCCTTTTATTGGACATATTCAACTGGCCCTGGAAACAGAGGGATTTTATTTATTTGTTTATTTGCTTCTAAGTTTGTTTTCTTCATAAATTCTTAAAGAAAAATATTTTTAAGAGATTTGAGTTGTTAGGCATCTCATTTCCCAGAATAAGCATTACCCACCTATGAACACACAAAGATCTAGAATATGTAAAGAATCCCAAAGAATAATAGAATGATTAAAAAAAAAAAAAGGTAATAAAAAATGAGAATCTGATTGTACAATAATTGATGATATTTTCTGTAAACTCTTTAAGTGAATTTGTGATTAAGTGCTATGGAATACATAAAAACCACAAAACAACTTTCAGGATATACAGATTAGATTATCCTGCAGATTAGAGCACCCTTTGAATAGGTTTTCTTGTCAGAATAAACCATTGTAACAGCATCAGCTAGGCTTCTTTGTCTATTATTCTTCCCATTTTTCCTCTTGATTTTGATTGCCTTTTCTCTCTTCCACCTCCACAGTTTGCTACAAAAACTTAAGATCTTCTCTTCATTTTTATTTATTCAATTTAACTATACAGTCGATTTTTCCCTTGTTTCACTGAGGGATGACATCTCTGGTAAAATTCAAAACCGTGAAAGTGTAGACTGGTGATGCCTTGTAGTCAAATAGTTCAGACATCATATTTATTTAGCCATTTTAATTTCTGAAATATTCAAAGATGATAATGGACAGAAGTCTGCCCATAGCGCTCTGTGCCTTTGGGCTAGAGTATTGCAACAAGCTCTCTCTCTTTAGAGCTGTCCTTGAAAACCCTCAAAGATTTTGTCTGGTGAGGAGTGATGAGGCATAACTCCTCGAGGGCACATCACTAAAAGAGCTGGAGACATCCATAATCCTCAGGCTTTGCTTGTTGTTCTGAATGGCTAAACCTCAATGTAAGTAAGAGAAGTAGGGAGTTTTTCTAATAGAACTTGGAATCGAATATTTTGGTTCTGGTTTGGCTTTGATTTTTTTTTTTAAATTATACTATGAACTTTTTGTAATGATGGTGAAAGATTTTTTTTTACAGAGGTGATCAGAATTCTGTACTATGTTGAAAACTCAGGCTGTTATTTGTTTATTGTCTTTACATTGGTGTGAGGGATAACATTCTTTGCATTCTGACAGAAAATGTTATAAAATCATAAATTTCTGAATCTCTATCCACTGTGCAAACAAACAGCAATAACAACACAGGGCCCCGTGAAACATTTTCTAAGATGTTATATATGGTTCTGCCAGAAAAAAGGAAAGTGACATCTTCATAATTGTTGAAGCCTATTATTTGTTTTGTAGTGACCTGGTGGGGATTAAACCTTCCTATACCAGAGAGAGAAAGAGAGGGTCTCTACCCTGAGGGGCCTTAATACAGGAAATTAAAGTGATGAATTGAAGTAGGGGAGCAGATTAGTAGAGCAGTATCAGCAAGGCCAAAGGCCAAGGTTGCAGAGCGAAGTTCAACTATTCTCTGTAGCCATGTTCTTTAACACTGGGTTTTTATTTTGGTTTGGTTTGTTTTTGATTTCTGTTGGCAAGGCAGTAGCAGTAGCAGTCATGGACCAGGAATCCACCATACCAGCTACTTCACAAGCGAAGGAAAAGAAGAAAATAAAGTTGTTCTTTACAATTAAAAAGCCATTATAATAATAAAGGGTTGAAAACAAGGAAAGACTGTTCATATTCATTTGTGTGATGAGCAAAGGACTCTGTATCAGGAAGAAAACATTTTAATTGTCAAGGGGATTCTAAAAGAGAGTGTATTTCTCCCGTATTTAAATATATATATGGTGATTTTGAAGGGTAGTTCTTTGTACATTTGAAAATAATCCAGATGATAAGGTTGCAGTCCTGCACGATGAGACTGTTGTTGTTTTGAGACTGCTGTTGTTTTGAGACTGCTAAATGGCAATTGTCATAAACCCTTAATTAAGGTACTTCTATCTCTGGAAAAAAAATATAAGGATATATGAATGGTAAAAAGGAATGTGGACACCTGAAATTTAAGGACATCTGAGCTGTGATGATATCTGCTTAATAGCAATGAACTTTAAAAACAGTTACATGAATCAGGAGAAGTAAAGAGTTAAACATCTAGATACAAAAATTTAAGTGATGGGGAAGTCACAGAAACACTACCACAGACCAAGAGCTTGCAGAACACTGAAAGGATCAGTGGAGCATAGCCTTGGAGAGCTTTACCCAGAGCTTCATAACCAAAAAATGGAGGAAACACGATCAGCATGGGTCTCAAGGGTAAGAGAAAATTTACTTTGGGATATTTAAGAGGTTTGTCATATGTGTAAATCTTGTTATGGGATGTTTTAAGGAGATTGTGAAGAGGGGCATGAATAGCTTTGGCAGACTCAAGAGGAGGGGGTAAAAGTGGCCAGTCCAGTGTAAGCCTACTGCTGGGCTTTACTGTGACCATGCCAGGAGAAATCCTTTGGGTTTGAAGTCCTCCACATATTCTCTGGATATATATCTCATTTAAATGTTTCACTCAACAGGGTTCTCTCTCTTTTCTCTCTCATCCCAATATGTTCATGTTTATGTTAAACAGGCTTAGTGTAGATATAGCGTGTTTGTTTTCTTATCTTTTTTTTCTCTCGATAGGAAGAGAAAACAGTCTCATATTTTTCTTCCCAAACGTAATTGAAGGATGGGAACCACAAATAAACTTCATTATGGGGTGGAAAGTTATGACAGTAATATAGAATACATAGGATAATATGTAGAAAGACAAAATGAATGTTGAGTTTTGACAGCATTATGTGGAGAATTTCAACAGGACATAAGGTTTATGCAATTTAGTAATTTGTCTGTGAGGAAATTCTTTCACTTCCACACCAGTAATAGCAGAACTCATTAGCCAACTCCAGAGAACGTTGAAGGAATACTCAATGTTGCTGCTCATCAAAATTTAGTGAAAAATCTAAGCAGAGAAAAAAAAATCTCCGAATGCTTTACTGGGATAAATTTAGGTAGAATGTGGATGTTCTACATTCTGTTCAGTACATCTGGTGAGCAAACTACTATGTAGAGTGATAAATTGAGCACAGAATACGCTTTCTCTTAACCCACACCAATATGGTTGGTATGCTGCAAGAAGCTGATGGTACTATATTTGTGGACACATGATTCTGAAGACGTAGAGCTGTAGATAAATAGGCTTTATTCAATTTCCTTCATGCAGAACAAAATTATTTTTTAGAGATAGTTTTCCTAGTTGCTTTTTTTTTTTTTTTTTGCAGACTATATAAGTGTGCTGTTCATAACTACTCTTTTGGGTAGTGCTACCTAATTGATTTTATAATTGAATTCAATCTAGAAAATATTTGTTTATTTTTCTGTGTTGTTATGACAAAACTGACACTGTTTAAACCATTTGTTATACATGAAATGGGCATGAAATAAGTATTTTTGAGTTTGAGCACAATTCTGCAGTTACATCACTCTTTTTTACTGATGCCTGATGGAATATTTAATCCATTTAACACATCAAATAGGCAGATATTTGGAGAGAGTGGGCATGATGTTTATTCTGAATGCAGTTTCCATGTAGGTGGATTCAAATATGGTGTGGATATTTTTTAAATTTTACAAGGTTGTTTCATCCCTGTATTTGTAGAATGTCCACTTTCCCTAAATAGTGGTATCTGTCTGCAGAAATCACATAATGATTAAGGAGAAATTGTACTTTAAGATTTTGAAATGTATACAGTGATGGATCAGAATTTTAGGTATGGCAGTTCTGTACTTATCCTTGATTTCTACTGACTTCTCCATGGAGAAATTCAAACTAAAAGAAGTGAGTAAAACCTTTGTGATGGGAGATGACATCCAGGCATCTGTCTTAGGGGCATTATATATATTTTCTCTATCTTATTGTAAAATGTGAGAACTATCATGCCCTGATGCTGCATTTTCTGAGGCTGAATGTCCCTCAGTGTGGGTCATCCTGTGCTCCAGGCATGCTGACTTTTCTAATACAATAACCCAGCTGCTTCTCCTGCTGACATCTAGCATACCCTATATCCATACTTTTGGTGACATCCATTGCTACACTAAGGTTATGTGACAGGAAGTAGCTTTGGGATCACTGCATATTTATCACGTCTTGTTGCTAGAGACAAGATTCTACAGAAAGCACATTTGGGTGTTCTAAGGGAGAGAAGAAATCCTAGACAATATTGGCACCCATGAGACTCATCAGTTCATTAGTCATCTGAGTCTCTTTAGCCACCTCAGTCTTGAGTTCATTTTCAGCACAGCCACAGAAAAGTAAAATCTGTTATGTCCTGCCTGTGTCCTCCCCTCTGCAGGAATGTGGCAATGGAGCCTGGGGCTCCCCTGCAGCCTAAACTCAGCTTCAAGCTACCTGTGATCCCTTCTCCTTGCCTGTTTGTGTGCAGTCCTGCCACCTCCCTTTCAACTCCCCAGTCCTTACCCAAAGGCATTTCAGCACACTTACCTGGCAGAAAACTGTGCACTTTCAGGTATTTTCTCTCCAAAGTTAGCACAGGGAATGAGATTGGAAGAATCACATCAATATCAGAATTAATGCAACTGGAGAGGGCTCAAACTCTTTTAAGTCATTCTGACTACGTAATGTGTGCAGGAAAAAGGCTTTTTTTTTTTTTTAATTATCACATAAATTTGAAGTTACTTGGTTTTTTTTAATAGTGTTCAGCAAAATATTTGCTTTGTATATTGGAGCAAAAAGTAGTTGTTTGGAGATAGGCAGAGGACCATATGGATGATGAAGGCAAGAGAGGAGCTTGCCAGGCCATGGTCAGGTGGGTTGCAGGCTGCAGACTGCTCTGCAGCTAAAGCCACGCTTCACTAGCTTTCTTAGCTGGCTTTGGAGCAAATGAAAATAGATTAGTATAAATCGTGATTGCTATAAACCAGTGAATTGTGTCTGGTACTCAGACTCTGACTCCCTCCTTCCATTTAGCACTCACTGCCTATATTGGCCTTTTCAGATTTAAGCTGAGACTGAATTTGAAGATTAAGCTCATGCCACAGATGGTCGGCCTAGCAAGAAATTTGTGTATTTCTAAGAAGCATGGTTTTTGTACTGTGTTCCTCAATAATTTTATAAAGGCTATCAGTTTTATAAAGGCTATCAGTAGGAAATAAAGGTCCAAAAAAAAAGTGTTTGTTGCTCTTTTGTTTTTTCAAAAAGGACTGCTTGAAATCTCCCTGTGTAACAATCAGGAAAGTTCTTATTACTGGGAACTTTAAAATATCTGTTGATCTGCAAAACAGAGCATGAGTGATGCAGGCATTACTTATATAATTGGTTTTATGTATACTTACAATCCCATATTGGTTTTAAAATATATTCCCTTGGTGTGTTCATTATATCACTCTCTCATCTGCTTCTGCAATAGATATTTGCAGTCATTCATTATTGTTTATTATTAAAAAAGCAATAAAGATGGAGCAGCATCATGTATTTAAACAGACTCATACTACAGTCCCAAAAGAACCTACATGCAAATATATAAAGTGTGATAGAAAGTTCATATTTGTCCTCTAATCATATTAACTTCTACAAATTCAGTAAGTCTAAAGTAGAATTTTTTCATTTGGTTTGTTTCTTTTTTTTCAGTTTCTCTCTGTTTAGTTAGTAGGGGTCAGAAACAAAACCAGGACTCTTAAAATGGTAATTTGGGCTTTATATACTGTTAATGTGATTTATTACTAATTTTTGCTTGTTCTAATTTTAAATTACTTATGAGCTTTGATGATTTCCAAGTGTATATCTTTGAAAGTAGTCTGCATCTTGTATAGGTCTTCAAAGGAATATTTAAATGTATAAACCTTTAAAGATTCAGATAAATCTCTCATAAGGCATATCCAGTGTGAGTGGCAACTCCATAATTTAAAGCTTTATATCACAGTATGCCATAAAATTTTCTTATCAGCAACTCTTGCCGATATAAAATTGATAAGTTTGGTGCTACTAGGTAATGTACTCTTTCCTGGAAGTCACCTTATTCTGATTTACCCTTAAAATAGTCTCTGCATGGAGGGTGTTTTGCTCCAAACTTATTAACAAACTTATTGGTGAATGAAAAGCAGTTCCTCCATAAGCATAACTATTTGAGGATAGCCATTACTAATTTAGTTGTTTAGGTTACCCAAGACACCTTGATTACTGTTTGGCAGCAACAAACGGAATATTCAGCCTTGTGAACCGATGCAGCAACAGGTGTCTCCAGAGGCTCAGGCACAATTTGTTGCTCCAAATTGATAACTTCTCACTGCACTATTTCTCAAAGAGGTCATCTGCACAGCAGCTATTGCTATTACTTTTCTGATTGCACACTAGCTTGCCTCAGTGTTTTAAGTGCAGTAAGGAAAGAGGAGATCCTCACTGGCAAACTGCAAGAGTTTAGTGGGAATTTTAATAAAAAGGGCTATATATCTTAATATTCTCCAAGGAGGGATGTTTGGACTGGGGTTTGAAATTCCCAGTCCCGTTGTCATGTCAGAAAAGCTAATTTCACTCATGTCTGTCTCTTTGTGAAGAGCCAGTTATGCACCATATATCCCATTTAGGTATTTGTTTTCACTATATTCATCAGTGTGTACATGGAAGATTCCATGGAGAAGCCTAGGTATATTCCATGTCACTTGGATATGATGTCAGGAAAGCAGAGGGAAGAAGTGACTTCACTGCTGCCATCAGTAACGGGCCTGAGTTCTACTGCAATTTCTGTAATGTGGAAACCCACCCTGAGTCACTCAAACAGAAAGAGACAGGGGAGTTTATACCTTCACCGAATCAAGGAATGGGTAATTTACCTGTCAGGTATAAGAGCTGATCTGCTCTAAAAAGAAATATGCATTTCTAAGGAAGTGAAAAAAAGTTTTTCGGATTGAGATAGATGCTCAGACCATCACTAGAATGAAAGAGAAGTAAATGGATTTTAGAAAAACAAATGAAATCTCTCTAGATACACTGGAGGACTCAAAAATGGAAATTAATTCTAACCCCAAGTCTGTCTTGCCACGGCAAGATTTTCTTTCAGGGGTAACCCCTGGGGTATGAGGCAGGAGGAAAAATAAAATCCACAGATGCCAAAGTTCACAATTGCCAGATAAAGGGATTTTTTTATTTAATCATAGGGCAAGCAGATTAAATACTGATTACCTCTTCCTTTTTTTTTTTTTTTTTTTGTAACTGTGTTGGCCATTTTTGTTGTTTTCAATAATTTCTTCTTCTTTTTTTTGCATTTTTCTTTAACCTAGCCTGAAAAAACAATGATTTTAAGATAACTCATCAACAACATGTTCCTAACTGAAGACTAAGGCAAATCCAGAAATCTGGACACTTGGCCTCCTTACATGCCCAATTCCCCCATGTTCCCTGAATATCCAAAAGGGTTTGGAGAGGTTTTGTGTACACACCTTGCATGATCCTGACAAGGGGCTTGCATCACATGGATCAAGACCAAATAGGAGAGTGTCTATCAGAAGACTATCTGATTCAATATCAAGTTAAGATTAAGTGAAACAGGCTTCGGTCGCTGGGATCACTATATAATGTATCACAATGTCTGGAAACAGTTTGTCCATAGATAAATCAGAAACTGACAATCATTTTAAAATGGATGGGCTGATGGTTATCTAGCAACATGCAAAAATTTAATTACAACAATTATGAATTTAAAGATAAATTGAATAGCAGTCTTACATACAAAAGTTACCCAGGAAGCAAAGTAGTTTTGTGTTTTCTTTTATCCATATCTGTTGCACACAAACTTTTAAAAAAGCACTCTGCAATACATTTCTGCTATTCTCTTCATGGAAAAAGAAAAGTTATTTTATGTATGAACGGACATTGATCACTGAGAATTTCAAGATAGAAACCACCACACAGCTCTAAGTAGTGGTAAAAAAAGAAGTGAAGCCAAACCAGGACTTTTTTGTTTAGTTAGCAGTGAAGAAGGCTTTAGGAAGCAAACTTTGACTGCACCTTAAACTTTTTGTAACATACAAAGAACCAAAAAAGAAAGCAGAAAAACGTGTTGCAAGAGCAAAGCCTGTTGAACTGAACAGCTACAAATTGCAGGCTGGAAACTCAGCTGTGTCTTTTACTTTGAAAAGTGAAAAAAGGATTTTGCAATAGGCAGGGCAAATACTTGTCCCCTTCTGTTCTTACAGGTTTTTTTTTATCATGCTGTACTCCCTCCTCCTCTCCCTTCTTTTCTCATATGTCGGTGAACTGCAGAAAAATGACGGAGATGATGGTGAAAAGATGAAGGTGCTGAAAAAATTTGAGGCTTTTAGAGTACAAGTTAAAAGAGAGACTGTTGTGTGATCACTTTCAAAATAACAATACAATAGTACAAATTATTTTAATGACTTTAATGTCTCAAAAGGAACTATAGAAAAAAGATAAATGTATAACTAGTAAGTCAATGGGCCTTGATTCTATACTTGCAAGAATGAACAGGTGTAAGATTACAATAGAAAATTCCTTTTTTCTAAATTAAATATGCCATGTATGTACCTAATTAACACTATATTGTGTGGCCTTACTGCTGAGATTTATGACAGTCCATTAGCATTAGAATGGTAACTTTTACATATTTTGCTGGCATTAAAATACAAGATTTACAGTTGTAACCTATGCAGAAAAATAACCTTTATAAAATTAAAGGTTTAATAACAGGGTTTTTTAGCTGATTTCTATTAAGATGCCTCATAATTCAGCAGTGAGTGAGTAAAATGCATTCTGATTCAGCCTTCTGTGCTTTATACCTTTTAGGAGACAAACACTGGTAAGGGAAATGGTCCCTTTTAACCCTTTTAAAACTAATGAATTTTGATATTAGAAATCATTTATCAGTCTTATAACTCTTCCTAAAGAAGGCAGTATTTTAGCATGTGCATTGATTGCAGTGATTAGACTCCTTGCCCAAAATTTCCAGACAAAGCTCAGCACTTAAGATATACCTTATAAATCAGGGGTCTTATAAGCCCTCAAGAGTCTGAGAGAAGGTATGTTGCCAGCCTGTCTTGAAAATGGGACATTGCTGTAAATATTTACATATAAATCTTTCATAATAACGTAAAGATTTTACATTTTTTCTCCCCTAGATTTAGAAATTTTCCCATCTAGAATTGAAGATAAATAGGCTGACTGAACTTATTTTCTTACTGAGCCTTTGCGTTTTTCTTTTATATATAAAATATATATTGTCCCTATACTTTTGTCCCTACAGCAAGCAAGATCTTGGCAAGCTTGGGCTGAAGTATTCATGCTTTTGGCTCTGTCTGGAATTATATAATGTACATCTATTTGGAGCTTCAATTCCCTTTCCTGATTTTATGTCATTCACTTCTGAGCAGATGGTTGCATGCTGACAGTTGTCACTTATATATTAAAGTAACTTACAATTGACTGTTGCTCTTGCATTAAAGTGAGTGTTGGATGAAATGGGAAAAGTAGTTGTCTTGCAAACAAATCAAGTTTTTATCATAAATTTGACATGCATCACAAATTAATGGAGGCAGTTTCTATAGTAATAATGTAATCCCTGGAAGAACTGCAGCTGTCTATTCAGGTGCATTCAGTCTCTCCTTGATGGGTATAATTACCTTCCATCCAGGCTGGATAATTGCCTTTTGATTGAGGTCATCAGAGCAATCAAGATTGTGAGAGGCAGAAATCTTTGCTAGGGTGAAGAAAGAAGAGGGAGGAGGATAGAGACCAGAAAAGATATTTTAGAGGGGATAAATTAATAGAGAATTTACGTGTATTTTACTGCTTCTTTGTTTGAAGTGATATTTCAAATGATGTGATTATATGAAATTAGATGGCTGTTAAATATGCTAGAGCCTATGTCTACTTACTATATTTTCCTGCAAAAGGAGGTTGTTATTCTGTCAGTCCTTGAGCACAGAATTTTCTAATTCCAAGATTTGAAAACAGTTTCCCTTTGTGGATGTCTGCATCTCTTTATTCTTATTTATATATTTATTTATTTTTGTTCCCCTATGTCTATTATTTGTTAAACCAACTAATTTGGCAACTTAAATTTTTGCCCGAAGTCTTTAGATCCTAGTGTTGGTCTGCATTGGAAATTGCTGTCACCTGGTTAATGATTGGATGGCAAAACAGCTCAGAATGCCATTTATTATTCTATTGTACAACATTCTTGTTGTTCTATCAATCCAACACTGTCTGCAATGAAGGCAACAATTGTCTTGCCTCTTAGCTGGCATTTTTAGTATTATATCCCTTGGTTGTACTGAAAAGGAATGTTTTGCTTTGGTTTTACAAATTATGAGGAAAGATCATAAGGTACTTATATACACTATTTTTTCTTTCTTTTATAACAATATTGTAGCAGATAAGGATAAATTCTGTTACTTTAAAATATTTTGATTCTTTTCATCAGGGCTTCAAATATTAATTATTTCCATATATAAAAAATAGAAAGTTATTTTTGTATCCAGGTGTACATGAATAAATTAAGCCATAGAGAAAAATCAGCGGGGTGATCCATATTAATTGATTGTGGAGAAGACACTGTTGCATTATGTGGTATATAAAATGTATTCATTTTAAATTATAACCTTTGAATTCGTTTTTAAGTAAATCATGAAATAGAATAATAGAATATTTTGTCCTGAAGGAGTACTTAAAGGCCATCTACTCCAATTCCCCTGCCATAAGCAGGGATGTGCTCAACTAGAGCAGGTTGCTCAGAGCCCCATCCAGCCTGGCCTTGAATTGTCCAGGGATGGGACATCTTACATATCCCTGGACATCACGTTCCAGTGTTTCACCACCCTCATTGTTAAAGATTTCTTCCTTATGTTTAGTCCCAGAGACTTATTTATTTATGCTCAGGTGGTAATGAGGCTGATCTTCTCTTACAGTGGGAAGGACTTTTCTTCCCCAGTCCCTGTCATGTCGTCCATTCACTCAGGAGGTGTGGGAAGAGTGATTTTCATTGAAGACTGAGGAAAAAGTTATTGAGTACCTCAGCCTTCTCCTTGTCCCCAGTTACCAGTTTGCCAGCTTTGCTTATCACAGGAAGTACACTTTCCCTGACCTTTCTTTTCTGGCTGACATACCTGTAGAAACTCTTCTTGTTCTTTGCACCCCTTACCAAGTTCAGCTCCAGCTGTGCCATGGTTTGCCTGACCCCATCCCTACATGACTGGGCAGTGCCCCTGGACTCTTCCTTGTCTGTGTATTTCATTCTTGCCTTTTAGTTTGGCCGGCAGTTCTTGCCTTATCCGTGTTGGTCTCTTGCCTTCTCAGCCTGATTTTTTGCACCTGATGATTAAAAGCTGTTGCACTCTATGGAAAGCATTCTTAAAGATCAGCCAGCTCTGTTCTGCTCCCTTGTCCCTGAAGGCAGTTTCCCAGGGGGTCCTGTTGACTAACTTCTTGAACAGCTAGAACTGTGGTTTCCTAAAATTCAGGAAGGGTCCTGACTCTTCACAAATACAAATGAGAGATTTACATCCTGTGTAATTGATGCTTTTCTTTCTTACAGCTGTAAAGGGAAACAAAAAGTCTGACTGTGCTGTTATTTCCCTCACACATTTAACATGAGTTTGTCCCACAAACCATAAATGCCAGCCATTCTTTGGAAAGTAAGTCTCTGGATATCTCAACTGCCATGTTGAACCAACTCAGATGATTCATGCTGAGGCTGCTAAATTTGCTGTTCAGTGAAAGTTCAGGAATTTAAGGGTTTTTTGTGCATAAGTGTATTACATCACATTTTAAATTGCAAATCAAACTAACGAATGTGTAATGGGGATGAACTTACAGTAAATATGGAAATAGTTCATGGAAGTCTTTCTTATGTTGTTTCAGTGTAAGATTACATGATAAATTTTCGTGAGCCTGTGTCATGGTTTAACCCCAGTCAGAACCCAAGGCCCATGCAGCTGCTTGCTCACTCCCCCACAGTAGGGTTGGGGAGAAAATTGGAAGGGTAAAAGCTAGAAAACGCTTGGGTGGAGATAAAGACAGTTTATTGGGGAAAGTGAAAGCCGTGCACACAAGCAAAACACAACAAGGAATTAATTCATTGCTTCCCATGGGCAGACAGGTGTTCAGCCACCTCCAGGACAGCAGGGCCCCGCCATGTGTAACACTAACTTGGGAAGACAAATGCCATCACTTCAAAAGTTCCCCCTTCCTCTTTCTTCCTCCTGCTTTATGTACTGACCATGATGCCATATAGTCTGGAATATCACTTTGGTTGATTTGGGTCACCTGTCCCATCTGTGCTTCCCCTCAACCTCCCATGGAACCCCAACTTCCTCACCAGTATGGCAGCATGGAAGTAGAAAAGGCCGTGGCTCTGTGTAAGCCCTGCTCAGCAACAACAAAAACACCTCTATTATATCAACCCCGTGTTCATGACAAATCCAAAACACAGCCCCATACTAGTCATAGTGAAAAAAATTAACTCTATCCCAGCCGAAACCATCATAGCCTGTTTCAGAGACATACCATGAAGCTTCAGATGACAAATTCAGTGTTTCGGAACCAGCATTGAATTAATGTGAGCAGATGATTTACCATTTTCAGGGACTTACCAAAAATTGTTAACTATCAGTACCTGCTTTTCAGAGAGTCATAAAGAAAAACTTGTGTAGCAACACTTCCTTTTCTTTTTAAACGTATTTATATAAAATGGATACCTTAAAACTGAAAGGACACGGTATTTGAAATTGTGCTATGAGTGGCTATATATTTTCTGCATTAACCTGTTTTGTTATTTGTAGTGACTCTACAGCACAACTTTTTCCTTCTCTATTAGGAAAATTTATGACTGAGAGATTTCTATTATTCTTACTAAAGAGATGGTCTAAAATTGAAGTCTAAACCTGGAATCTAACATGTAGAACATGTTTGAATATGTGCATTTTTTCACAGAAGAGATTAACAAAAGCTGTGTTAGTGCTCATCAGAAAATAGAGCTAAAAGGAACATCACAGAAATGTACTGGTTTGCTGATAATCCTGCTCTGTGAAACTAGAATACATATTTTCATTTGCTAATCCTATTTACAGGAGATAAAGTCTCATGCTTCAGAGCACTGCCAACCATGAACTGTTTGGTGTTTAGCACAATAATGCTGCTGCCTGGGCAAGTGAAGCATTGTGTCTTGCTCCTTTAAGTAACTCAGTTATATTGCCTCTGCCTACCACACCTGGGATTATGGGACACTTCATACTTTTGGGATAAACATAGAATAATGATGACAAGCAATTTTCAAGGTATTGTACCAACTAGTCGGAAAAACGGATGCAAACAAGAGAAAGGCTATTTAGAAGAAGCAGGGTCTGGATTTGCTCTGAGATAGAGCGAGACTGCTGGAGAAGCTATTGGATTTGACAGAAAAACACAGAAGAGATCATGGTGAGTGACACTGGGAAGAAAAAAAAATGCTTGGAAGTTAATGGTGTGGAAATAAGGTAGGTTCACCAAAGCTCTGCATGTAACTGGAAGGAAATTGTTGCTGGTAAACACTAACTGTGGCTGAGTGCACAGGATGCACAGTTGGCTTTTATAAGAGGTTTCTTGCTGCTCCTTCTAGGCAGTCAGTCTGTTTTCATTCAAGTGGATGAGCAACTATTATAAGACCATTGCAGTGTGTATATGGCTCTGTCATTTGCAAGTGCAAAAAATAAGGGGTTTAGAAAAATAAAAGGGGAAATATACATTGATAGCTGTTTCCACAGGATAGAAGAAAATTTTCATTATTAGCTTCCTGAGAAAGTTATTAGTCCATGTCTCACTCCTGTTTTTTGCCTTGTCTTCAAGGGCTGCTTGAGCTTATTTTATTGGCCTCCATCAGTCTCATTGCTGTTCAATTTTCTTGTTTGCAATCAAACTCTGAGCTCTTTGAAAGAGGAATGTGTGTATCTGAACAGTGCATAGTACAACTGGTGTGATGTTTCTCTGTAAGTTCTGCTGGAATATTAGTCAGAGGCTGTATAGTTTTTGAGAAAACTGACACAAAGGCCTTAGTATATTGGCAAAATGTCTGTAAATTGTACTTCTTTTTTCTTTTTCTTTTTGATTATTAAGGAATTAGTCTTGAAATTATGTATGTATAGATGCATTTATCTTAACTTGTAGAAATGCAGCTTTCATCGTGAGATGAAAATAGGTATGTGAAAACTGTATTTTCAGCACTTAATCGCAGAAAGAGATTGAACCCTTAAGACATGAAACTGCCTTGCCTCTTAATCCATCACAGGCTGAGGTGAATTACTCGAAAGTCAGAGTGGCAGAAATTATTATCAGTGGCAGTTGTTATCCTTTCTCTTGAGTTCAGATAGAATGTAATTAGATAAAAAAGTTAACACTAGACATCTTACTCTCCATCCTGACTGCCTTCTAACAAGATAATTAGTCTTAACTGACAGCAATAAAATCTCAGAAATCTGAAAATAAATGTAAATGAAAGAGAATTCTTATTTTTTAGGTGCTGAACTTTATGATCTTATATATTTAATATATAAATTATATATATTTTTATATATTAATATACTTTAATGTATCTATAATATTTAAGAAATCTAAGGCAAATACAAACCTGCTGCTGTCTTTAAACTCCATTTTGAAAGGAGTTGAAAGGGTCAGTCAGCTAAAAAAAGAATGAGAATGGCAGATGCAATTTACCATGGGTTAAGAGCTGAAAATTCTGTATGCAGGATACTGTTCAAAGTATTTTTTGTTGATCAGTATTTCCTGGTTTTGCTAGAAATGCTGCATATTCCTGACACTTACTGTTATCTCAATAGAATAATTGAACTTTTAAATATTTTCCACCTTCTTTTGTGCAAATATTTAGCTGCAGTAAAAGCCTGAAATATGTTCTTTTTGTTCTTATTTGGAGTATGTGGTAAAATTGGATATAAACAGCAGAGAACATAAGCGTGCTGAAAATAACTCTGTTAATGAGAAATGTAAAAGGATTCATTATATGTTTGCATCAAATAGGATATATACCGGAGTGCATAATGGAAAAACTTTTATTTTTTTTTTATTAATTGAACATAAAAATAATCAGGGAATTGCATTTTTAAAAGCCATTCTTGTTCTATTAAATGGAATAAATTATCTCATTGACACTTCCTATTGAGAACTATAATATAACAGAACTTGTTAATATTTCTCATCCTTAATTTTTCTTATTCCAAGGATAGGATGCTCAAAGAAGCCCAGGCCTTGTGTGCTTCCCTCTGAGAGTAGGAAGATAGAGGTAGGATGGGAAGAGTGCTTGAAGCAAATGCTGCTCTGAAAGAGGGGTTCTGCTTTTACCTCAGGGTCTGGCATGGCCAGAGATGTTCTTCTGTGCACTTTGCATGTTCTTGAACCGAATCACTGATTAACTTCATCCTTAGGCAGAGTATAGTGCAGCTTGTTAAGATAAATTCTACAATATAGGCCAAAATTTGGAGCCTCTACTGTTCTTTATACATAATGGTTTTAGGCACTTTAATACATATCAGCATCAAATTCCATAGTTCAGAACTCTTTCACCAGAAACAGTTGTGAGGAAAAAAGAGATTGTTGAACTTCCGTCCTTTGTTAGAGTTCTTTTCTATCTCTTACCAGACTTGTAACAATAGAACCAGAGAGGGTACCACTGGAGTGGTAAAAGTGTAAAACAAAGAATCCTACTATGGTGCCCAAAATGATATTTGGGAAAACACACTTGAACTAGCATTCATGAATCACAGTTGGAGATCTAAATCGTTGAACTCCAGAGGTGTCAGTTTTTAGTTCTGCAAAAGATGTTACTTAATCTAGTTTGATTTGGAAGGTATTTTTAGAAATTATACACCCTTCAGGACTCTAAATCAGCTTCCTGTTGAGATACAGATCTCCAAGTGGGTGATGTCTGGTGACCTCACACATAGCTGACACACAGCTGACCCAGACTCTATTGGGAAGAAGTGGCATCTGAATTTGGATGAAACTAGGTATTGAGATGAAGTTCAACATCCAGACAAAGTTTTTGAGGATTACAAAATGATCAAGAATCTGTTGCATTTTAATGCCTCCTGCACAAATGTAATTTCTGGATACTCCTCACTAAACCAGAGTATTCCTGTGTGGGGATTTTCCTCTACAATGGTAGACTGTAATCCAATGGTCTGCATCAGTTGAAAAATGCTCCCTTCCATGGTACAATCTGAAAGGCCAGTAACAGTATTCGATCTACTTAGGACCTCCAGTAGCAAACCATATTGCTAAGAAGCTAAAAAACTCCCTTAATTGAGACAGCTCTTGCAGATTTAACCAAAGCCTCAGACAATTCCTTCTGCCAATCTCTATTACCTCCCACTTTGTCTAGCTTGCACACATGCCAACTGCCTTTCAGGCATGTCTGAAGCCTTGCTAGACATTTAGAAAGCAGGGAAACAACACTGTATAGAGCTGAAAAGCATATGTACATTTAAAAAATAAACTTTTTGTTTGTTTGTTTGTTACTTCAGAAGGCTCTTTCCTCAAGCAGTATGTCAAGAACACAGTGTATACTGAAATTGAAGATCTCCATGGTGCAACAGTAGAATGATTTGTTACTAACACTGATCTTTAGTCTTGGACGGTTTTTCAATTATTGTGACAGTATTACGGGACATTATGTTAATATGAATATTACCAAAGGCTATTGAGGGAAAAAAGCTCACAGATAGAAGGTCAAGTTAGTTGGTTGGTTTCATTTTTTTCACGGATTTTTATTTGCATGTAAGAGAAATCTTTTTCTTGTTTGAGTCAGTAACTGTAAAGAACATTTTTATTTAGTAAGTTAAAAAAAAAAATCCTAAATCCACTATTTGACAAAATCTAATAATCCACTAAATGACTTTACGTTTCTTCATCAGCATGTCCTTATCTTCACTTCTAGCAGTGGTTCACGATTTTATTGGAGTAAGAAAAGACCAAGCGTGCGGGGTCATGAAAAATATTCCTCTATGCATTGTCCATAACACCGACCAAAGACCATGCCTAGAGAAGGACTGGGACATTGTTCCCAAGGGTCTTCCAGCCAGCCATCACTTTTGGCACAGAAATCACATTTATCTCAGGTGTTGTTTTTTTTTTAATTTAGCAACTCTCTGCTCTCACTTCTGCACTACTGCCGCATATAAACTTCTCAGATCCACAAAATCCTCTGGAAAGCATATGCACACTGCCTGGATAAAACATTATCCTTTATTTTCTTTTTGACCTTGCTCCTGCTGGTTATATTTCATAACTTCTGGCTAATATTTTATATGCCTTTTTGTGGCCTTCATAATTTTATATAGCCTTCTCCCAACCTTCCCTTTCTCAGATTAAATAGTCCTAGCTAACTTAGTCATTGCTCACACAAAAGATTTTTCATACCATCTTTGCTGATATCCTTTGGACCATTTCCAAATATACCATATCTTTTTGAGTAAAGAATCCATTCACAGAATGAATCTTAGGTGTGGGAAAATCATGGGTTTCTGTGATAGCTTTGTGATGTTCTTTGTTCAGTTCTTCACACAGTTTCAATTACCCAATGTCTGTTTTCCCTTTAGACTTCTGAGTATGGAGCAAATATCTTCAGTGATCTATCTTGGCACCAAGAGCTTGCTCCTGAGTGATAATGTGGCTATCATCTTATGTTATTAGGATTTATTTTGTTCCTGTGGACTTTTTTTCAATTATATGTGGAGAAAATCTATCCTAAAAATATGGAAATTATTTGCTGATTCAGATCATGTCTCTATTGATGGCAACAGAAAGTACTGCCTGGGGAAAGCACATGAGCCTGTCCATTTTGTAGAGTACTTTGTAGTCCTATGTAGTGGATAATTTCTGTAATCTTTTTTTTTCTGCTTCAGCATCTATAGACATTGCTTTAGAGCTATTAAAGCATACATCTCTAAACATACATTTTAATATCTTTTGCTGGAGATATTGTCCATTATTTTTTCTAATTGCTATTTGAACCTGCTAGGCATTTTCAGCTCCAGGAGATGCCACTGCTGAGACTTTTCCCCACAGAGAATTGAACACTAATCTTTACTTTCATACCTTTTAATGAGATTTCAGTATGAAAAAAAGAACCTTCTGCCTAATCCTGTCACAATTTAGATTCTTGAATAGCCTCAATTTTCAAATGGCCCAGTAGACTGAAGGTTAAGTAATACTTTATTTGTCAATATATTTAAAATAAAGAACCCCCTAGACTTATTTTCCCCAGGCTGTAAAATCTTTGAAATGAAGGCAACATTGTATGAAGAATGAAATTAGAAAAAATAAATCTTCATGACAAGAAAATACTCCGGAATAAATACTCAAATTATTTTAAGCCCGTGACAGGTAAGAAGGCGATGAATGGCTGCCAGTGGGATCAGTATGAATAAGTTTTGTCGTACAAATCTAACTGTGGATTTTATAATCTTTGTGCAGTACAGTTAGGTGGATAGAGATGGAGTATGTAGTACTGCTTTTGATTTTCTGCTTCAGTATAGACTTTCTAAGGGAATCTGAAAAAGGTCTAGATAGGACTAGGTGTATGCAAAAATAGCTAGAAAACTACATTCTAAGAATAGCTGCCGGAAGTTATTAGTTAGGTGGGAAGAGTGCACTGACCCTATATTGTTGAACTCTAAAATGCTTATTCTAGGCCTATTTCTTGTTGCTACTTTCTGTAAGAATCTAATGATGTGTGGTGCGTTGACCCTGGCTGGATGTCAGGCACCAACCAAAGCTGCTCTCACTCCTCTCAGCAGCTGGACAGGGGAGAGAAGATATAACAAAGGGTTCATGAGTTAAGGACTGGGAGAGATCACTCATCAAATACCATCACCGGTGAAACAGACTCGAATTACAGATGTTGATTGAATTTATTACTCTAATATCAGAGCAGGATAATAAGTAAAATAAGTAAAACAAAATAAGTAAAGTAAGTAAAATTTAAAAATCCCTTCCCCCCACCCTTCCCTCCCTCCCAGCTCTAACTCTTCCCCCAGTGGTGTAAGGAGACAGGGAATGGGGGTTATGGTCAGTTCATCACCTTAGGTTTTCTCCTGCTGCTCAGGGAGAGGAGTCCTTCTCCTGCTCCACATGGGGTCCCTACCCCTGGAGATAGTTCTCTATGAACTTCTCCTATGTGAGTCCATCCCATGTGCAAGAGTCCTCCCCATACTGCTGCAGCATGGGTCACTCTTCCACGGGGTGCAGTCCTTCAAGGACAGGTTGCTCCAGCGTGGGCTTCTCTCTCCATCTCAGCTCTGGTGTCTGGAGCACCTCCTGCCCCTCCTTCTCCACTGACCTTGGTGTCTGCAGGCTTGTTCCTCTCACATATTCTCACCCTCCTCTTCTCTGGCCACAATTACAACTGCTCCGTAACTTTTCTTTTCCTTCTTAAATCTATTATCATAGAGGCGTTACTACCATTTCTATTTGGCCCAGCCTTGACCAGCAGCACATGCAGAGATTTTCTCTGCTGGACACGGAGGAAGCTTCTGGCAGCTTCTAACAGAAACCATTCCCTGTAGCCCCCCGCTACCAAAGCTTGGCCATGCAAACCCAATTACATGATGGAACAGAGAGCTTCATATTAAATTGCAGATCACAGCTACCTCACTGAGAATGAAGCATATTGGAAAGTTCAGATTTTGAAATTATCATGACAAACTGGAGTAATCATGTAGGGGAGAAAAAAATGTAAACCAACACGTATAAGCTCAAAATACTATCTTACATAAGAACAAACTGCTCTGGTAAGGGATGCCAAGAAAGGGCTCATGAGATCAAAGGTAAAATGCAATGTAAAAACCATGTTGCTGCCCAAACAGGACTATCCTGAGATGTACAACCAGAAGGTTTGGGACAGGGCAAACATACAGAAAACAAAATATTTTTTAACTAAGCTCTGCAATATAGCTCTCAGATGAAAAACATACCTAACACTTCATGTGTGACTGATTTAGAAATATGTGCAGCTACTGGCGAGTCCAGAGAAAAGCAATGAGAACAATCAGGGGTTAGTGAATTTATTTGTGAAAACAGATTGACTACTTAAGGCTGTTTACCTTGAAGAATGTAGAATTCATATGGAATATAGAAACCTTCTAAAACATAAAAAGCTATAGCAGACAACTTACCACCATTTTTTCAGTATGCAAAGTGGATGAGATGAGACGTTTCAGCTCAGGTTCCAGAGATAAAGATGCAGATAGACCGATAGGGAATAGGATCTAATTGCAGATTAAGTAAAATGCATCATGCAGTTGCAAAGTTTCTATTACCAATGACAGTGATAACAAAAGATTGGACAAATTCCTGTCAAAAATGATATAGGTGAAATTGATGCTTTATAGAGGCAGGGTAACCTGCTCTAGGGATTTACTTAGATTTTTGATATTTTGATCAGAATCTTTAGATCTTAACACAAGGTAAATATATATTAATAGTAAGTAGATATTAATAAACAGATTAGAGAATTGAAAAATAAATACTAAATAGGTTTCCTGAGGAAAAATGAGATATTTAAATTTAGACTATGTGATAAATTTTGTAACTTTCTGTCTCTTAGTCCAAGTTTAGACAATTCAAAACCATTTGTTCTCTAAGACAGAAGGCAAAGGAATAGAAATATGTATGTAATATTTCTGATAATCTTGCTGCCTCACTTCAACAGCTGCAAATCCACTTAAATGTTGGGTAATTACTTCTTATGATTATTTGTCTTATTAAACAGCAATTCAGATTGAGTTTGAAACAGTACTCAATGTACCAGGAATGAAAATGAACCAACTTAAGGATGAGAAATGATGTATGACAATCGATACCGAATGACTGAAACAGGAACGGTCTTGGAATAGCACAAAAAAACCCCAGACTGCATTAGGAATCATGCCAGATCTAAGGTGTTTTTTATGTACAGAGGCTTTTTGCAGTATGGAACTGAATTATCTAAAGAATGCCTCAGTTGAATTGACATGAAGTGTCCTTTCCAGCATTTTAAGTACCGTTGATGGGTTTTCTGATGATCTGGAGAGCTTTAACTAGAGAATGCAATCTTTTCTTCTTTAGAATGATAACAGATTATGGGTGCAGCAGAAAAATACATATTTTCTAAAAAATTAGTATTGTTTATTAACCTGCTTATCCTTGGTCATTGTCTCTGTTTGTTTGGTTTTAATCATGAAACACCATAGCTTTCAAGTTAGTATGCTTTCTACAGGTGTAAGAGCTAGTGAAGTGTTATTTTATAAAAAAACATGGATTTCTGCATCTAAATAATTGAAATTGGTTTGTTTTGCTCTTTAGGGCTTAATCCCCCATTTCACTAGGGTAAATCTTGCATTCAGTCACTAATACACTACTGACCTTGGGGTTTTTCTGCGTGTTCATAATTTTTAATCTTTAACCTGAATTTATGACTATTAGTGTACTTTATCTGGATTTCAACAGGCCTCCTGAAGTAATTTTATTTGCATCCATTTTGTTAAAAATGTCATTTTTACCTATAAAGCAAATTATTCTACATCTGTGGAGAATTTTTTGCTTTTTTGGGGCTTTTACCATTTTCAGTCTGTATTTTTTTTAAAAAACCAGATTGATTGATATAAAACTGAAGGGCTCCTACAAGCATTCCTGAATGTTTAAATGTTGATGTTTTAGAAGCATTTTGTTTCATTACCATTTTTACTTTAAAGCTACATAAACAAATGGGTTGAAAAAAATAAAAAATTAAGTATTTAATCTGGATTTAAATACATTGTTCAATTACCACTCAGAACTCTTACATTTGTAGTTGCTAACTATGAAGTGTGTTATCAGGGTTTTGATGTGAAACAGCTTTTTGCTTATTTTTTCTTTTACCTTTGTTTTAGTCATTGCAGCGCTTTGTGTCACATAACTACTGCAAAATAATATTGCTATGATTTAAACTAAGGAATAATTTTACAACCTTTTAAGAAACTATATTGGTCTTGCTTTCTGCTGTCTTATCCCATTTCTGGAAAAGTTTGGCTTGCAGCACATGAGGAGGTGTGTCAATTGGCGTCCATATGTCAGTCTTATTTCAAGTTAGAAGTGAGCATTCTGTACTTATCTGTTCATTGCGAATTGAAAAAATTACTGAAAATCCTCTGAGACGGCCAATTCCTTGAGGACAGAAAATCTGGAGTACACATCATAGTAAATCCATTATTTGATGAGGACTTTTACTTGCCTTATCTTATATTTTTATAGGGCAAATATTCTGTAAAAAATGCATTCAGTAATAAGATTTATTTCTCTATTGTCTTGCTGATGAGGTGATGGGATTATTCACTTTTGTCATCTTCTGTTCTTTTAAAGCCTTTCATATCAGTATCCTTTATTTTTGTTAATATCTGTTCTGAAGCTTTAGTCCTCTGAAGCAAGTAGCTGGCAATTTGGGTTATGTAATGCAAAATCTGAATATTGGATATTCACAGACTGAGATGACTCAGAGATGACTCATGGTTGTTTTATCGGTGGGGGTTTTGGGTTTGTTTTTTTTATTATTATTGTTTGCTTTTCTTTATTTGTCCAAGAAGTGCAAAAGTTGCACTTGTTTCAATGCTCTAATGTTTGAAATAGGATCTCTGCTGGTTTAAAACCTACAAACTGCTTCAAACTGAACTGAAAAGCAGTCTTTACAGCATGGGCTAGTAAAATCAGAAGGATCTGAAATATATTTTAAGGCAGTGGAAGTTCTTATTAACTGTTTATGCTCTAGCATTTTTGAATGATAGTCAGAAGTCCAGCTGTGCTTTGAACATCAGGGAACATTTTGAGTAAATCACATTGACTTTCAAATTCCTAATATTATCTTATTTCATAGAAGAGAAAACACTCAAGGAAAATAGTAGAAATAAGAGAATAGAAAAGCTGATGTTAGAAGGGCCCTCAAAGATCCTCTAGCTCCAACCTGCCATGGGCAAGGCACCTTCCACTGGACCATGTTGCTCCCAGCCCCATCCAGCCTGGCCTTGAACACTTCCAGGAAAGGGGCAGCCACAACTTTTCTAGGCAACCTGTGCCAGTACCTCACCAGTTTCACAGTAAAGAATTACTTTATAATATCAAATATAAACCTACTGTCTGTTTAAAACCCTTTCCCCTTGTCCTGTCACTACCTTGTAAATGCTCTTGCAAACAATCTTTCTTGTAGCTCCCTTCAGGTGCTGGAGGGCAGCAATTAGGTCAGCCCTAAGCCGCCTCTTTTCCAAGCTTAACAAAGCCAATTCTCTCATCCTTTCCTAACAGGAGAGGTGCTCCATCCTTCTAATCATCCTGGTGGTTCCTCTCTGGACTCACTCCAATCGATGCCCTTTCTTTGCTCTTCTAAATTTGGAGCTTAGCTCTTGGGAACTAAAGAGGAATTTATCTGTGCCCACTGACTGCCTGTGACTTGCATGATTTTATGTGTTAAGCAAAATATTCTCAGTAGCAATGAAATCTTAGTGCCATATTGTCAGATGCTGTTAAAACCTGGTGTGGAATTCAGTGTATGAGAGGGTATTTATGTTCAGGAAAGGAATTGCTTACAAAGAGCACTTACAGAGAAGGAAATACTTTAAAATGTCTCAAATTAAGAAAAAAAATCTTGTAAAGCAACAACTGAAATGCAATTATCCTTAGCCATTAAGGAATGGCAAGTCTTTCCAATAAGAAAAGTGTGAAAAAAAGATTGTATTTGAGAACTGGGCCCGTAAAGTTCAGGAAAATGATACTACAATACACTTCCCCATGATATTGGGGTATTTAAATAGAATTCCTTTTCACTCTCACATATCATGCTCTCAACACAGAAGAGATAATTAATTCACTGAAAATGGAAATTAAATTGAAATTGCTTTCCTAAGAACTATTTAAAGAACAGTTAGGTAATAAAGCAGTTCCACCAAGAAGAAAAATCTTCTAAAAAAAGGTACCTGCTAAAGTCTTTAAATAATCTGATGCAGACAAAATGAATTCAGAAAGCACAAATGCCCCTAAACTTATGATATTTGAATTCCCGTATTTGGTTCAGCAGATACATGTTTAAAATATTAACTTTTTGTATTTAATCTTAAATGCCAACATTAAAAAATCATTTTGCATATTACAATTGCTTTTTAGGAGTTAAAAGAGAAAAGAAAATTATTATATTAACAGATTACTTATACACAGAATTGTTGGAATTTATATTATCTGAAACTTTTCTGTCATGATTCTAAGCATGGATTTCAAGAGATTTAAAATTATGCATTTAATTTAACATTGTCAAAATGTTAAGGACCTTTGTCAATATGACAAAGATCCTCTCTCAGAAATGCAGCCAGTTGCTATCCTCAAAACTGACCAAATTTACTCTGCCATTTCATGAATTTCCATGGAGGAAAACAGAGAAAATTGGAGGACCAAGAACTATCATTAAAGTATTCTGATGAAAGAAGTTTTGTTTGTTGCTTTCATAAAATATCCTTATTTTCATTTTAGCTCTTCTCTACAGTTAGAGTTTGATAAGGATGGCTAGTTTTGGTCAGAACAGAGACAATTAAGGTTAATGAAGCAATCCAACAGGATGGTTGTATACAGTGTGCCCTGAATCAACTTTCTTGGGTCAAAACTGTGACAATGTAATGTCTTTCATTTCTATTTCTTTATTCCCCTGAGTACTCTAATAGTGATATTATTAGCTATTCTTGATAGTGAACAGTCATTTTTTTTTCCTAAATTTTCCTAAATGTCACCTTTTTCCTAAATTACTTTCCTTAAGTTTCTGTGTGCTCACTTGAAAAAGTTTTAGTCTAGCCATTGAGGGAGTAAAGAGAATCCTCACATGAAAATGCTTATGCTGACCCAGACCTCTGATCCCCTGAGAGATGAGGCATCAGGCAGGATTTCAGTTCTAGTGCTAAATACATTTCTAGACAAAAGAGACAATTTTTCCAATTTAATTATTCCCCAGACAACGTCTTCTCTCCATTTACATTTAGCCAATACTTTCTGATTTAAAATTATTCCAAAAGTTGTTTAATTTCAGTCACTTGACCTTAAGAAAGCCACCGTTTTTTGAGACTTTTGAAACAAATGCGTGGCTTTCAAAAAACTTATGAAATGCCTTTAAAAATCACATGGTATTGCAAAGCTAAGAAATAAAGTCTCTATTACCCCAAAAAGTGTGTTTATCTTTAGGGGTTTTGGAGAATAACCACCAGAAATGCCACTCGATGCAAAGCCAGGTTTTTTTCATTAGTTAATTATACTGAAAATCTTGTTATTTTTTTTCAAGAGTTTCAAATCTGATGTCTGAAATTGTGCTTTTTTTTAGTGCACTGGATTAATTACTTCAGTTTTGAATCTCTGTTTATTCTTCATGTCATCTCTACGTGTAGTGAACCATGTACTTTAATCATTCTAGTGAATTTCTATATGTTGTTTATACCAGAATCTTTCACATTAATGACAATAATATCCTCTCAATCTTCTTTAAAAGGGTAGTTTCAAGATAACATCATATAATTTTGATGTTCTAGTATTATCAATGAATATTCTTCTGGTTGCAATAATTTTGACAAAATGTGCTAGTCCTGTTTCATATCAAAGCACAAAACATTCAGAAAAAGCTTACTGTTTTGAAGAGAAAGATTTATAAGGTATTTGATTATCTGCTAGACTCAGTTGACAAATATATATGCCAAAAGTTAAGGACCACATTTGGCTTATGCATTTGACTTCAATACAGCCAGGATTTATTCTGAAGCCTCTTTTCTAAGATTTCTTTGGCAAAACTATGCAGTCTACATATTTCTCTGCAAGGACGATAAAAGAAGAAATTAATTATGTTTTTCATTTAATGAGATAAAGAAGTAATCTAGAAATTATAACTAACTTGCAGCAGGACTAACAATAGAAAACAAACAAGTGTTTATGAAATACATGGATAGTTGTTATAGTTCAGTAGCCTCAGAATTACATCAATATTAGGGAAAATTACATGATGAATGCCTAAATTAGCAAATCATTGAAATGGTTTTCAACATTAAATTATTGAAAATTTAGTACATAAATACGTATGCAGGGATGTGATGTACATTTCAGGAGTGGTGCCAGATTACACACTACCTATAAGGACAAAATATTTTCCATGGGAAATGTTTTTCATGAAAGTAAAATGCAATATTTTCTCAGGCTCCAAACAGACTTTTGGTTTGGGCTTTTTTTCAGGTGTACTAGCACATTGGTCTGTATCTTCGTCATCCAGAAAATGGTGTACATTTTTCACCATCTCTGCTAAGCAGATTAAAAAATTATTTATTTTCTTTCTCCTTATCAGTGCTGGCCACCCTTGTAATACCAAATGCTTTGGGTTTTGATACACGTCCTCTAGTGAATCTTGCTAGGCTGATGTGAAACATCTATCTCCAGGTCTCCCTGCCTTTTTTGAAACAAAGTTTACTGCCCCTGTGGAGGAGGTGATGAAAAGGAAATATGTTCTAACATTTTCAGTTTGCATTCCGAAGCAATAATTTTAACTGCTAATGTAAAGATGGGGTTTGTGTGATTTTGCTAGACCGGAATAAGCAGTTCTCTCTTACAAAGCTGAAAGCTTCTGGCATTAGGCAGGACATTTGCTTTGGTGCAGTAATTTGCTAAAACACCCCAACAAGAGGACACCGATCAGAGCTCTTTGATTTTGCCCTGCATCCTTTCTTACACATTTGCACAGGTTCTGCATCTTGGCTGAGCTTGACAAAGTGTGACAGTACTTCTACCATGAAAATAGAACTTCATTATTCAAGTAATATGTCAGGCATAATCCTCAGCCCTCCTAAGCCATGTTCCCCTCCTACCAAGATATTTTAAGCTTTAGACTATTTGCTTAGTTTCTCAATTTCAGAACTGCCAAAAATGGTATCATAATGAAAAAAACCATTGCATGAAATCAGGAGAAATTAAATATTTTTGTGCCCCCATCTAAGTATGTGGAATCTGAACACTTATTTTATTGGATTCCACAGTTCATTTGAAGGGATGATGCATGTCATTGATAGACCTCTAATTTCCCACAAGCATCTAAAAACTGCTATCTCAGAAGCATTTTTGCTTAGAATATGCCTTTCAAATTCTGGCTATAAGGCTAAAGTATTCTGAGCAGCAGATGTGATTTATATTTACTTTTGGAAATTATTTTGCTACAGGTGCTGGTCATTTGCAGGTTTTTATAACACTGTGGAAGTGTGGAGAGACTATATTCATGTTGATCAAAGTGCTGAGATTAGGAAGTGCTAAAATTTCTAAGTGCTGTATCATCATATATTTAACTATAAGAGAAAAGCTTCTGCTGGCAGATGTAATACTTTTTTGCTATGTCATCAATGTGAGGATAGATAGTAATTCAATTTTTCTTCCATACTCTGGGTTGATTACATGTAAAATATATTCAAAACTAAGGGGAAAAGTTACTATTAGCATAATATTTGGGAGTCATCCTCTTTTTTGGGGAACTCAACCTGCTAGAAAGATAAATAGGTCATATCCAAATATGACTTTTACTTTTTGTTGGCAATATCATTTGATTAATCAGTCAACCAATTCTAAAAGTTTTAAACAAAATCATCCCTGAAATATTATGCTCCCAGCGTATTGATCTGTTTTGTGTAAGTAGTGTTAGCTTAGAACAGCTGAAAGCATGCTGTTGCATGCTTGCCATGACTCTTGGTTGATACTCTTGCATTTAACCACAATAAAGAAAGATTTTCTCTTTTTCTCTCTCTCACACACACTTCTGCATGTGCAAACACACACACACATATTTACAGTCTCTGGTTCATACACTGTAGTTGACAAAGAGCTGTTGTGTCTCTCCTTCATGCATTTAGCTGTGGTATTGGCTAAAAACTTTTAGAATACAAATAAAATCTAGAGAAGTAGGCATCTAATTATTCCAAGAATATAAAGTATTCAAATCTTATCTCAATATCTAATCTTAGATGTCAAGAGCGAAAGAAAACAATTTATTTGAAAGAATTTAAGAACAGATTTTATTATCAAATCATGCTTTTAATTATATATGAGCTGCCCTGGTACAGAAAAACTAATGATATTAAAAATTTGTGCTTCAATATGAGAACTCACTGTTTACAACTAAGATTACTGTACAAGAGTCAGAAGACTTCAACTGCATTCTTAGTTCCAATTGACATCGATTCTTTGATATTGGCTTTATTCTCTGGGGATTTATGCACTGTGACAGCACAGATTTTTTTAACAGAAAAATTCATCCTTGAATATTCTTGTATCTGATTACAGGAGAAGGTTGTTGGTTTTTTTGGTTTTTTTAATGAGATGTCAATTTTTCAAACAGATTTCAAAAAGTTGATTTGATACGATTAAAATCTTTGTTGGTCTACCAATAGCATAAGGTTCACACTGGTAAAATTGCTGTATGGAAATGGCATCCAAATCAGACAAATGCATGTCATAAAATATCACTATCAGTTATGGTTAGTAAATCATGACCATGGGCAGAACAGATGACAGCTCATTAGGAAAGACAGGAGTCAAGAAGCAAGACGTTTTAATAGCCAAAATGTCTGATGTTCTAGACAACTAGACTTAATATACCAAGAAGGAGAGAGGAAAATCAGAGTTTGCTGAAATTAATTTCTATCCAACACTCTTGTAAAAGTTACTACTCCAGAAGATTAATTTTGTACAAAGACAACTATTGGAAAACTTGAATTTATCAGAATTTTTTTTTGAGGCGGGGAATACCTGTCTATATACATACTGCTAGTGTTTAGCAGTACTAAAGATAACAAGTGTAAGAAGTCAGAATAATAAGATAATTTTATTCTGGGATAGAAAGTTGAGAATAAGACAAGACACAATGGAGGAATGGATGGAATGGATGAGTCCTTTCAGCCCCACAAAAACCTAACTGTTGCCATGTTTTCGGTCATAACGATTATTTAAAAAATTTGAGGAGCATTTTGGAAAAAAATTATATGGGATAGTTGTCTATCTGCCAGGCCTTTGTTCTAAGAATGAGCAACATGAGATAGGGATACGAGCATTAGTATCTGCTTGCTAAAGTTGTGAGCCACAGATCTGCTCTTGTATTAAGCAGTGGTGAGGCTGCACCTTGAATCCCTTCAGTTTTGGGCCCATCTCTACAAGAAAGACACTGAGGGGCTGGAGCATGTCCAGAGAAGGGCAACAGAGCTGGGGAAGGGTCTGGAGCACAAGTCCTGTGAGGAGCAGCTGAGGGAGCTGGGGTTGTCTAGGCTGGAGAAAAGGAGGCTCAGGGAAGACCTTGTTACTCTCTACCTCTCTCTGAAAGGAGGGTTGTAGCCAGGTGAGGTAGGTCCCTGCTCCCAAGTAACAGGCGACAGGATGAAACAGCCTCAAGCCCTGCCAGGGAAGGTTTAGATTGGATGCTAGGAAAAAATTCTTCACTGAAAGGGTGATCAGGCATTGGAACAGGCTGCCCAGGGAGGTGGTGAATTCATCATCCCTGAAACTGTTCCAAAAATGTATGGGTGTGGGCCATGGGGATACAGTTTAACAGTGAATAGGGTGGTCCTAAATTAACAGTTCACCCTTATGATCTCAGAGAGCTTTTCCAACCTCAAATATTCTATGATTATATGATCTTGCTGTGGGTCAGGAATAGATATGTTTTCATTATTGAGACATAATGCATGGAATAACAGTCACTTGATTCCTGTATCTCCTGAGGGAGACACAGAAAGGAATAAAAATGAAACTTCAAGCTTGGAAAGGAAAAAGAAATAATTGCAGTAATATTACCTAATCCTTAAAAAAAAAAAAAAAAGAAAAAAAAGGTAGTATAGGGATAGCAATACTTTGTCATTTTCAAAAAATAGCCTTCAGGTCCTTTTTGAGACACTTGCTATACACAGAGCAGTTTTTTTCTTGATTTTGACAAATTACCTTCAGGTCTGATTCTTTAATTGTTTATTTAGGAACTGGCATTCCATATCAGTAAGTGAAGTTGTACTTCTAAAATAGGCATTATCTTGTAGCTATGATCACTAAATCTCATCTGCTTTTGTCAGCTGAAAATTAGATAATGAAAATAAGTTTTGTCTAAAATTTAGTTTTAAATCAATACACAAACCGCAGCTAACACAGAGATTGATATTCTGCTTATCATTAAGCTTTCTAGTCTATTGGTAACACTAAACTGTGAAAATCAAATGGAGAACTTGTGATCTTTCTGCAGAACTTTAAGATGAATATTTCAAACCCCTTTGTTATTTGATGTGGGCTTCTCAGTACATTACACCAAGTCTTTCTCATTTTTTTACTGGAAACTCTAAAGCTTTAACCTAGGCTATAAAATTCCAAATCAGAGTTGAAAGATGAGCTTGAGGGAAATCATGACATTTAGGGCAATTTCTGATTTTTTTTTTAATAAATAATTCCTTCCAATTTGAATTGATATTCTCTTGTTGACGACTTGGGTTTAACTGAAAATAGGTAGTTTTGCATTTAGTGCATACTGCAAGTTTTATGTTAGTTAACATATTCATAAAAATTAAAGGGTTAAGGAAAAATATCACTGGATACTACAGTTGTGCTATTTTAATAGCAAGACTCTTCCTTTCATATGAGCTGAAGCCTCCATCATCCTTTGGAAAGAAAGGACTAGCCCCTGCTGTGTGGTGTCTTTAGACTGACCGCAAGGTACATCTTCACTTTAGTAGAAAATTTCCCTTTTTATTAATACTTGTAGCTATTTTATAATTGTATCAAGGACAAGATGTCTGATTTTTGAAGAGGGTTAATGAGACATTTTCTTTCAAGGATATACGTGGATGACATCTTAATATCTTTTACTAGCCTTCACATGTCTCAGCAAGATTTTTTTTTTTTGTCCAAATTTGGTAGGTGTTTATCTCTCTAATATTTCCCACAGCAGAAGAAATACCTAAAGCTTCATCTTTGTGGCTTCACTCTAATGGAGGGTCTCCATGTTTGTCTGTCCTGACAGCCTGAGTCAAGTGCATGAAACACCAAGAGTAACCTAGCAGTCATTTTCTTCAGTCCTTCAGGAAATGCATTCCTGGTATGTGTCAGACTAGTCTGAGTGAAATTTGATGGGAAGGTAAACCCCTCTTTATTCTCACAAGATAAGAACTGGAAACTCATTACTAATACTGAGAAGAGAAGGAATTGAAATTATTGAGGAAGTATTTGTTTTAGCATTACTAGCAGTGTTTATTACCAACAGACTTGATAACAAACATTGTCTCCTGGGCAGCCTCCTCCCCTCATTGCCAGTCACTGTTATTCCTATGGACTGCTACTGCTCACCAGGGGGTTCCTAAAATTCTCAGCCTTCCTAATTAGTCAAATCAAATTGTCATCTTGGAAGAAGTTGCTAATGAAATACTGTCAGTGACAATGCTGACTTTGGATATGTGAAAGTACATTACGAACCTTCTCACAGGGCATCCACAAACAGTTTTGGCAACTTGTTGATGAGTAAACAAGTGCCAATGAATGCCTGTGTAATTGGAAGTAAGTACGTTTTCCATAAAGTATAGCTGCAATGCATCTAAGAAAGCAACATTTTTTGTAATAAGGAATGTGATATATTAATTAGCACTTGAAAAATATTAAGAGAAATATTTGTAGCCTAGATATGTCTGGATATCAGCTGACTGTAAGTACAAGACAGCAATGCTGAAGAAGGCTCTTTATGTATAGGATAATGTATGGTCTTTTAGGACAATAGAAGGTACCCGAGACAAGGATTAGAGGAAAAGAAGTGGGAAAGACTGAGGGGAGAGGAAAAATTGTAGAACTGAAGGAGAACTGAATGTCACACAAAAGGTTAAAGGAAAATTAGGCAGAGACTGGAAAGAGCAAAATATTAGTGCATGGGAGAGACTTCCCTGAACTGCAGTAATAGATTTTCTCGTCTCAGTGGGTTATGGCACCATGTCGATGTCCAGCATCTGCTCTCCTAAGACTGAGCTTAGTTTTTATTCTTTCACCAGGATTTTTCACACACTTCCAGATGGAGATAGTGTGATGGAGCTCTTGACTGGATTTGGCCCCCTATACAGAGAACTCCTTGTATCCTCCACTGTACAAATTTATTCTTGTCTACAGGGATTAACTTTGCCACGAAAATGTATGCCTTGTAAAGCAGCATTCCAGAATGGCAGACAGGAAAGACACACAGCTTTTGAGCAATGGTGGTTGAGGGACTGATTTTCAGAGAAAAGTGGCTTATCACCCTGTGAGCTAGCAAAAGTGCAGTAAAGCTCTGAGGACAGAAAGGAGCATGTTACCAGCTGCAGAATCCCACAGCAGAAGTAATAATCCCTTTTATACACTAGGCTCACTTTCTCTTCTGCTCATTTCTAAGTGTGGGTCATGCAACCTTCTGTCTCTACAAAGGGAGAACATAATGATCCACATCATGGAAGTCAGGGCAAAAGGGAAAACTAAGATCAATGGGTCACAGGATAGAACCTTTAAAAATGATTGAGCCTTGCATGAGTCTGAAACAGATAGGAAAAACAGGATTTAAAGCCAAAAATCAAAGCAGTAAATGAGACTGTGTAGCAAGCCAGTGCCAATTCTGTTAAAATAAAAATATTTCTACTTTTATAAGAAAATGAATGAGCTAAAAATGTTACTGCATTTAAAACAGGGTCTATAAGGATAATGTGAAACATTTTCTACCTCCAAACTTTTTATTGTAATTTATAGTATAGAGTAAAATTAATTGCATTTCTTCACAAAAACAAAGAAAAACAAAGGGGGGGAAACCCTCTCAAAACAAAACAAAACAAAGCAAAAAGCTCCCACCCAATTCTCTCTATCCAAAGATATTCCAATATCCAATTATTCATTGCAGAAAACTTTGTCAGTTTGACTAAATTTGTATACAAAGGGACATGGTTTCTTTTTCACTAAAGGTAATAGAACAAAATTCACTGAATTTTCACAAAGAGTAATAGCCTATACATTTACAAAAGAGAAGTGCTAGAAAGTGCAGCACCGAAACAGTTTTCATTTTTAGGTAGTACAATGTGAAATACATGTTCTACCACATCAAATGTTAGATAGAGTGCATATAACATAACTGTTTTTTTGTAAGGACTGCTAGAAAAAAGAACTCAATTTGCACAATTGCTTTTGTGAAAAGGTATAAGTATGTTAAAAAGAAATTATAGAAGTATGTGAATTGGTATTGGAAATTCATGAAAACAAGTTCATCATTAGAAAGCTTTATTTTAGCTATATAATCTGAGAGAGGAGAGAAAAAGCAGAATGATCAGTATTGTAAGAACAGACTGCCTGCTGTAGTTCCTGTCTGTGGCTTATAGGATTTGAACAACAATTTCAGTCGTTATGTTCAAGAGCAGGTCAGAAAGCTTATAAGAAATGAAGAGGCATCACACGCTGGACTTTGATGTTCCTTTAGCATTTATCTTTCAGTTTCTATAGAAAATTGTTTAAGAAAGGATTTTTGTGTCCTAAAAATCATCAAAGACCTGGTTGCTATGTATGCATCAAACACTTCAAAGCTAATGGCCACAATCCTTTTCAAAACAGCCTTCAAGGCCATAGTGACATCTTTAAAATGTATGGATATTTTTTGTTTGTTTTTAAGCTGCAGTTTTCCTCCTTTCCCCTCAGACAACTGCTGTTCATGGCAGCTCAGGTTGGTTATTACTCTGTTAGCATCTTGGTACACTCCCCTTCAGACATTAAGTGTAGAGCTGAACAGGATAGCTTTTGTTATATCTTTTGGCAGTGAGAAGACTAAATTCCCCATTTCTTCACTGCAGATTACTACAACATTTTTGTACTAAACATCCATTGAGTTCAACTCTGAAACAATTCATAGAAAAGGAATAGACTGGAATGCAGGTTTGCCAGTCATGGAACAGATCAGTTCCTCCAATCAATTTTCTTTCTGTCCAGTCTGATAATTTTGTGTTTCAAAACTCACTTCAGCATGAGGAACAAGAATAATGTGTGCTGTTTTGCATGTCAGCTCTTTGGGAACTGGAAACTGGGAAACATGGCATTGAGTTTTTGTAACTGTATTGAGGTATGAAAGAATAACAAATTTCTTCTGCTGGTACTGTAACAATAAAGGTAAACTCCAGACACTTTCACACCTCAACACTCCTAAACAGAGAGAGGCTTTGTGGGGATTCTTCTTAGGATTCTTTCATTGGGAAAGTAGTCAGTGTCCTAAATTTGCACAGACAGGCATAATCTTGAGTGTCATGAATAAATACCAAACAGAATGAGAATTCAAAGATACCTCTCTGCTTGATATATCCTTTTGGTTAGCTGTGGGTGACTGTGCTTTGAACAATCCTGAGACTGTGTATCCTGCAGGACACTAACTTTCTATGAAACCCTGACACACTGGAGTGCCCTATCACAACAGGGTGTCTGAAGAAGGCATTTTGAATAGCAGCTTCTCTTTGCTGGATGATAGCTAATCCAGAGAGTCAACGGAATAATTCTGTTCCTTAAATATACATTTATATATTGATAGTAATGAAAAAATTATATTCCTTCTTCAAATAGGACTGAAATATTTCTTTGCTGCTTGGTTGCTCTTTAAATATGTTTAAAAGCAACCTCTCAGACTTCCTAACTACCTTCCTAAAAGAATGACTTGATTCAGGGCTCCTAAAGATTATGATGAAACCCATTTTTACTCACGTCTTTCCTAAATTGGTTTGCCTCAGATTGTAATGAATATAAACATAAGGAGATAAATGGAGTGAGTACCTTATAGCTAAATGCAGAATTTTGTAATTTCCAAATATCTTTTAAAAAGCAGTGGAGTCAGATGACATTCTGAGATCTTATTTTCATGATAGTTATCTTGTATATTATACTCTGTCAACAGTAATAAACAGTTCCTTAACTCAAGCCTTTTATTTAGAACTTTAAAATTATTTATTAGTTAATATATTCTTCTTTAGTTGTCATTTACCTATTCCATCGGTATCTATTTCCTTTCCTTTTGCCTCATTTCTTTCAAAAAGTTGATACTGCCTTGGAGCAGAATGATAATCAGGCTGTATCACTTTGTTGTTCTCTGAAGTAGGGCTGCATGGAAATCATAAATGATGCAGGGACTGCAGCACTACAGTAGGGAACAATAAGAATACCAACAAACTCATGGTCAAAGCAGAGACTGAGTCTGGCAATATTATGGAAGTGACAGTAGGCAAACTGTCCAAAAAAAAAAGGTAGAGATAGAAATAAAAATTAACTATGTTCAGAATTCTTGTTTTGGAAGAAAATAAATGTGGATGAGGAAGCCAAGTGGTAAGAGAAGAACCTTTTTTCTTTTTTTTTTTCCCTGAAGGAAGATAAATTTATCATGTCTCAGTTAAAATAACTTATTTTTTTCCCATGGAAACAGAGCCACATTTTCTGAAGAAAAGAGAGGCAAGTTCTAGTGATACATCTAGATATTGATACAGGCACTAGCAGTGGGCAAACTGTTCATTGACAGATGTAGTGTAAACGAATTGGAAGATACTTTTAAAAGATGAGATGTATAAAGCTTGCAACGGGTTCATTTCAAGGATAGTTTTCCTTCTGTTTAAGGGCAGATGGAGAGATGTCATTACTCTGCTGATAGTTATGCAGTTCCAGTGCCTTCAGTTTGGAAATTAAGATTGCAAATGAACGTGGGACAGAAGCTGACCATATTGTTAAGCCTGGGGAAAACTCTTGTAACATCTGATGAAGTTGTGCAGATTTTGAGCCTCTGAGATATGAGTGAGAGCTCCAAAGAAAGAGTGACAAAGATGGTAAAACAAACTTCTGAACGTGGATGCATCTTGACTTTTTTATACACAATCAGGATAAAATTTAATTAAAAAATCACCTTAAACATGATTTCCAAACTGACTGCACAATCCATTTGGGACACACATGCCTGTGCACACACAATATTCAGGTGCACACACATGTAAAAAAGATATCAACTATTAAGGAAGGGTTCTGAGAGGAGCTGACAGCTTTGTAAAGGTGTTGATGTAATAGCTACACATTGGGTAGATGTAAAAACACACAAGAGAAGTCAGACCTTACTTCTGTCTGAAAATCAGGTCCTGGAAAGTTAGTGCTAGACATGCTAAAAACCTTGCAGGTAGTAAGCAGACCAAGCTGATAGTAGGAGAAGTTCATACCCGTATATTTATTTGGCTTTTGGGATTGATTTATACTAGTGAAGTAAATGCTCATCATTCTCACAGGGGTAAATATGTGACCTCAAAGCACATCACTTGTGGTGGGGAACAGGTCACTGTAGTGTGACATCTAGCAAGTTTATTTTCTCCTCCATGTAGCCACTGCAACACTTTTCAAGCTTCACACGTGCATTGCTACTTTAAAGTACATGCCTCCTACATGTAAAGGCTATTTCAAATACATTAACCAAGTGTTTGCAAGCTAAATCTGACCGTGAAAAGTAAGCTAAAACTCTGTATCATTTTTGGGAGGGATTAGACTGAAAATATGAGTTTAGCTGAGCTGTCTCTAGATGCCTATTTTTAACATAGACCTGAGATGTGGGGGATTTGGGTGATGTGGGTTTGGGGTTTTTTTGATAGAATTAATTTTAGCCTGCAATACTATGTTAGAAATTCTGGTGATTCCTGTTTGTGAACTAATCCTTACTTTTCTCTCATGTTATTTTGGTATATCAGGAGAAAAACACACATTTATTTTGTTCTAGAGAGTTAGACTTCATGCACATTAAAACAAGTGGATTTTCTGGTATTGAAACCTTATAAATATTTTAAAAACAAAATATGGGAGTTGCCATTGATACTAGGGATGTTCACACCACAGAATAAGTACCTAGAAAGGTACATCTAGAAAGGATCAATTAATGGTACAGATATAAACTTGTAAGAGCACTTTCTCCAGAGATCAGTAGAGATTTTTTTTTTTTTTTTTTTTTTTTTTTTTATTTTGGATATCCCCCTTTTTCTGAAACTT